>CM076578.1:541510468-542024406 GCA_034641835.2 Pinus albicaulis | reverse complement strand
AGAGGTCGGTATTTTTGTCAATGATTTATATTTATTAAATCTCATCATCTCTGACTCTCTACGAATCCAGGAGCATCACTTCAGGCATTGTTTTATTACCTCAGAAGCAAGCTACATGCCTCACTATATTTGGCACCTCTATGCTTCGCTATACCTCTTTCTACAGTATCTTCAACATATTAATTCTTTCGTCTGTGGCTCTTCAAAGAGGATCGTTATAATGGTTTCATATCAGTTCTTTATGCACCTTCTGACAAAGTCTGTTAAAACCCAGAAGCGAATCTTTAGGGCATGTATTGTTCGAAAGTATGGCTTATCTAAGTCATGTATGTATCCTCCAGACCTGCTCTCTAAATGGCAATACTCTGTGTTATGATCTTCATCACATTACATATATTGACTGACCTATATTAGCCATGTCACAGTGGATAAGGAAATGCTTTTAGCTTTGTTGAAAGCTTTAGTCTGAAACAAAAATGATGATCTTTGTACATGCTTCAAATCAAATTCTGCTAATGTTTCAAGTTTGGTTGACTCACGCTAATCTCTATTCACTCCCAGTCAGTATACAAGCCTCGCTCGACTTCGAAATTCTGCCACAAGCTCTCATTCCCTGTTTACTGGTATCTCTGTTATGGCAAGCAAATAAGAAAGTTTTTTTCTGTAAATAAGATCGAAGGGCCTTCTTTTGTTTTTTTGTTTTGGCTCGACCTCTTGTATTTTGTAATTTTGGTCCAGAAAAAAGAAGCCCATCATATCCACAGCCAAAAAGGAATGATTAATGCGATTCAGTTGTTGGTGTGACTTGCACTACTTTATTTTCTATGGGGTTCTGTTGGTGTGACTTGCACTACTTTATTTCCCAGCTCATTAACCTTGCATGAAGGCCACTCCTGTGGAATTTTATTTGACTATTCCTGTGGCATTGAAAAAGATTTTTTTTTTGCTTAGGGCCAGTTTTGGGGCTTCTGGGATTCATTTTTTTTTGTTATAGGGTCATTTGCCTTGAAAGAGATCGGTGGTTTTAAATTTTTCAAATTCTAGTCTTGGTTTCAAGAGAATCCGGTCAATCGCTGGAATGAAGTGGACTTGTGTTGAACTATAACTCTCCAGTTTGAAGATTTTCTACACAATGTATGTTTGGTGACCTCATGATAATTCTTGGATCTGTGAAGCTCTGATCTGTGGCCATATGGAATTGGATTTGCAGCTCTTTTTTGTTCGATCTACATTGTAGGTTAATCTGTATTAATTCAGTGGCAATCATATAAGTTTTAACAGTCCAAACTCATAAGGAGACTAGTTATAACATGTCTTTTTAAAGTCAAAAATCTTGCAAATAAATCATTGAGGCTATTATTTGTCAAGTCTCAGTCGTTAAAGCTAAGCAGAATTGAATATGCGCACTTCTGGAGTTTCTAGAGTAATTTGAAATTTGTGGAAGGTTCTATATATATACTCTGTCACAGACTCATTGAAGTGGACCATTCAAGCTTCATTCCAATTTCTGGCCGTTTCAAGGACTGACAAAATACTTGTGTTGAAGGAATTTGATTACTGTGCATTGTAATCTCTCACCAATAAAGGAGTAGCTTCAATGCTAATAAATTTGAATATCATGTGCATTGACAGAATTTCCTTGATAGCAAAGTATGAAAATGTCACTATGTATCATGACAGTTTATCTCCTTGACACTGATGACTACAGTGTAAATATGATCCTGGCTTAGAGGAACACAGTATGACTCTTTTGGTTAGTACATGTATGGTGATCTCTATGTATTGTTAATATCTCTAAGCATTGTCTTGGGACTGTAGGAGTACCAAGCTCAAAATGACAATAAATCTAGGTTGTGGTCCACATGGCACAAGCTTGTGAGTGACAATGATATGCTTGAAAAGATATTATTTGGGTACACTGCTCATTTTATCTAGAATTACAATGAGATAGTTCTCCAATAGTTGGTCATGTTACAGTAGGAACGTCATCAATATAGGAAATCTAGTTTTTGACTGAAAATGAGAGCAGGGCATAAGGAAAATAATTGCCACAAGGTAAAACTATGATTGAAAACTTGGCATATATTTGATCGGTTGCACATTGCCAAAGAATTTGAATGGACTAAGCTCTGCGTGCCCATGCTGTAACTTCATTTTTTACTTTAGATTATCTGATTAAAGCCTGAATGAAAATGGAATATACACAAGTTGGTTTCAAGCACCAATGTCTTAACTTCAAATGGATTTTCCCCAATTACCCCCAAAAATAAAAAAAATGAAAATAAAAGGGAGTTGCCTTTGGACCCTTACAAGTGTCCACCCTATACCCTAATGTGGACCTGTAGTTTTCAGGTTGAGAAACAGCCACAAAATTTCAGCATTTATTAACTAAGGAGAGCGATTTCAGGCCTGTGTTTTAGGATTCAGACCAGCATTAAAGAGCAGCTTCAAAGTTGGCATTCCAAGGCTCAAGTTTGTGGTTTTCTTGGAAGTCTCGGACCAATACCTTTTCTACAACCTTAAGGTATTGGACACTTCAGTTTGGGTCACAGTATCACGATAATTTTTGTATTGAAGTTTGGTTTGTATTGCAGCTGAATAGATCAGATATCAGGTTAGTTTTTGATAGGTTTTCATTTGAGTGTTTTATTATTTCCTTTTGCAACTATGGGAATTGCTTGGTTGTTATGTTAGGTACATGTATAGGTCTAATAATTAATTACAAATAGCTCAAGGATATTTTCTTTCATTTTGTTTTGGGTGTGAATCGCTTAGGTGTCCTATTGAGTGTTTGAATAGATCTTATAGCAGTCTTTGTCTTTAAAGACAAAGACTTATGGTCACAATGAAATTGAAGAGACAAAAAATTTGAAGGTTGGAGTTGAAGTAGAGGATACAAAGGTCTTACACCATTTTTTGGTCATCTAACCTATTATCATTAGATGGACCCAAGTACACCATGTAAGACCAGTTTTACCCTAAGTAAAACTGCTTTCACTATGTTAAAACGGGAAACCCCAAAAGGAATAATTAATTAAACCATAATTTAATTAATATTCCCAGTCATGTTTAACCCAAAAACAAAGAAATTAATGAGATAAACCCATAGTTATCTTATTATTTTCTAGGAATAATTATTTAAATAATATTCCTTGTTAAATATGACCAAATCAACCACCATTAATCAAATAAATCATTATTTATTTGATTATATCCCAACCACTTCCTTAAAAACATAAATAAATCATTTATTTATTTATTTTTCACTAATCAAGGGATTTGACCCAAGTCAAACACCCTTTCCCTCCAACAAATAATAATAAAATATTCCATAGAGGTGGATCTAGATGTGATTAACATTATTTTAATCATGCACCAAGATCTAGAAGGACCCGATATTTTGTTATAAATAGGAGGGTTTTCCCCATCATTATTCACCTTTTGTTGCATATTAGATCACTCTGGATCTATACACTTGGTCTCATTTCTGCCATTTTGCTCCCATTGAGCTCTACCTTCTACATTGGGTTTTCTACATCTACAAGAGAGAGAAAGCTTAGATCTGAAGTGCTGAGGACTCCAAAGAACCCATCCCATTGAGGAGATCTGGATACACCTTCTTGTTTCCTCCCAGGTGCCCTGTAATATAAAAATTCATTCAAAAAATCGTGTTCTTGTCTTGTCTGTTGGATGCATGGAGCAAATTCTTTACTTTACTGCTTAATGTCTTTCCATTTATAGATCTGTTTGTTGCGGCACTTTAACTACTAATTGCAGATCTGAAGATGTTTTGCAGCCATTATTGTTGTTAGGGCTATTAGTTATGCGTAGCTAAAGTGGTTCTTTTTCGTACACTTCGACGAAGAATTCATACTAACCAAAGGGACCCAGATTTATGGAGGAAGATAAGAGCCAGATTTGAGACAAGTAGATGCAGGAGCAAGATCAAGGGTCTGAAGAAGCTGGACAGTCAACCTGTGAAGGAAGTAGAAGGCATTTTTGTTTTCAAAGTCCGAATAGGGATTCCATAGCCAGAGATAGGAGCCGCAGAGAGCTGACAAAAGGTATTGATCTAAATTGATATATGGTTTAGTTATGCTGTTCGATTTGTTGTTCATGTCATTGTAGATTTTTCTCTCTGATTCTTTTATAAGGTATTAATAATGAATTTATTCATCTGGGAACAATGAAAATTGATTAGGTTCTCCCTTTTTCTTTATTAGTAGTTTTATTTCTGCACTTGTTCTTCTTCCTTTGATGAACTAAGTTGCAAATTTGGAAACATATTACAGCCATGAAACAACACTTTTATAATTTGATTAATGAGAGGCATATGTCCAAGTTGTCATGGAGCGAATTAAAATCCCACCATGGTGTCAAGAAAATGGTATAGAAGAGGGTAATGAGCATGCTGAAGCTGAGAGTTATGTGGGGAAGCTAGAGGCAAGTGTCATAGATAGACAAAAAAGAAAAGAAAAGAAGATGATCCAATCCTGCAAACTAAGCTACCTAATTGCACACTCTTTTTGCAATTTTTGCAAAAGAGTCAAAAGGCTCAACAAGTGCTCCAAATAACATGGGAGAAGATGGGCTATCCACTATAAAAGTCCTTTCACTCATGCATGTGCAAAAGTGGAGCAACGATAAATGGCTGACATCAAAAATCTGTAAAGAAGAGATTGCTGCTACATTCAATCAAGCCGAAAGAGTGATGCATACTGTATGATTGTATAATTTATTAAACAAATCAATAAAATGTCATCAACAAGTGCTCAAACATTACCATGATTATTGGTCAAAATGAACTAAAATCCTACCATGCTATCTATTATCCCTTAAATTGATGTTGCATTTTGAGAGTTTTCTTTTCACAACAGCTAGCAGAAAAGGATTGCTGGATGTGACCAGCAGGGAGGGTACTACCTTGGAAATTAGTTCTTATGACTATCTAGTGTAGAACATAGTGATCAAACACTATCCAAGGGCATTGGTGATTGTGTTAAGGTAGCAAGTATACCTACTCTGCTAGAGGTCACGGAATTGACATAAGATGGAATATATATATATATATAGAGAGAGAGAGAGAGGGAGAGAGAGGGGATCATGTTAAAAGGGTTAGTGGGCAGTTGGAAGGAGTACATAATGATCCACAGTTTTACATAAGGAGTAAATAATGTTCATTTCTGTTTGGGAAAGACACATGAGATGGATAAGATTGTATGCATGGGAACAACATACATTTTTCTCATGGCATTGATACAGTGACTTGTCTTTTACCAAAAACAAGATAAATGTAATGGCATTGATACACAACTAAGTTGCAAATGTCCAATACACCAAGTTGGATATCATGGGCATTAGACCATTTCTTGTGTTCAACGTCCCTTTTAGGTTTTTAGCCTATTGTTTTGAATACACTTTCAGAAAAGTTGCAGATATTACAAAGTGGAGGTTCAGAAGAGATAGCCATAGGGGTATACTCTATCTTTCAAATAGCTCAGGGAATCCATAAGGACAGATTGTTAAACCAATCCCTGAGAAAAACTCCAACAGATGATTAAATTCATAGCCCTCGAACAAACTTTCGGAGGCACTATCCTCAACCCTCATTGTTTTTGGATAGATCAATCCACAAATCTCACAACATTTTTTGCAATTTAGAGTTTAACATTTTGGTATATTGGGCAAAATTATAAGATTTCATGGTTTCCCATCATAGGGTAATTGGAAAAATGTTTTGAATCTCACCAAATGCACAATGTGCATGAGAGGAAACTCTGAATTTGTTGATTTGATATTGAGTTGGTTTGACTCAAGAGTTCAATTGTGACAGACCAAGAACTCCACCTCTGGAACTGCTCTAGGAGAAGAAGAGGTAATGCTACAAGCGTTGTTCAAACTTCATGACAGAAATGCTTTACCTACCTAAGCTAGTTTTTCTTTGACAGTTACTCGGGGTACTAAACTCAGTTTATCTCCACAGATTCAGCCAAACAGTCAGGGTTCTCTCCAGAATTTTTGTCCTTCAACCTTGGATGGTAAGAAAGTGGGGCAACCTTGGATGGAAAAAATGTGGTGCTGCTTTGATCCCACACTTCCCCAATATCAACAGCTAGGCCCCCTCAGTCGTAGTTAGCCCCCAGATGACATCATCAAACATTTTACAATGGTCAACACCCCTGCCTCGACCATCAAGACTAGCAGCCAATGCATCCAACTCGAACTGCCCCAAGTGGCCTGCCATCAATTCTTCCACAACAGTAAACATGTACTTCAAGATAGTAGCAACTATAGTGGGAGCTGCAAGCTTCCATTGGGCCTTGAACTCGGATCAGGTTGTCTTGTTGAATTCTTTATGCCTATGACTTCTATCTGAGGTGGGCATTAAGTTGTCAAGATGCATGTATTCATGAACTCTGAACTCATTGTTGTGTTCATTGGAAGGATTCTGAACATTTGGGTACCTACCTTAACATCATCGTGCTTTTATGTACAAAAAATTAGTCACATCTGGTGTACTTTATTGGATGCCTTTGCAACTCTTTTCATGGGCTATTTCAGTGGTGTAGATGATGATCTAGGGTGCAACTTTGATTGTTGTTATAAATCAGATTTGGGCACTATCTTTGAATGCTCTTCTGACATTTATCTTATGTTCATCCTTGCTTGAAGAGGGTGCTGCCACAGGTGGTATTTTAGCCTGTTTCTATACCAAAACAACCACCATGATTTCACAAAATAATTAATAGCAACTGAGATAGGTTCAGGAGGCATTGTTTTTTAATCATCAGAGGGGAAGAAACAATAATGGATTTATCCTATTCGTTTTAAATATGCTGAGTATAAATCATGGGTGTATCAAATTTGAATTAAATTAATGTGTATTGATGAATTTAAATAATTGCTTTTAGATTGATGGATTATCTCATAACTCTTGATGGATTGCTTTTAACTCTTGAATGTATCTTAGGAGAGAGGAAATAGTTTGAGATTCTATGCAGTCTATTTGTCTCTAAGAAATTTTAGTTTTAGTTATTTATTACACTATTTTATTTAATTGAAAACCTTTGAGACCACATATTTATATATTATGAGACTAATATGAGTAAGCTTCTTTGTTGAGTTTTTTTAGGTTTCAGTGTAAAACATGAACAACAACCCTGAATATGGCACATATGAATGGTGGCAAATGGATGTCTATTGCTCATGTAATCGCTGCTATGGTAGAAGACACCAAAAATGACATGTTTAGAGGGACCATTTATCATTAAATGGTCCCATGCAAGGTTTTTTGGAGAATGACAAAGAAATGAATATGGAAATGTCCGCAAGAATTCAAAATAATGATTTAACAATTGGAAGTGGTAATGGTTTACCCAACATCATTGGTGAAGATAATGTTAATCATAGCCCCAATAATGACAGTATACATAACGATTACATGGATGGTTCTAACGATGACCATGCACATGTAGAAGAACAAATAACTATTGAACCTAATGCAAGAGAAATTCTAGATTCAATTAATATACAAGTTGATGGAAAACCTCATGATAATGATATTACACATATGGCAAGGACACCACTATACCGTGGTGCACAATGCTCCATATTGCAAGCTATGTTACCCCTTCTTAATTTAAAAGTTTTCCATGGATGGACAAACAATAGTTTCACTGATCTTCTATAGTAAGTGTTTTTATACAAAATGGAAATTTCTAGTTTTTTTAATAGATGTTTCCAAAAATATAATTCCACTCTAAAATATAACTTATCATTGTTGATGGTATTGTCACAGGTTGTTATCAGGTGTACTCCCAATTAATAACAAATTGCCTAAATCAAAAAATGAGATCATGTCATTGACAAAAGATTTAGGTCTGGATGCTTCCAAGACGTATGATGCATGTCCCAATGATTGCATCCTATATTATGGAGATGGTAAGGAATCCTTAGATGAATGTCCAGAATGTGGTGAGAAAAGGTACCATATAAGTACATCATCAAAAAATGTAGGAAGAAAGATACTACGACACATACCTTTAGCCCCACAATTTGAGAGGTTATTTGGATGTAAGGAAATGTCACAGCTCATGGATTATCATGTGAGGGGAAGGAGCATAGATGGTGTTATGAGGATGCCAGCTGATGGAGTGGCATGGCGTAAGATCGAGGAGAAGTGGCCAATTTTCAAAGATGAGCCACGAAATGGAACAATATCATTAGCATTAGATGGTGTGAATCCTTATGGAAATCAATCAACACAATGGTCTCCATGTCCAGTAATTGCTATCAACAACAACCTACCCCCATGGTTATCAACTAGAAAGGAACATGATATGTTGATAGTTATCATACCAGGTTATACTTTATGGAAATTCCTAATATTGAGTCTACATGGTAATAGTAACAAATTTCATGGAGCAAATGAAAAATTGAAGTTGATGTCTTTACAAGTCCAAATTAACCAAAACATATGGACACATACTTGGAGCCTTTAATAAATGAGTTATTAATGATTTGGCAAGGAATGAATATGAAGGATGTGTCTCGTCCTATTTCTTCAAGGATCTTTCAATTTCATGCAATGCTTCTTTTCACAATTCATGATGCTCCAGGGCTATCAATGTGTTGTGGTGAGTTATAGTTGGTGTTCATAAACTCATATTGTATTTATTGATTTCATTTATTTCATATTAAAATCCTAAATTATTACTTGATCTTGCATATTAAAATGAAAGGCCTTCAGACTAAGGGATCTTATGGATGCCCAACATGTGGGCCTTGCACCTCATCAAGAAGATCGAGTCATTTGGGAAAGACTGTATACGATGAATATAGAATGTTTCTAAAGCTTGATCATCCATATCGCGTACAAGATAAGGATGATTTTGGTGGAAAGGAGTGCCTTCTTAGAGAACCTTCAAAGATGAATCCCGGGAGATGGGTGCATGCATATAGAAACACAAATGGTAATTTTCATTCTCGCATTTTAAATGATATACAATTACATTCCTAAAACATTGATTTGTTAAATTTATTATGATTTTTCTTTTTGGTAGGATCCCTTCCTTCAGGAATGACTCGAAAGACAATATTTTCAGAGTTTACATATTATGAAGACCTACCTATTGTTCACTTTTTTGATACAATGCACATAGGGATGAATGTATCTGTTTGTTTATATAATATGCTATTTTAGAAGAGTTCAATACATGGGAGGAAACTAAATAAGCTACAAGTGAGGATGGACCTAAAAGAAGTAGGAAGAATGCCTCATATTTGGCCAAATGATGATGGTAACTTTGTAGCTGATCCATGGTCTCTCACAAAGGAGGGGAAGGAGCAGATGATTAAATCCATAAAATCAGTAAGATTCCCAACATGTTGTGGATTAAATTTTAAGAATGCATTCTCAAAATATAATGAACTTGTTGGAATGAAGACCCATGATTGGCATAATTTCCTTAGGGTATGTGCACATTGATCGACATTAACTATATTATCTATTATGTGATTTTAAAATTCTTTTATTTAAAAAATAATTATATAGCATGAGTAATTGATTAATTTTAACATTCTAATTGCAGTATCTATTACCTGCCAGCCTTCCAAATAATATCGATGACAACATTAGGAGGACAATCTACAAGCTAAGTAGATTTTTTAGGTATGATGCATGGCCTGTATAAGGAAAAAGGTCTCTTCAAGTACAATGTGATATACTAGAAAATTGTTCATCTATAATATTTTTTTTTCTTTACAAAAATTGTGGGCTTAACTTAATTAATTATATTCTAGGTGGGTCACTTCAATAGAGATACACAACAAAGACTTAAATATGTGGAAGAAAGAACTCCCCATTTTGATGTGTGACATGCAAAAATACTTCCCAACAAGTTTCTTCAATGCACAAGAACACTACATTGTACATCTCTTACATGAAATAGAGTTGTGTGGACTAGTTCAAACAAGGACAATGTTTCCTATTGAGTGCTATTTAAAGGTTTTGAAAAAGTTTGTAAAGAAAAAGGCTCGTCCTGAACGTTCCATGCTTCAAGGGTACATGTTGTTCAAATCCATAGTTTATCTCACTGAATTGTGCAAAGAATTAAATATTAAAGGGCTGTGACTATGGGACTCAAAAGAAAGTGAAAAAGTTGAAAGACATGTATTCACAGAACGAGCAAAAACTAGGGAAATTAAAGGTGATTAAACTTATATCTACATATGGTTCACGATTTTGATTTGTGACTATGATGGTATAATGTGTTTTATGTTTATGATTGCAGATGTTGTTGAAATGGAGGCTTTATTATTATATGTTGCAAGAAACAGTGAACACACAAAAATATGGAGGGAGGAATATCAAAGGCATCATGATGCCCAAAAAAGGCGTTGTTTGTCATATGTATCTCGAGGTGGTCATAATTCGTCTTCACATTCAACAATAATAAGAAAATTTGAAAATGATTGGCCTCCAGCTATGAGTTTAAAATATTTGAGGGATAGAGTAGCAAGGGCATGTAGAAATAATGATGAAAGAGTTACGACACATGTATTGGTAATTATAAAAGGACTAGAAGAGAATAAAGTGACTCATTATAAGGGGTTGTGGTGCAAGGGTCATCATTACCGTGTTCGAAAGCTAGATGAAAATCGACAAACATTTGACTGTGGAATCGCTACATATTTTACAGTAGATTTTCAGTCACATGTTCATGATGGAAACATAAAAACCGACACCTTGAGATACTATGGATTAATCGAATATATCTTAGATCTTAACTTCATATCTTTCAAGTTGGTATTATTTGAAGCTAAGTGGTTTAGAAATATTGTAGTTGGAAATCATCCAACAACATATATGCATGGGAATGGTTTTTGCATCATCAATCATACCAGGTTTGAGCAAACAAATGAACCATATGTTTTTCCTGACCAATGTGAGCAAATATTTTTATGTTGTCATCCTACAGAATGATCAAAGTCATTTGTCATTGAGTATAATCCTAGATCAATAAGATTCTTCCAGCCTTCACATGAAGAACAACCTATCTCAGCAGAAATGTCATCTAATGGTAGCTCAGATGATGAAATTAATGGGCAAGAAGACATGCTTGAAATGTACAGTGGCTATTCAAATGATTTTGATGATTAATGACAAATTCTATGAATAGTTCTACTCAAGAAAATGTAAATGTCTAGTAGTTCTATATTAGAGTTGTATTTTCATTTAAATTTATTATATGGATTTTTTTAGAAGAATCAAACCTATCATAATCTAAAAATTAATAGT
This sequence comes from Pinus albicaulis, assembly GCA_034641835.2. Lineage (NCBI taxonomy): Eukaryota > Viridiplantae > Streptophyta > Pinopsida > Pinales > Pinaceae > Pinus > Pinus albicaulis. The sequence continues at coordinate 542,013,107 of CM076578.1, read as the reverse complement.
ATTTCGATGTTAAACATATCAGAGAACTATAACATGATAACAATGTTATATATATTATCATTATGTACATTTACATTTGTTTTTTCTCATTATTTTTTTAGAAAACTTAATAATTAATGAATTTCTATCTTATTGAATTGAAAACTTATTTTTTACAAGGGAAAGTTAGATTTTAGAGGATTTGTTAATAATATTTCAATGTTAAACATATCAGAGAATTATAACATGATAACAATGTTATATATATTATCATTATGTACATTTAGATTTTTTTTTTCTTATTATTTTTTTTAGAAAACGTAACAATTAATGAATTTATATCTTATAGAATTGAAAACTTATTTTTTACTAGGGAAAGTTAGATATTAGAGGATTTTTTAAGATTTTTTTACCCTCCAAAATGATATTTTATGATTATTTTCAAAATGTTTCATTTGATTATGAGTTACTATTTTTTGTTGTTTCTTGTATGTATTTTAATTCATTTGCATAATTTTCATTTATAATATACTCATTATTTCACTTCATATAATCAAAGGTTGATGCTTTTATTATACATATATATATTGCACTTGTTTCATTATTGGATTAATGCAATGAAGTATATAAAAGTCGTTTTAACTTGGGAAATGTGTAATATTGAATTAGGTCTATTGATTCAATATGCGAACAAGAAAAAGAGGAAGGTCTATTCGAACAAAGAGTTTAAATGAATTTATGAGCGACACACCTTCTGGAGTCGTAGGTATTAATGAGATACCTTCTAAAGGAAGTAATTTATCTACAATTCCATCTTCCCATTTAGATTTTACAGATGACGTATGTGTCCCAGTAATAACTGATACTTTCCATAATGTGGAGCCTAGACTTGAAACTGGATTTGAAATTGATAGATTGCAATCATATAGAGAGTTTTTGATGAAGGATTATGTTGATCCATTCATAAGAGATGCAATTCATGTAGCATACAAAACAGTGATCTCTGACACGGAGAATGCAACATATGCAGAAACAACAATTGATGATCTACAAAGGTAAATAGTCATTTATATTTTACTTATAAACTTTAGGGTTGTAATTACATAACATATGATTATTAATAATATATTATATTGCAATGTTCAGGAGTAATATCAATGTTCTCGAAGAAGACACTAACACCAATGGACAAAAAAATCAATCTCCTCCATCAGATGAACAAACTATACCATCTATTAATGCATCTTTTCAACCTCTCTTAAAACATCTAAATGAATATGTTAAAGGAGAGGCAACTAATGGTATGCCATTCACAATCACATTAAATGAAAAAGGGAAACTGTTAAATGATGAAGGTGGGAGAACATGGAGAGACATACTTCACCGTGAAGCATTGAGATTATTTGGTCCTACAATTACTAAAGATTTTCGTCGTCAAGGTAAAACACATATACTATGTTTTTTCATAAATTGCATACTTAATTTATGTAGTATAAACTATATACTTAACGTTTCATGTTTCATATTAAAAAAAAATTATATATTGTACTCAGTGTTACATTCCCTAAATTTCATTACTATGATACTAGAAACCTTAAGATTTTTTATATGGATTATTTACTTTCTACATGTATTTCACAGATAAATTTAAGAAGGATGAGTTATTATCTCTTATGCATAAAGTATCGGCAATTGTACCTCCAAAACAAATTCTTCGTAGTGTTGCTGAATATATTAAAAATACCAGGAATACTTTGAGAGGAGAATTGGTAAGAAACAAAAATGTAGTCAAGCCGCACTTCATAGCAGAAGGAGAGTGGAAAAGGTTATTGGATGAGATTTCTATTTAGAAAAAAAGGAAAAATGGAACTTTGGTTGGAAAAGACAAATATGCACATACTGTACGAGCCTCTAGGTTGTCCACATGCCATCGCTTGGGGAAAGTTGGCATCTTATCTGCAGAGGCAAAATTTGTAAGCTTAATACACTACTATGCTTCCCAAGGAAATTTTATTTTTTATATAATCAAATTTCTAACTATTTCATTTTTATTCAAAATATAGTTGCAGGTTTTCAATACTAAAATGTCTGAAGATGACAAAGATTTTGCTTCATGCTATGGTGTATCTACTCTCATTCATCAAAATATTAAAGATGGATTTAAAGATGGATTTCAACCTGTTATAGATTATGAGGTATTTTTTGACCTATAATTTTTTTGTTCTAGGTAAATTTTTATAATATGAAAGAATTATATGCAAATGAAAGTTTTAATTAATACAATTTATAGTTGTGTTGATCTTATTTTATATGTTTTTTAGGTAACTGATCAACATGATGAAAGAGAAGAGGAAGCTGAACTTTGAATCATGCTTGAACCTTACCATATGTTTGGTTAGTTCACTTCAGTTAATTTTTAAATCAATATGATACTTTAATTATGAAATACCATTAAATGCACACAATTTTTATGGTTTATTTCAATTCAATTGAAGTTATTGTTTTTGTTTTTCTCCGTTTATTTCATTTATGTATTTTTATTCACTAACTTATGTTTATAATTTAATTTTTATGATTTTTCCATGCAGGCAGCGACACAATTTATTTTAAGGATGAGCAATACAAATGATTTCAAACGAATTATCAGTTTCGTTTTTTTCATCTCATAATAAACAAATTTCAAGACCTAAGACATTTCATTACATTAATAAATGAAAAGTGATTTTTTGATAATCAATGTTGGAACATATGTAGAACTTTTATTTTCTTTAATTAAATTATCTTTTTTTATATACTCATCGTTTTGGTTGTTGTATAATATACTTAAAATTTCAACATATGTAGATATTGTTATTACTTCGTAATTATTCATTTAATGTGAAAGATATCCATTTAATATATTTTTTCATAACTAGAAAGATATGTGATAGATTAGAAAAACAAAAAAATTTGAAATATCATGCCTTCTTCAAATTTTCACTCAAACGAAAATTCTATGACGCTTGGAATTGAAATGACATTGCTTATATTATGTAAATTTATTATGCCCATCAACTTGGAATCATGTGAAAGTTTCAATGGAGAGACTCTTCCATTACTTGTAATTGATATTTGCCATAATGTAGCCAAGCACAAAAAAAACTACCATAGTCTTATTGTACACAATGAATTAAAATTTTTGGATGTAACTATGAGATACTTCAATTGTGTTAATACATTTGATATTAATTAAATATATTTATGGTAATTGGATTTAAGCATAAGAAAATGGTCAAAATGTTTTTTTTTGGTAATAAAATCAAACTCTTCCCAAGATACTCACCACATGCAATATATAACCTTTCTAAATAAAGGAGGCTATTTTTTTTTTGCACCAATTCATATTTTATGGTGCGTTGCACCATATACAATTTTATTATAATAATAAAAAAAAATTATTATTTTTGCACCATTTTTTATTTTATGGTGCTTTGCACCATATACAATTTATTATTATTATAATAATTTTGATATTTTTATGATAAATTTTTAATTTTTGTAAAATTGGTTTTGGTGCTTTGCATCACAACATCCTTATCCATGTCAGATTGGTTTTTGGTGGTTTGCACCATACACCATGGAATGCCACATATGCATTTAACACCAAATTTAATATTTTTTATTAACTCCACTTTTGGACCAGAAAACATAGCACCACTTGCATATCCCCACATTATCACCACTTTTGCACCACTATTTGAAAAGTAAAGATTTCTCAAATCCTTCAGAAATTGTGGTGCTAATGTGTGGCTAACTGACCCTTCTTCTGGTAGTGGTATAATTCTTTTGACGCGATAAAATTGTAATACCTTTAAAATAACACTAGAGAGACTATTCAAGAAGGATAAAATTTCGATGCATGGTCTTCATAGACAGGAATTAACACGTTAGATAATTCAATGCGCACTTCCAGAGTGAAAATGAGAAAAAAATAAGAAGAACGAAACAGATTTCTTTTTGGTTAATTCTTGGTTTGATGACGAATGCAAAAAGGCAAGGAGAATGTTGAAAGATTCAAACAAGAGATCTAAGTAGAACGAACGAAAAAGTTTGATTTCATTGTTTCAAGGAGGGAAAAACTAATATTCCATGGGAAAAATAACCCAAAATCATTTTGGAAGGATCTCCAATTGAGAAAGATGCAAACAGAAACACTATTACAACTTCTAATTGGTTTTACTATGAAATACAACTTTATTAGTAGGATCTCAAGGTTGAACCTCCTCCCTTGGTCAACACTGATATTGAACTCTTCACGGTGCAAGAGGTAGAGATGGGTATCAAGAAATTGTGTGTTGGAAAAGAAAAAGACTTGTTTTAGCTCCAACGAGAATATATAAAGTGGGGCTTAAAAATTATTGCACCTCACATTACAAAAAAAATCAACAACATCATACAACATGAGTTCCCCACCAATTGGAAAAGAACTCTAGAAATACCTCTTTTAGAGAGCGCTTACGTCAATAATCCCTCCAATTATAGGACAATAATGATAAACCGCTTCTTTCCAAAGTTATTTGGAAGCACGTTAGAAAGTAAAAACAACAAGTGGGAAGAAGAAAGGGATAAACATGATAAAGGAAAAGCAGGTTTTAGACTTGAGAATTCAACAATTCATCATGGTATAACTTTAAGGGACATCATTGAAAAAGTTCGGGAGAAAAAGGGAGAAGACTTTTGTTGCTTTGTTGATTTTAAAAAATCCTTTGACATGATTCCTGGGGATAAGATTTGGCAAAGAATGGATGAACTTGCGCTTCCTAGGAATTTGAGAGCAGTTGTGCATAGGCTGTATGAAGAGGTGAAAATCAAATTTAGAACTTTAGCAGGAATTTCTGAAATTTTTAGAAGTGATATCAGGGTCAAACAATGTTTCCATTGTCTCCTAACCTTTTTGGTTTATATATTGACAAGCTTGAAGAGTGGCTAAATTCGCAAGGAGGTGATGGTATCCATTTCGGCGAGCTTGTTATAAGAATTATTTTGTATGGCGATGACCTTAGTTTGATTGCTAAATATGCTTTTGCTTTGAAAAAGCGCTTACTTTCCCTTGAGCACTTTTGTAGAAGGGTGGGGATGCAAGTTAATTTTAGAAAAACCAAAGTAGTGGATTTCTCTAACAGAAGAAAGCATAAGTTCTACTTTGAAGGAAACACTCTGGAAGAAGTTACAAATTACAAATACCTCAGAATTGACTTCAAAATAAATCTAAGCTGGGAAAACCGTAGAAATAAAATAACTTTGTGGGGTTGGAAAGAATTTTATGCTTTTCAAAATTGGTGTAGAGAGGAAAATTTATGGGACTCAAAGACCACTCAAACTCTTTTTTGGCTTTTAATGATTCTTTTCATTCTCTATGGTTGTGAATTGTGGGCCAACAGTACGTCCGATATGCAGTGGAAACAAAATGAGAAATTTCAGAAGTGCTTGATTATAAATAGGTTTAAAATTAAAAGTGCACTTCCTTATGATATCTTGTTAAGTGAAGCGGGGGCTTCTCCTATTGAAGTAATCACCATGGTGCGAGTTATAAGATGTTTAAAAGAAAATTGAGCAAATGGAAAAGGGTAGATGGCCTAAAGTTTTATTTAATGGCATAATGTGCAAAAGAAAGAAAAATTTGACGCTCGAAAATAACAAATGGTTTAGAAAATGGAGACAAAATATTTTGCTATGGATATAGAAGCATTTTATATGGATAATTTCTTCAAGCATACATGGGATAAGGAACTACAAAGAAAGAAAAATTAGTATATTGAAGAGTTTAATCTCACTCATAATCATCAACAAAAAGGGTGCATAGGGGCCAATATTTCCTCAAAATCCAAAATTCTTATTTCTCTATTAAGGAATAATTCTCATGAACTCCATTCTAAAACAAGACATTGCTAAGAAAGAGTATGCATTTTTTTCTCTTCTCCAAAAATTGAAACAAAAAAACATTTCATTTTAAAATGTGAGGCATTCAAAGACAAGATATCTTTGGGATAATGTATTCAGCTAGGTGTTTGTCAAGAAGAAGTTTGGAGAGTTTATTGTAAGGCTTTACAAGAAAAAGGTCCAATACATGAATCAGATGGCGAAGTAATATGTCTTATAGGCTACCTTTAGCCTACTGGATGTTAAATAATTTATTCTTCATTATTTGCATATATATATATATATAAGTTTAAGAAGCTTTAACTATAGTTTTGAGTGAAAATAAAATTATTTTATTTAGTAATACTTTTTTGAAATTTAATATTTTGAGATATTTGCAATTTAACAATTGATTGATGTGTTCATTTATATATTGGGTAGTAGTTGAATATTCTTAATAAATTTATTTTGTAAAATAAATTCAATAATTTGATTATGGTTTTGGAAAAAAGAGTTCTTTATAGTTAATATTTTTTTTTTAATTTAATGTTTTTTTTTGAATAATCGTTTGATGTGTTATCTATATACTATGCAATAGAGAAATATTTTGAATAACTTTGTTTGGTAAAGAAAATTGTTTTATTTGTTAATAAATTTTTAAAATTTAATAATCTCTTAAAAAATTAAAAATATATTAAATATATTTTAAAATGATATTTTTAAATATATGCCTAAACCAAAAATTAATTATTTTTAAAGATACTTCAAATTTAATAGTTAAAAAAAATGTATTAACATTAATAATACATTAAAATTGATCATCCTTTTCTTAAAAAAATTAGTAATACATTAAAATAATTTTCAAGAAATTCATATAAATATGAAATGACTTTATTTTTTTTTCAGAAGAAAAAAAACGCTGTATATTAATGGGATATATAACAGTACATATACTTCATCACTTCCCCACTGTGAATACAGCAGAGAAAACCAGATTTCCAGATACAATACCGAACGCCCATAAGAGAGACATTCAATGTATGTGACATGCAAATTTCAAGTGGCAAGCCAACCCCATCACAGTTTTTAAAAACATCCCTGTAACACTATAATACATACAGGATAGCATACGGTAAAAGAAAAACAGAGAGGCCGATAGGGAGAAAACCGGAAGGTGAGACCAGGGTAGAGGACCGTAAAAAGACTACCCATGTGCGAGATACATCATTAAAAAATACTCCTCCCATATCATGACCCAAAAAACAGCGAAGAGAAAACAAAAAACTATAATTGCTGAGAGAGTCATTATAGTAACAGGCTCGCCTGAAAGAAGTCCGACTCGGCCATTTCATATGACTGCACGAAAAGCACATAAGTGAACAGGCACGCTTGAGATCGGGGTCCACCAGCATAAAGAACCATCCCGCTCGCATGAAGAGGTCACTTGAACGGCAATGTACATAATAGAAAAGTGCTGAGGGTAGCAATTATAGAAACAGTCTCGCCTGATGAAAGTGCGCAGCATAGTCCCATACCCTCCGATAAAGCAGGATAGGATCCATGATAACCAGCACGTAGAATTGCTGCGATCATCGGTACCGTAAATCCTTCCGCTCGCCTGATGTAGACATCCCAAGAAGCATGTGGTATACCCCATGTACCCTGATGATAACACATATGGAAAGCCAAAAACCATAGAGCAGGCGTGAAGATAATAATGCAAAAATCCCCTGTCCCAAAGTAGTCCAGAAAGCAAAGCAGATGCGGCAGGTAGGACTGTAGCCATCGATAAACAAAATTCAGGGGTTCAAGAAATAGATCCGAGATCATCATATACTGATATATAGATCGCTGAAATGAAAGAAAATAAGGAGGCAGATATGTAAGTATGAGTATAAACAAAAGAAAGAAAGCAGGGGTCAAGGAAGAGAAGGTAGCCTATCCCGCTGCCAAATCATGGTACGGGAACAGTGAAATTCCATATCACGTCCCCATCCTTGATACCGGTGAAATGCATCTGACCAAAATCTGCACAGACACCCTTTTTAGACAGGCCATCTGCCCTGGTGTTGGCCTCTCTATATATGTGCATAACAGGAGGCTGATTTAGATTATTCCACAAATAATATATCCTCCGCATCCATCCCCGCAAGTTTGGCACAGTAAGCTTACTTCTACCATTTATGCACTCAATAACCATCTTTGAATCTCCATAAAAACTGGGGTTTTGTATATTGAACATTGTTGCCGCCAGTAAGCCTCCCCAGAAAGCCATGATTTCCGCCTTGCTGTTAGTACCTAATCCCCCATTCCAGAATATATGGACTCTCTCACTTTGTGATTTTTTAACCCATACACCACATCCCATTATACCACCTGCAGATGCCCCATCAAAATATATAGCAGGGATATGAATCTCGTGGGGTCTGTTCCTGACCGATTGATCAATCACCTGTGGGTATGGAGCACTCCCTTCCACCAACCAGCTCATGATTCTTGATATGATAGTATGTGGTGAGAAAGGCATGTTATCAAAAATGAGATTATTTCTTGCATTCCATACTTCCCAACAGAAATAAAATGGGAGTGATTTATATTTACCATTTAATCTATCCCATTCCTCCACAGCAGATATAAAATCTTTTGCCTTCCAATTTGTAGTCTTATTGTGTTGTGAGAAAGTCTTCCAGATATATTGTACCTCTGTGCATGTGAAAAAAAGATGTTGAATAGATTCCGCCTCTCTGCAACATATCGCACACCTATTTGGACCATGAAAGCCTCTTTTAACCAGGTTATCCCACGTAAGAATTTTTTCCTTCCATATCAGCCAGCCAAAGAAGATGATCTTAGTGGGTATCCGCCTTTTCCAAAATCAATGGAAGATCTTCGTAGCTGTATCCCCCGCAGCCTCTATGATGATACCCCTATAGGCATCACGAACAATGACGGCCTCCTGCTTCAAAGGACCATTCCATATGATGGAATCTCCACCCACCGTTTGGCAAAACCCAGCCGCGCTGTATGCCAACAGCAGCTCCTTCCATTCCATCACAACATCCCCCGACAAACCCAATTGCTCAGCGCTTTTGAAAGACGGCGCGCCAAATTTCCACTCGGAGATAACCTGTGACAACATTACATAACCCCGTTGATATAGGCATTTTAATAGCCGCTGTGAAATGGTCATATCACTGTTGAGGCCAGATAAGCTCTTATATGCCAATGGGATTTTGCCGCCGCTTCCAAATTCCCATGTGATCCGATCACATACAAATGAGAAAATCTTTCTGAACCCTCTCCATATAACAGAAATGTTGGGCGGACAAAAGATGTCCCTGTTCATAAGCTGGTGTAATATGTCACCGTGAATATACTTACATCTTATGATTGCGCTCCATATTTTGTCTCCATTAATCGCGCGCCAAAAGGATTTAATGAGTAAAGCGATGTTGAAAACCCTTGTGTCCATAATACCACATCCTCCAATCTCAATGGGCTTGCAAATTAGTTCCATTTTGCACAGGTGGTATTTATTATCCATATTTGTGCCTCCCCACAGGAATCTGGAAATAATCCCATTTATCATTTCCACAATCTTGGCCGGTAAATAGTATAGATGACCCCAGTACACCATAAGTTGTGTAAGAACCGCTTGAATAAGGATGAGTCTCCCGCCTATGGATAACCATTTGTGAGTCCACCTGTAAATACGTGATCTGAATCGATCAACAAGCCACATCCAATCTTTGCAGTGATATCCACAGGGCTTTAAGAAAACTCCAAGATATTTAAAGCCTTCTGTAATGGATTGAGCAGGGATCCCCATTAAATCCGCCACATAATGTATCTCCTGAAGATCGCCTTTTGCAAATAGGAGAATAGACTTACCATTGTTCATACCTAAACCAGTGGCATCCTTAAACCGATCCAAAAGCATGTGAGTATGTCTCCACTGATCTCTATTTAGATATCCAAAAAGCAGCATGTCATCCACGAAGAGCGAGTGGGTAATAGAGATAGAGTCCGAGAAGGCGAAACCCCGAATGTGACCCAATTCCTCCGCATAATGTAAACTTCTACTGAAACCATCAAGAACCAGAATGAAGATGAGGGGGGACAGGGCACAGCCCTGACGGAGACCTCTGGCAGGCTGGAAGAAAAGCGTGGGCACGCCATTTATCAGCACTGCATATCTAACAGTAGATATGCAAGACATAATCCACCGAATGATACCGAGAGGCAGACCAATCTTGAGAAGAAGGATCCGGATGTATGACCAGTCGACCGAATCATAGGCTTTGTGTAAGTCGACCTTCATGATCAGAGCTTCCTTGTTTCCAGTGTGTGCCGAATGAAGAACTTCTTGTGCTATGGCGATCGCATCATGGATCGAACGCCCCTGGAGGAAGCCATATTGTTCAAGGCAAATGTGATCTGAAAGGATGAGTCTGATCCGGTTTGAAATTATTTTAGAAGTGATTTTATATATAATGTTGCACAATGCAATCGGCCTGAATTCTGTAAATGTTTGCGGATCCGCCACCTTCGGAATAAGAGCAATGAATGTGGAGTTGATGTTTGCCGGCATATGTCCCTTCTTCCTGATCTCTTCAATCACAGAAGTGAGTTCATCCCCAATGAGTTCAAAAAAATAGATGAAAAATTCAGCCGGCCATCCGTCCGGCCCCGGGCACTTGTCGTGTGCAAATGATTTCAGAATCCTAAGCACCTCATCCCTGTTGATAACCTGCTGGAGGAGCGCAATAGTATCCGGGTCAAATATCTTCGGTACGTGGTTTAAGAACCAGGTCTGACTCTGCGGGTCAATATTCATTCCAGCATGATAAAAGTCTGAGAAATGATTGAACGCCTCTTTTTGAATCTCTTCTGCAGAAATGGCATAAGTACCATCCGGCCTTTTAATCTTCCAGATCGCATTCCTGTTCCTCCTCTCGGACGCATACTTATGGAAAAATTTTGTGTTGAATTCCCCCTCCTTCAGCCACTCAATCCGGCTTTTTAACTTCCAGGTGGTTTCTTCAATCAACAGAATCTCCCTTTTTCTCAACATGAGCTGTTTAAGGGAAGCATAAGTCGTCTCTACGGGAGCCCTTTCACTAAAACTCCTGAAAATGATCTCCATCTGCTGTTTTATATGCTCAAGCTCAGCTCTGAGGGCGGATTTCTTCTGAACTTCCCACTTTTTTGTAGCGCGCTTGATCTTCTGAAGTTTGTGATGAAAACAATCGACAACGTGGAGGTCATTATATTCTCTGCCTTCGTTCCATATAGTATTGACCAGATTGACATAATCAATTTCGCCGAGCCAAGCGCGATTAAATTTGAAGGGGATCCCCCTCGTGGTGCGCCATGAATTCCATGAAATGGAAATAGGCAGATGGTCCGAAGCATCGGAGACCAATATCTTTGTTCTTGGGTCCCCCCACCGATCAACTAGAGTATCTTTTACAAGAGCGCGGTCCAAGCGCTTGCCTATGTATTTCATTCCTCTCCTTCTATTACTCCATGTGGGCATCATCGGGCACGGTCTGATATCCACCAGCTGTAGATTGAAGAACATGTCGTTGAAAAAATTTGATAGTGGGTCCGGGCGTGCCTCCATACCCCAAATCTCATCTGCCTGTAGGGTTAGGTTGAGGTCTCCCATCAGAATCAAATTCTGTAACCCCAAAATACCGGAATTCTTCAACTTAGTCCAGAAAGAGTGTCTTTCGGTATATGGCGCATATATATTTATGATGTTGAGAGTTTCCTGCATCCCTCTCATGTGGCCAGAAAGAAGAATTCCGCCGGTGAAACTATATGCCTTGAAGCTGAACTAGCTCGGGTCCCATATCGCCACTAATCCACCAGAGTGCCCATTGGAGTCAATGGCCGCCGCCTTCCATCCATCTTTGATGCTAAGAAAAGTTTTAATAGCCTTTCCCCGTCTGCTCAGAGTTTCCTGTCCTAAAAAAATGCTACAATTACATTCAGAGATCAAATCTCGTAGGCAATGTCTCTTGGGGTCATCGCCAATACCCCGTATATTCAGAGACAGTATATGATTCATGGCTCACCCACTTGCGGGTGGCTAGCTCTAAGTGCCCGCTTGACATCTTGATAATACTCCCCCACCGAAATAGGGACATCCGAGAGGTTTTCCTCTCCATCATTGAACAGAGCGATGGATTTAAATTTCCATTTGCCAAGATGTTTTGTGCTTTTAGATTTTTTCCTGATAGTAACATTTGATCTCATAGAACCAGCCTCGTGAGAATCCGGGTCCACAGGGGGTCTGTCGAAAACCGTCAGAGCAGCAAGATCAAAATCATGGTGGCGCAATAAGGTTTCAATGTCACTACCAACAGAATTTCGGGGGGACTCGGGGGGAGTGCCGTTCTCCGAAGGATCAGAAAAACTCTGCGGAAAGGAAGGTCGGACCGAGGCTGAGATAGGTGGCCCAGATGGTTCAGCCCGCGTATCGACCGGAAGGATATGACCCTGAGGTTCCGCATAGGAAGTGCTGCCGAGAGATGGACCAGCACGGGTGGGAATGTTACCAGAGGGTATGACAGGGCCAGCATCATGATAGTTAGGAGGCTCGTGCCCACCTGACAAAGCAGCGAAGGAGGACCTCCGTCTACCAGGAGGGGGCCCATATTGACCCTTCGGAGAAAGTTGTGATACATGCCCAACAAAACTATCCAGAAACGATATATCCCGCTCTGCTTTTTCTACATTCTCACTAGCAGATATAAAAGCATCAGTCTCCGAAAGATTGGAAGAGATAATCCCTGGAGGAGCGTGACGAGGAGAGTCCGCAGTAGGCATATGCGTTCTTGACACATTATTCCCCTGGTCAGTATTATTCGGGCGCGTCTTACTGGATCGGTACGGGCACTTTTCTCGAAGGTGACCAGTATTGTGGCAGATTAAACATCTAAAGGGGATACCCCAAAAGTCAATCCGCTGTCTATGGCGCCTGTTTCCCCACAGTAAGTCAACATCGCCCGGCAGACCGCCCCCGAACTCAACCTCCACCAACATCCAGGCAATTCTCTTGTCCGCTGCCCCAATGATGCTAGGGTCAATATACTTTGTGGAACCAATAGAGTCCCCGATCTGTTTCAAAGCCTTCAACGTCCAGAACTCCAGAGGTAGGCCCGGCAGCTTGACCCATATAATCCTGCTGCGGGGGGCTTCCATAACAGGATTAAAGCCAAGGTACCATGTAATCAGCTGTAAATAGCTGCGTCCTCTCACCCACATTCTGCTTATAATTTTATACACATCACACTGGTCCATAAAATGAAAGGAGAACCAGCCATTGATAAGCAAGCTGACCTTCGGAGTGTATCCGATGATGGGACTCCAGTGTTGTTTTATCCACAACGCAGTATCAACCTCATGGTTGTCAGGGAACATCCATCGTCCGATGACAGCCCTTTTTTGCAAACCAGCAACCCTCGTGAGCATATCTTCAGGATCCAAATATATCTCACTGATCTCCATCCGGTGTCTGTAAAAGTTTTTTTTTATCTTTCGGCGTCTTCTGTGAGAATTCCGCTTATCATGCTCAAGAGGGTCAGTAGATACAGGATTGAAATCACTCAGGGCGCTCTGAATGATGAGTTCATCAATACGATTATCAGATGGTGATAGAGTCTCATCCGGCAAGGACGTAAGGTCGCCCCGGTATTGATAACCGGTAGTTGGCATCGAATCAAGAGATAGAGCGCCAAAGAAGAGTTCTGAGCTCCGTAATAACTCCTCACACCACCCAAAGTGTTCAGAATTAAATGAAGACAGGAGCCCCCGATAAATTCGGTTGAAGAGAACAATTTTTAAATTATGTGACACCCCTGTGGTAGATGCCAGTCACCCTACACCCGATAAAACATATCCTAGGTGGCATCACCTCCGCTGCATGCCGAGCAACCCATGCCTCCTAGTCCAAGACCACAGTGAACCTAATGAATTCAGGAGCCAGCCTCATTCATGAAAAGGTGACAGATCTGTCACTGCCGATGGTACAGTGAAGGATAAGCAATCCCGATGGGGATAATCCTGACAATACAGATATGGAGTCCGTCCGAGACCACATCCCTGCAATGAATAATACACCTTCCCAGAGATCGTTTTCGGAATGGGAAATATCCAAAAAAAGATAAGGACATACACCAATACAATCAACCTTAATGAGGGCATAAAAATCCACCTAAACAACTCCTCAATTCGAAACTCAGAGATCCCCAGGTAATAAATCCGTTGAAACGGTCATAAATAGGCATCTGATCAGGTCACCGGAAAATTTGAAAAACTAGCCGCTGTGCAGAATCCGGCAACTGAAATCAGTAAGAAACCGAAATCCAAATGGACCTTCAACCAGAGTCACTCTCAATGGCAACAGCAACAACAGAAACATCCCGGTAGCGCCCACCACCTCCCAATGAACCGGCATCCAATACTTTTGCACGGTCGGTAAATGGAGAAAAAATTACTCCATTTGCGCCAAAAACCTTTCCACGAATTGGTTCCAGGAGTCTCAGTGACGTAAGATTCCGAAGAAGACTTGAGCGAGGAGGAATGAGTGAAAGCAGTGCTATCAGACATGCTATCTAAACAGGCGAAAGTATATCTGCTCCTCCACTTCAGTGATTTGCTTCATAGAGATCTAAAATCTATAACACCTATTATACCTGATTGTGTCCATCAAAAGAATCATCGGAGTTTCATAGCTCAATCCCGAAATTCTCACATAACACGCCTGTCAATTCCATATACTATCAACAAGATAGTCTCTTACCAAAGAGATTTTAATACACTTACCAACAAGCAGATACTGCAACGACTGGTGAAAAATGGTGCTTCAATGGCTGCGGATCAGGGAGCAGATGGATATCTTTAGTATTGTGAGACTCTTTCTATTCCTGATTCTCTTTGTCATTCCTTCTGTGTTTTCCTCTAATCGTCATCATCCTCGTTTGAGCAACGCTTCTGACCAAGAGGCTCTGCTTGGATTCTTGCAGTCTGCCATCAATCCATCCCAATCATTACCCGCTAACTGGACAACCAATGTTTCATTCTGCGAGTGGAGAAGGGAAAGTGGGATTGCTGCCACCATATGGCTAAATTGGAAAAAATCCAACACCCCTCACAAATTTAATATTCAATCTATAAATGTTATTCGTAAAATAAACGAATAATCAGAGCCAGTGATGTCACCCCACAGATCTATTTCTAGCTTTCTCAACGTGCAAAACCATAGCCAAATTCATCACAAGTTTCTAAAATTGTAACGCCTTTACAACGAGTTTCCTCCAATGTTCAACAATAAAATCTGATCTTGTGCTGAGGTTCGAGGGTACGTAGTCCATTCACATCCTTATTGTCATTCAGTAAAATGTGTGGTCGGAATCCTGTCCGAGTCAGGGGCATCAAAGGCGTAGTTCCCGGCCTTTGCTGGTATAACCTCAAAACGAATTGTGAAGGTTGTGTACCTTCTGGGGGAGCTTAGTATGGCATCCTTTCCCATCCTGCACATAAGAAAAAAACTGGTTATTTCACTGGAGATTCTACAAACACACCTACAATATCACTATATACTATTTCATGTTGTTGTCAATTATCATTTTCAGGGTTCGCATTTAGTAATCAAGATTTTTTTAAAGGTCACTCATCTTATATCGCTTCTTATTTAGCTTGTTATTTTATTTACAAACTTTAACAAGTATTGTGCTTTATGATCCATTCAAGTAGAGATCTCTTTAATGTTTTCTAATTAAGTATTGTGAGATTTCTTTTAGATATCATTTTTTAAGATTCAACTACTTTAAATAAGTTTTCCATGAAAAATAATTATTTAGAAATGAAAAAATCCTATTGAATCTTTATATCAATAATTAATTACCAAAATATTCTGCAATCAGTTAATTATTTCACCAACATAAGCTGAGGGGACTAAGCTTAGCATAATCACAAAAGTATAGGTGTATCTATTTAAACCACCAAAACCCATACCGTCTGTAACCCGAGGATTTGTGCTCCACGGAATATCTGTTACGAACCTACATGGCCATGAAATACTAGAGAGTTACCATTTATCAAACCTTACCATAAATAAACAAAAATCTTAGCGCCACTTTGTGGCTTTCATAAGAGTCGAAGCATACCAGTGAATATAGTGAGCATTGTACTGTCTCCGTGTCAACATCTGAAAGCGGGCAAAAGAAATTAAAACCCATTACCGGAAATTCCATGTTCATTTAAAAAATGATAAAAAGGGAACTTGCAAATACATACGATAGAATAGCGAGTGGCCAACTCGAAAATTTTGAACATGACAGCAGGTGTATGATCAAGTAACGCTGACCGCGGAATTTCCATTCTGTCCCTAACCTCAGTTTGGCCGAAACCCACAAACTCGAGATTCAACATACCCATTTCGGGATCCCCACCTCCTTGCATTGCGAAATAAGTGATACCCTAAATTCTGTTGGAGGAAAGGTTTTAGAAAGTATTCACCACAGATTGATGAAATTATAGAAAGCATGTTCCTAATTATAATATGATCGGAATGCGAAACGATAGAATTGAAAAGTTTTTTTTTCTTAAATGAAATATGGGAAAGAATTTATTAGTTATTTTATTGATTTTTTTACTTGATCAGGGTTTTTATTTTTATTTATTCATTTCTTTTTTCTTTTTTTTCAAAAAGTTTTAATGATTTTTCTTTATCCCGTCGGCATGGATAAAATGATATTCTATTTTTTTCTTATTTAATATATTTATTTAAATCTATAAATTGATTCAACATTTTGAGATTTATAGAATACTCTTTCGAAATTAAATAATCCATGATTCTTAAAAATTTTAAAAGAAAATCAAACAAAAACTATTTCTACGCTTTTTTAAACTATTCCATCAATAATTTTTTTTTTTTATTATTTCGTAATTAATCAAAGTTTGCAATAAAAAAAAAAGGCACTTCCTAGTACCAAATTTTTTTTTTTTACACAATGTTCTCCAAATTAAATAATCTAGGATTTTAGCAAATTTTAAATGAAAAAATTACCGAAAAATATTTCATCCTTTATTTAAACTATTCCATCAATAATCTTTTTCTAAATATTTATTATTTAGTAATCAATCAAAGTTTGCAATTAAAAATAAATAAAAACACTTTCCATTATTCTTATTTGATTTTCACAATATTCATTCACAATTTTTAACATGATACTAAATATTCCTAATTACATTAGGAGTGATCTATTTTGGAATTGGAAATATTCTGGTTATTCTTATTTGATTTTTTTATTTTTATTTTTTAATATTGTATATTCATTTACAAGTTTTAAAAATTACTAGAATATTTTTTTAGAGTGATTTATATTGGAATTGGGTTTGAGAAATTTCAAAATTTTAAATTATTGTGTTGGATGATTAATTTTTAGTTTGAGTTAGGTAATTAGTTGTTAGAATGCAAGAAACCTCATAACTGATTCAATGTTTCTTGATGTATTTATATGTACATTATTCTAAAAAATTCTTTGAGACATTCATTAATATATAGTTGAGTTTGTTTCGAATCTTGTGTGTCTTACAATGGTATCACAACGGGTGAGAACATGATTAATTTGCTCACTTAGGGGTTTAAGTAGTTTATAAACTCCAGTCCTACTGAGTTTGAGGATAAGTTGTTTATAAAGTCCATGGCTACTGAATTATTTTTGAAGGACTGCATTTTGAGAAGGGCATTTCTTGAAGTTATGGAGGGAAAAATGTTCATGGAGGGAAGAATGTAACAGCTTCATAAAATGCATTTGAGGAGCACAAATGAAGGGATTGCTTGAAGTTTATGGAGGGAAGAATGTAGCAACTTCATCAAATGCATTTTTTGAAGACACATGAGAGAAAGAGTGCAAGATTGCTCGAAATCAAGTTAAAAGAAACCAAGATAAAATCAATTATGAATATTGATTAATAGTAGCATGGTGAAATATGTTTTTTGGAAGCTATATTATGATTTATTGTTGTTTGACGAAATTTTATAGGTTGAATTAGTTTCTTTTGAGGCCATATTGTGTTGGTGAATCATAAACTCTGTTGGTGAATCTTTATTGCTTCGTACACAACAATTTTCATTTTGGAATAAGGTTGGTCAAAATTTTTATTGTAGTGAATGAGAAGTTACAATGGTAGATATGTTAATTATTGCAGTAAATGGGAAGTCAAAGTGGTATGGAATTGTGTAATTAATTTACTACAGTAAAGTAAAATCTAAGTTACACTAGTATGGAATTGTGAAAATGAAGGGATATTTTTATGAGGGTGATTTGAAATAAATTTTAAATTAAAAGGAAAATATTTGTGAAAGAAATTTTTATTAAATATTTTAAAGGGCACAAGTGTTGACATTTGAACCACATTTGAACCAAGATCATTTTGAAATGCAAAGGTATTAAAAAGAAGATTTAAGAGACCTTATATGTTGGTGAACTAATTTGTTGGGAAAGGGGTAATTATTTTCACAAAGGGTAATATTTTTTTATCTTCACATAATGGTATGATTATTTAATATGCACACAGTAACATTTTATGAAGGTTCATATTATTTACTTTAGGAAGACAGAGACTTTATTTCAAGACTAAATTTAAAGGCAATGGTGTGTTGTAAATGGGGTACTTTGAGATTTTGAAGCTTGCCAAGTTGAAATCATCTTTCATTGAGATTTGAAGTTTAATTTGGTTAAATTTAAGTCATACAATTTATGACTATAAAAACAAGAAAAGAAAAGAGAATTTTGGTTATAAAATCCCATATAGTTAGATGGCCTATTTGAGGTCACAAGTTCAAATCAATATGTTTGGTAATTTTATTTTAACAAAAGAAGATAAATTTTGGAGGTTGTCACATTTTTTTTGCAGGTTGTGACATTTTTGTTTGACAAGAAGAAGACAACATAATTTTGGTTTCCTTGGGTTGGTGACCTTGAGCATGTCACTGTTTGCTGTAACTATTTGATGAACTCTATTAGATATTTGAGTTTGCAGATTCCTTTAGCATTCATTATATGGGGAAAATATATATAAAAAAATCCCTACTTATGTAGCTGCAACGATCATTTTTTTACTTGAATTTGTATTATCGATGGGTGCATGATCAGTTGAACCTGACATCCATTTAAATCATTGATTTTTTTTTTTGTATTGGGTGCATTTTCAGTGGTATTCAACACACCATTTTATGGGTTGATTTCAAGTTTACTTTGGTATCGCAGTGGAGAAAATGGCCAAACTAAATTATTTAATACAGTTATTATGAATTTTAATGCTATCTACTGTCCATAACAATGTCCAAGTTATCAAAAATATGCTCTCTGACATTGAATCATGTTTGCAAAATGCTAAAAGAAATAAAAATTGATTTCTTGGAGCTAGAGTCATAATTTCAGCGAGATGAATGACATGAATTACAAAAGAATAATTTTGAACATGTTCTTGTTAAGAACAATAAGTTATTTGAGCCTGATCATTAGTTAGAGAATGGTGAGAGAAATGAAGTGATTTCAGGTTAAAATTTGGATGCAATTAGAAGTGATGATGTGAAACCCATTATAAAACCATGGGAAGAGATTACACACAATAAGCATAGAAAGTTTTTAGGTTATAAGAATGATGTATATTTTTCACATTGTAGATTTTTCTAAACCTATAAAATTCTGAAGTACAGGATTTTTGCATGGTGTGGTTCCAGAAGAAAGTTGATAAATGCCAATAGTGTAATAGAGTTGGACATATGAAAGATCAGTGTTTTGATTTTCACCCATGTGAGGATTTTGGAAATCGTAACCACCATTGAGAGAGATATTCCAAAAAGAAGATTACTACAAGAGATAAGAAAATTTTCAGATGTATTGCTTCTTGGGAATGGTCGAAAGCAGCCAAGAAGATCTACAGATCATACCATAGGATTTGTTCGAGAGTGTTGAAGAAGCTTGCAGTGATGAAGAATATTTCTCACCTTGTCTTTGACAAGGGGGAAATTTGTTGGTGGTATGCTATAGGTTTGAGTTCAAGATGTCAAGTGAGCTTTAGTCAGTGACCCACATCTTGAGCCACATCCTGCATAAATTAGAGTTAGAGTTCTGAGACTTGAGTATATTGAGTTGTTTGTGAGCGAGCGCTTCGAGATTTAGAATTTTTCTAGGAATTGTTCTGATAGTTCTAGAATTTGTGGTAATTTTCAAACCACATTTTTCATTGTCTTTAGAACTGCTATGTGGGTTCCAAAATTGGTGATGGTGGAGACCTTGAGCTCTCCCATATTGGGTTTGTGGTCATCCTTAAAAGCCATTTCCGAGACATTGAGATCTTGGTTGGGATGATTTTTTACATTCTGAGCTCTCATTCTTAGACTTTGGTTTATCCCCTCAGATTAAGAGGGGAGTGTTAGACAACTAATCCTTGGGTTAGTCTGCGTTAGGTAATTGGTTATTAGATTCCATGAAAACCCAAGAACTGATTGAACGGTTTCTTGATGTATTTATATGTACATTATTGTACAACATTCTTTGAGACATTCATTAATATATTGTTGAGTTTTGTTTCCAATCTTGTGTGTCTTACTTAATGATAAAATCACTTATTTATACATGTGAAAACTAGGTACGAGACAGTTGTGTATGGGTAACTTACTAAATGTAAAAATGAAATATGAAACAAATTACATATTATACAATATCAATCATGAAGTATTAGTTAAAATTCCCCCCTTAATCAGAACGCACATCTGACATGCTGAGTAACATTATGAAATTTTCAAACTTTTCACATCTCAATACCTTTTTAAATATGTCTGTGATCTACTCTGAAGTTTGACAATGTGTCAGATGAATAACTTTGGCCTCTACATAGTGTCGAATCAAGTGAGATTTGGTGTTAATATGCTTTCTTTGATCATGAAACTTGGAATTTTTTGCCAACTTAATTGCAGAAGAGTTTTCAATGAGTAGTGGAGTTGAACCCTTTTGTTTCTCTTGCAAGTATTCAAGTATTTTGTGAAGTCAAATGATTTTCTTTTTATTTTGAGATGCTGCAACATATTCGTCTTCGGTGGTAGAATCAGCAGGAAGAGATTTCTTGTGTGATCTCTAACTGATGGTTGCTGATCTAAGATTCATTAAATAACTAGAATTAGGGACCCTATTCTCCTTATCTCCATCAAAATCAGAATCTAAATAGTCGATGAGATGGAAAGCTGCAAGTTTGGAATATTTGATGTCATATGTTTGAGTGCCTTTCAAATAATTGACCACTCGCTTTTTTGCATTCCAATGACCTTCACATGGGTGATTGATGAACTCGGAAAGTAACTCTAAAACAAAAGCTATGTTGGGTTGGGTATAAATAAAAAAAATTAAACTTCCAACAAGTTGCATGTACTTTGTTGCATCCTGAAACTTACTTCCACTCAAGGAAGTACTTGCTTGAGTGGAATTAAGTTTCAAATTCTTATCCATAGGAGTAGAAATAGGGTTACAATATTGCATGCCAAATATTTCCCATAGCTATCCAATATACTTCTTTTGTGAAATAAAAATATATTTGGGTTTATGATTAAATTCAATCCCTAAATAATAGTGTAATAAACCAAAATCTGTCATGTCAACATTTTTCATTAGTTCTCTTTTAACATATGCTGTATACTCATCATTATTTCATGTAATCATCAAATCATATATATAGACAACCAAATATACAACCAAATTTCCAACTTTCTTAAAAAAAAGAGTTTCATCATCCATATCAAACAACTTATAGTTCAACTTGAGAAGCTATTCGTTTAGTTTTTCATACCATGCACAGGATGTTTGTTTCAGTCCATACAATTCCATTACGAAATTACATACCTTTTTCTCTGTATCTTTAATACAAAATCCTTCAGTCTGAAACATATAAACATCCTCCTTCAAATCGCCATTCAGAAACATTTTTCTAACATCCATATTGTGTATCTTCTAGCTATTTTGAGCTAAAAGAGAAAAAAAATTTCTAATTGTGCCCCATTTTGCTGGAGGAAGAAATGTCTCTGTGTATTCAATACATTCCTTCTGAGCATAGCCATTTGCTACAAGCCTTGCCTTATATTTATCAAGTGAACCATCTACCTTGTACTTGATCTTATACACCCATTTGCAAGCAATAGGTTTGACACCAGTAGGAGAATCCACTAACCTCCAAGTTCCTTTCACCATATTCATTCTTCATTGCATCCTTCCATTCATCAAAATTAGTAGCTTCTTCAAAACAAGAATCCACAATCATGATAAATGTTACTTGAAATTGAAGTAACATCATCTATAGATGAACTTCATGTTTCAAAATCATTATACTTGCTTGGAAATTTCCAAACACATGTCGATCTTGGTAAAGGTTGCTAATGTGGTTGTGATGGTTGCTCATGTTTAAAAACAGGCTCAAGAATATGCTCTTCAAGAGCAATTTCTGGTCCTGCAGAAACATTACTACCATCCAAATTTTTCAGCAATAACATTCTCATGAGTCAAATATGGAAGAACCATATAATAATCCAGAATAGGAACCACCCCTTCAGTGTGTTGAACATCATTATTAGATTAAAAATAGATCTTCTTAGATGAAAATTTCTCCAAATGAGCTTATTGCCTATCAACAGTGGAATTATTTTTATATGATTCAAGGAAAATAATACCTATAGAAGGAAAATAATACCTCTAGAAAGAATGAACTTCTTGTTCTCCTCATCATACAACCTGTAATATTTTGAAGTAGAAGAATATACCAAGAAAATACATTTACGACTCCTAACACCCAACTTGTTACGCTGATGTTTAGGAATTAATGCATAGCATAGAGAACCAAAGACTCTAAAATGTTTAACATCAAGAATACAATTATATCACATTTCATAAGGATATTTATTATTGATTAAATAAGAAGGACAACTATTGCGAATATAAGTTCCACAAAGCATTGCTTCTCCCCAAAACATCAACTTAACATTCCTAAAGAACATCATAGATCTAACCATATTAAGAAAAGTTCCATTATGGATTATAAGTTATGGTATTTTGATGTTTTATTCCATTGTCCTACAAATATTTTTCAAAAACATGAAAAGTATACTCACCATCATTATCAGTTCTGAGAATGCCTATATTATGTTGAGCTTCATTTTTAATCATCAAATGAAAAGCTTCAAAAAATTCAAACACTTGTTAATTATTCTTCAACCAATACACCCAACATATTCTTAAGTAATCATCAATGAAATTGAGCACATATTTACTGCTATTGGTAGTTTCAAAAATCATAGGTCCGCATAAATCTGAACGGATAAGACCTAATTTTTGTGAGTCTCTAAAAGATGAACTATGAAAAGGTTTACCCAAAATACAATCATCAGAAGGTGTTGTATTTCTTGGAACTGTTGGAAGACCTTTAATACCTTGCTTATTCATAATCCTGATCCTACCATAATTGATATGATGAAATCGAGCATGCCATAACAATATGGGAGACAGGATATCACTTTGTTGCACCAAAAAAGTAGAACTTTGAAGAGAATTAATACATGACTTACCATTTAACATTAAAAGAAGACATAATTCCACACAAGTCATCACAACTGCATGATCACATTCTCTTCTTCTCTTAATGATTCCATAAAATATATGAATAGAATTCCCCTGCAGCTGAATATGGATAATAGACATCAAATTTCGCTGAAACTGTGGAATATAAATTACATCCTATAGAACATAATCCGCAAAATTGGGTATCTTCAAATGAATATACCTAATGTCAAATGGTTTAATTTGAGACTTGTCGGAAAATTAAATAACACCATCAATATCATCACTGAAAGTTTGAAAAAGATGTCAACTAAATGTCATATGACAAGTGGCTCCTAAGTCCAAAATCCAACGATCTCGCCATGAAGAAAATGCAATGTTGAAAACATCATCAATATTAAAATTACAGTGAGCAATAATGTAATGTGCAGACTCTGATGATTTTCCCTTATCTATTGGTGATTCATCTTTATTTTCATTCCACTATTCTCTCTTTTCACTAATTTTCTCCCAAGGGATTTTACAATTAGTAGTAGTATGACCAATTTTACCACATATAAGACATTCGATAGGTGGTTTATCATTAAAATTCCTTTGTTATCTATTAGTTTTTTTTCTGTATCCTCAATTTCCCCCCCCCCCCCTGCCTCTATAATTTATCCTACCAAGACCTCTACTACCTTTATCACCTCTACAAGTTTAAACATCAAACTTCTGGTCCTTTTGTGCAAGGAAAAAAGTTTCTACATTAGATTTAGGCAAGGCCTCTTTCTTCCCAAAGGTGTTTTCTCTCTTAGCTATTTTTTTTACAATTTTATCAAATGTAATGTCATTTAACTACCCACTAGCTTGGAGAGATTCCAAATCATGTGAATAGGCAGGGTGTAGGACATGTATAAAATTTATAAGTTGTAAATCTAATTTAATTCTAGTGGATTCAATATCATTAAAAATGGCTTTCATTTCAGAGGCACTCTTCAAAGGATCATTATCCTTCATCTCCAAATTAAAAAAATTCAACAATAACTGAATAATTTTGAGTTCTGAGTGTGAATCATAAAATTCTTTCAACTTCTTTAATGCTTCAAATGCAGTACCACAAGAAATGATATATCGACTTACCTCTTCTATTGCTGATGCAGTTATTCATGCATATGCCTTGTTATCTTTTTTCTTCCAAATTGCACGTTGCTTCTCGTTATCAGGCGACTTTTGTGCAATTTATTTTCCATCACTATCCTTCTTCCCTTGATAAAATTCCCACAAATTGTTAATAACAATGACACTTTTAAGCTTTCTAAACCACTCTCGATAATTTTCCTTTCCATTAATAACAACTCCAACTATGGAAACTATTGAATTCATAATTGTTATGGAACCAAATATTCTTCAAAACCTTTGAATTTCAAAACATATGAAATATCTCTGAAAATATATAAATCCCTTTCTCTTGTTATGTCAAACCAAGTTGGCTTTGTGGTTTAATGGTAAGTTACAAAAATAGCATAGCAAAGAGCTAGGTTCAAATATTATTAGCCTCCACATATTTTATTTTACCAATGGCCTCTTAAATTTAAATATGTATTTCAAATCACCATAAAATCGACCACTCTTCAAATAAAAATTCAATTCAAACCACGAAAAAATATATATCCTTACTTTTACTATGATTATCCTTCAAAAAATTTACCTGATTAAACTCTAGTCATTTTCAAAAAATTTACTGTGATTTCTATCTACTGTAGTAAATGAAAATAATATCCTTCAGAAATTTTACTATGATTACACTATTTTTTATAGCAGTAAATAAAAATACTATCTTTCAGAAATTTCACTATGTCAGGCTAGGATGTAACTAAACAAAATGAACCGTGAGATTTGATTGAGGGTTCTCATGAATATATACATGGAGGTGAGATTGTTGGGATTCATTTCCCAATGTCACTTAGACTTCCTTATTTCCTATTTTACACTAATGTACAATTTGGCCCAATCCCTTAGGATTAGGTGTCAAAATGCCCCCCCTTAATCTAAAGGGATGTTGTTGAGTCTAATCATGGTTCTGAAAATTTCAAACTTTTCTCTTGCAAGAATTTTCATGAAGATGTTTGCAGTTTTCTCATTTGTGGAACAATGACGTATATGGATAGTTTTATCCTCAAAATGATGTCGAATCAGATGGTATTTTGTATTGATGTGCTTCGTTTGATCATGGAACTTTGGGTTCTTAGCCAAATTTATTGCAGACGTATTGTTGATCACAAGTAGAGTTGAATGAATTTGTTTCATGTGAAATTATTCTAGTATTTTACCGAGCCACACAATTTCCTTTGTCCCTTCAACTGCTGGCACATCTTCTGCCCTAGTTGTGGAATCTACTAGAATTGACTATTTGTGTGATCTCCATGAGAAAAATCCTGATCCAAGACTCATAGTATAAGCAAAATTATATAGCCCAATTTTTTTATCTCCATCAAAGTCTCAATCGGAGTATCCAATCTGGCTAAAGTCACCCACTTGTGTATATTTGAGTCCAAAGCCTTGATTCCCTTCCAAGTAGTTTAGAACTCTTTTTGCAGCAGATCAATGTCCTTCACAAGGGTTTTGCATAAACCTAGATAGGATTCCAACAAAAAATGAGATGTTTGGTCTGGTAGTAGTCAGGTATATGAGACTTCCTACAATCTTTGTATACTTCATTGCATCCTCAAATTTCTTCCCTTCAATGGATGCGAGATTCAAGTTATTTTCCATTGGAGTGTTCAAAGGATTGCATTCAGCCATGTCAAACTTGTTCAATAGATCTCCAATGAACTTGTTCTTAGAAAGGAATATTGATTTAGGATTTTAAGTTACTTCAATATCAAGATAGTAGTGAACATAGCCCAAATCAGTCAATTCAAAACCTTTCTTCAATTCCTTCTTTATGGATGTAATATAACTCTCATTGTTCCCTGTCATCAAAAGATCATCTACATACACCACGAGATATACAATTTTTTTCCAACTTTCTTAACAAACAAAGTTGCATCATCAGGATAAAAATGTTTGAAGTTAAGTTTCAGAAGATTCTCAGTTAATTCCTCATATCAGGCTCGTATTCCTTGCTTGAGGTGATAGAAGGATTTTATAAGCTTGCATACTTTGTGTTTTCATCCCTTCACAAAAAATTCTTCTAGTTGAGACATAAAACCATTCTGCTTATATATCCATTTAAAAAGGTGATTTTTATATTCGTTTGATTGAATTTCCAACCATTTTGAGCTATTAAGGCAAAGAATGTCTAGATGGTGGCCCATTTTTCTTGCGGGGAAAATTTTTCCTCTTAATCAACCCCTTATTTCTGTTCAAAACTTTTTTCCACAAGCCTGGCTTTGTGCCTGTCAAGTGAGCCATATGCTTTGTACCTGTTCTTGCAGACCCACTTGCAGCCAATCAATTTCGTTCAAAAAGGAGGATCAACCAGCTTCCAAGTGCCATTCTTTATCAAGGCATCATAATCCTTTTGCATCGCTTCATTCCATCCATCATGAGAAGTGGCTTCTTTGAAGGAAGTTGGTTCAAGATATGAAGAAAAATTCAATTCACAATTATAAGAAACATTCATATCAATATCTGAATCAGAATAACCTACATGACATCCATTTTTTCCTAGTGGAATTTCTTGTTCCTCTCTTTCCAACCTCATCAGGACAACCATTTTCCAGTGTCTTTGTCAGCGATTTTGGGGGACCTTTCAAAGATGGCCCAGGCTGCTCATTTTACTAAGTTGAGATTGAATCAAGATTCAGTTTCACAATTATGTCAATCACATCATTCAAGGTGTCATTTGTGGTTGGTTCTTTATGCTGGGGAGAGAGTTCTTCAGAAGACAATTCCACATATTGATTCAGTATAGGAATCCCCCCTTCAAGATGTGGAGTCTGATTATAAAATTCTTAAAATGAATTTTCATGTGTGAATCTATCCAAGTGATCAAGATGTGTCTCAACAACATCATCAGTCTTGGACGATTCAAGGAATATGGCATCCCTAAATACTACACACTTCTTATTGACTTCATCATAGAGATGATATTCTTTGGATATATTGTAATACCCTAAGAAGATACATTTTCTGCTTCTAGCACCAGGTTTATTTCTTTGTGCCTTAGATATCAAAGCATAACAAGTGGAACTAAAGACCCTGAAATTATTTACTGAAGGAATGTGGCCATGCCAAATTTCGTAAGGAGTTTTATTTCTAGTTGTATTATAAGGACAACTATTCTTTAAGTACACAACACATAGAACTGCATCATCCCAAAACATCAATTTTACATTCTTCAAAAACCTCATGGAGAGAACGATATTTAAAATTGTCTCGTTCATTATTTCAGGTGCACTATTCTATTGGGGATTATAGGGCATGGTTTTTTGATGGTTAATCCCATGTTGGCAAAGATAGTTTTAAAATTTGTTTGAAGTGTATTTTTTTCCATTATCAATGTAAAAAGAGCCAATATGAGTTTGTGGATCATTTTCGATCCATGCATGAAAATTCTTGAATGATTTAAAAGAATCAAATTTGTTCTTCAATAAGTAAACCCAACACATTCAAGTGTAATCATCAATAAATGTCATCATATATTTATTTCCATTTGGAGAAGCAACATACTTGGGGCCACATAAATATGAATGAATAAGCTCATTTTTTCTATGTGCTTTGGAATGTGAATCAAGAAATAATTTCTTGATATGCTTTCCTAGAATACAAGCATCACATTTCTTAAGTTCCTAGTAACTGTAGGCAATCGAGTAACAAAATTTTTCTTCAACAATCAAAGGTTGTCTTAGTTTAAGTGTCAAAATCTAACATGCCACAAAAGACTTCATGGGAATGTACCTTCATCATAGTGAAAACTAAATGCAAACTTTTGTTCTTGAGAATAGGTATCTTGTAACTTTAGGATTCTTCCTTCTGCTATTCCTTTCATGACAAGTGAGTCATATGATGCTTTTCTAACCTCAACCTTGCCATAAAACATTTGAATGGAGTGTCCTTTCCGATGAATGTGGACCAAGGATAACAAGTTTCTCCTCAACTCACAGAGGTATAGAACCTCATGTAGAAGATGGTTCAGAAAGCCAGGCATCTTAAGCCTGATTGTGCCAAACCCTGATGGATTGATTTTATATTTGAATCCACAGTATACTTATCCATCAACCTTGTCAGTAAATTATTCAAAAAAATATTTGCTAAAAGTCATGTGACATGTTTCTCCAAGAAGTAAGTGAAGCATTAAAAAAGTCTTCACTTACTCCAATGTTACAATGTGCTATAACATAATGAGCGAATTCAGGTGTTTTTCCTTTGTCTCTGTGATGAGTTTTACCTATTTCTTGATTTCTTTGCTCCTCAATTTTGTCCCAAGGCATCTTACATGTAGATGCACCATGCCAATATTTATTGCAGCATATGTAATGAAGATCATATTTTCCACTTTGAGCCTGTGTGCCTCCCCTTCCTCTGAAATTTCTTCTTCCTCTTCCTTTTCCTCTTCAGACACCTCCTCCTATAGAAGAATCTTGATCATGATTCTTCTCTCTATGTGTGAATCATACAGCTTCTTTAGAATAAAGATGGGTTTTCTTCTTTCCAAAATCTTTCTCTCTTTCTGCAAACGTTTTCTCAAGGGAATCAAAGGTGATCTTCATGAGGTTTCCACTTCCTTGCAATGAATCAAGGTAGTGTCAGTAAGTGGGATACAATGCCTTAACATAAGCTATTAAAGGTATTTCAAATTCTACACTAGTATTTTTAATGTCATGCATGATAGATATTACATTTGTTGTTAAAGAAAGAGGGTCGTCATTTTTCAATTCAAGGCTTAATCGCTTAATTATTAATTAAGAAATTTCGAGTTGTGAATGTGAGTCATAGAGTTCTTTTTAATTTTCTCAAGGCTTCATAGGCATTTGAAAATGGCTTAATATGGCAACTCACCTCTTCATTTATAGAAGCTGCAATCAAGGCATAGGACTTGTAATTATTGTTTACCCAAATGGTGATCTCCTTGTCTAACATGGGCTTTTTCGGTGCATTATCTCCTTCTCCTTCAAAAAATCCTCTTCACAACTTATTAAAAATTACAGTGTGCTTGATTTTCCAAGACCGGTTAGGATAGTTCTATTTTCCAAAGAGAACTACTCCCACAATATATATGAGAGAATGCATTGTAAATATGTATTGTAATGAAATGTAGTCTACTGGAAAAAGACTCAATTATGGTGTAACAAAATGTACTATGCTGCAATAAACTCAATTCTGGTATGTAATATTTTTGTAAAAAAAAAATAAAAAAAATTGCAGAGGTTTTATCTGGGGGAAGTCATACATAGGGGAGGTGGGACCTTGCGGAGGCCAGATATGGGAGGTCGGATAAGGGGAGGTGGAATAGGGAGAAATGATGGCATAGGGAGGAGGGAAAATGAGGGAGCGCGCGGAGGGTGGAGGAGGAGAGCCCGTAGGCCGGTGGAGGGAGGGGAGCCTGTAGGCTGGCGGAGCACTATGGGAGCCCATGGAGGGGAATGTGGGAGGCAGGAGGAGGGAGATTTGAGGAGAGAGTTATGGGAGGAGGGAGCAACAATGAGAGGAAGGAGGGAGAAGTTACATGAATTAGGAGGGAGAAGCGACGGGAGGAAGGAGGGCACCGAGGGAGGGAGAAGATATGTGGGAGGAGAGTAGCGACGGGAGGGAGGAGTGCGCTGCAGGAGGGAGAGGAGCCATGGGAGGAGAGCAACGAGATGCGTGAGGGAGTTGAAAAATAGCGTGAGGGAGCCAGTGAGAAGCTATGTATGGATGTAGTTTTGGTGAGACGGTGATTGGACGAGGTACGCACGGAGGTGGGAGAGGCCTAGAGCTATGGGCTTGCTCCATAGTATCAGAGACACAACAAAAAGATTCAACGTAGAAAAAATGCGTAGGATTTTGCAAGAATATGATAGAGGTGTCAGTCTACAAAATGAGAAGAGACAATTTTGTGGAATGGTGGGAGTTAAAAGGGTAGGGAAGCCAAAAATAGAGTTAGCTTTGATACCGTGTCAGGCCAGAAGGTAACTCCAGAAAATGAACCATGAGATTTGATTGAGGGTGCTTGTGATTATATACATGGATGTGAGATTGTTGGGATTCATTTCCTAATGTCTCTTAAACTTCCTTATCTCATATTTTACACTAATGTACAATTTCGCCCAATCCCTTAGGATTAGGTGTCAACACATTGTAAGTAAAATCCAACTATATGTAAAAGAAAACTTTATACCTCCGAATTTCTCCAATCATCTTTCATTAGGAAAGAAATATATAAAACTTTCAAAGTGTAAATAGTTTGGGCATCCCACTACACTGCTCCAGTGGGCTAACCTTATGTTTCATTCAATTATCTTCATGGACTTCACACTCCGCATCTCCTTTAGCCACAAAATTCAAATAGATGGAGTTTAGAAACAAATTTGTAAGACACACAAGATTGGAAACAAACTCAACAATATATTAATGAATGTCTCAAAGAATGTTGTACAATAAGGTACATATAAATACATCGAGAAACCACTGAATCAGTTCTCGAGGTTTATTGGATCTAATAACTAATTACCTAACACAAACTAACCTGAGGAATAGTTGTATAACAACCCTCCTTAATCCGATGGAATATACCAAAGTCTAGGAATGAGAGATTAGAATGCAGAAATGCATCTCATCTAAGAGATAAATGTCTCTCATAAATGGTTCTTAAGGATGAACACAAATCCAAGATTGGAAAAATCAAGGTCTCCAACAACACCAACTCTAGAACCTACATATCAGTTCTCAAAAAAATGAAAAATATGGTTTTAAGATGACCAAAAAATCTAGAACTATCACAAAAACTCCTCGAATAACTCTAAATCTAGAAGTGCTCACTCACAAACAACTCAATCAAGTGAATTCTCATAACTCTGGCTCTAACCGGTACAGGTTGTGGGTGAGGATGTGGGTCACTGACTCAGGCTCTCTTGATAATCTATTTAAATAAAACAAATAAATTTATTACGGGCGGGCTGTGACCCCCGCCCTTATCCCCACCTGTGGGTTATAAAACAAATTATTAAAAAATCTGACGGGTCATGACCTCCTCCGAACCCACGACAAAAAATAATTGCATATGATATGGGGGGTCCTGTTTACCAAAAACCCCACCCCCAATCAGGGTACCTAACCAGCGGGTATCAAACACATGCCACGAACATGGCTGTCCTATCTCCATGCGGCAGTCCCAAATTCAAACACAACTCATCGGTCGTTACCAACGAATATAATAATAAGTATGGGGCAGGGTTGTGAACTCCGCCGCCCCAACCCACAACCAAATGTTCCATATAATATATAGTCGTCGAAGGAATAGTGGGGGAGGGATGCCCAATGTGGCTCTAGCCTTGCCATTATGTCAATTCTTGAATATGCCATTTAATAAAAAGGAGGGGCGAGATTTGATCCCCCGACCCCTCCTGCATGATTTTAGAAATTTTCCATTGTGCACAATGACCCCATTCGGTTATCCACCCACTTCAACATTATTTAACCCATTATTTGCACAATGTGCCCAGGGAAGGAAAAGTGAGAGCGCTCATGGATTTCGATACAATCATTTTTTAATGCAAGCGGAACCATGAGTAGGCCCAAAATTAGGGAGTGGAACCATGATCCATGAAATTTAGTCAATATAGTCAAGTTTACAATCATTTTTCATGGTTTTTCATAGGGAACACAATCGCGAGGTCAGATGCGTGTTTTGAGTTGCATATTTCCAATCCATTCGTGGAGCATCATCATTGAGGAATATGGGGGAATCTAAAATATTTATTTTTTCCCAGATTTTCACTTTGTCATAATTCAAAAATTTGACAGTCGATTTTTCACTATTCGATGGCATGAATCTGATGATCTATTCATATTTTCCATTTGAGCTTTATATTTTGTGGCCACTTTTGAAAGTGGAGTTGGAGGTGTCAGCACTTAGTGAGTGAGTATTCGATTTCACACCTTTCTATGTCACGGTTGTGATGGCAATTTCAGATCCAGCAACAGAGCAACTCATTTTTTAGTAATATTTGGTAGGAGGTATATGATGCATGGATTTCATATACTTCTTTGCCTCTTTGTCTATGAGATGAATTGTGTAGTACAGATCATTGTTGATGTTTGACGTGGGATATTTTTTTGTTCTTGATGTGATATGTATTTTCTATCATGGATTTGTATTATGTTTGAGGTACCTTTGCTACCATGTTGTCAAGATACTCGTTGTCACATATATATTTGATCGAGATCCCTTTGTTGCCATTTTGGCGGGCTACTCATAGTCATTATGTGTGAGCTATTGTCATATTGATAGGAGTCCTTTTGTGAATGAGAGTTCCCATAGTGGAACATCTCGTAAAGATCTCTAGCCACTCCTACATGAGGGAAGTTTCCTTGTATGATAGTTAAAACACCATCCATGTACATCTTCACTCCTTACAACACTTAATGCAGTGGCCTACACCATCTTGACATCGAGGTCCGAAGATGTAGTCCCTCGTGGTCTAACTCCATTATCAATGTCTTATGTTGCTCATGCTTGTTATGTTCCTCTTCTTTACATCATGTGGGTGTTTATTCATGTTCATTAACGCTTTAATTAAATGAGATTCTAACACATCTGCAGAAGTAAAAGGTCTTGGTTA
Organism: Pinus albicaulis; assembly: GCA_034641835.2. Taxonomy (NCBI): domain Eukaryota; kingdom Viridiplantae; phylum Streptophyta; class Pinopsida; order Pinales; family Pinaceae; genus Pinus; species Pinus albicaulis. The sequence goes on along the minus strand of CM076578.1, from coordinate 541,979,863 downwards.
AGGGTATCAGGAATTTACCCGGATCATCTGAGCTCTTAAGATTTTGTTGGAGGATTTTATTATAATTATAGGTCATGGATCTAAATGATGTCAATATCTAGTCTCTTTCTTTCATAGTCATGATTTTTAGTTTTGTTCTACCTGGTTGGAAAATAGTACTCTCGGGTTAGCCTTTTTGGGTTCCAAAATCTATGCTCTCAATGTAAATCTTATCTTTTACCAATAGAAATATTTTACATTGGCTTGGAAAAAAATAAAAATAATTTGGAGATTAATCTGAACCATTAATTTATGAATACTACCAATAATATTATAGAATATTTCACAGAGATTAAATCCCCTCCATCTAGCTAATAATTATTGATCATTAAACTAAAATTTTGGAAGCCCTTTTCGAAAATAAATACACATATCACAATAATTATACATTTCATAAATAAGCTTATTTATGAATTTTTAGCTTCTAAAATTTGAATTACTTGTTTATTTTCAACTATAGATTTTTCTAGAAACTTTCCTATAGAATTGCAAACTTCCCTATATAAGACTACATGGTTTCATGTAGAACATTCCAAAAACCTTCACTTTCGGAATTTTTCTTCATGTCAATAAATATTTCATATGCAAAAGCATAAAATGACACTCGTTGGAGTGTCTTGGTAAAGAGGGGAGTCATGGAATTAATAATCTTCTCTTTAGAATTGTTTTTTTCTTCTTACATTTTGTTTGTTCTATAGTTAGTGATAGTGCCTTTTATTTGTACAAGCGTAGTGTTATGATTTACATTATTCAAAGACAAAATAGACAAAATAGTCACTTATTTTTTTTAAATTTATTTTCCCGCGATTAGAAACAATTATTTCTTCGTGCAAGCTAGCAATAACACTCGCTTTCCTCAAAGTCTATTTATACAATTTTCTATGACTTTCTTTCACGCAATTTTAAGTTAGTAGGAATTTACAATGCATTAAGTGAATGCTCATGAACTAATTCCACTTTTCACCTTATCATCAAAGGGATATTTTCTTGTAGTTGGTATATCAATAGATACATTGAGGAGAGATAATAACTATGGCTTATGTATATAGTGCTTGAAACATCTAAATTTTGTACAAACCCTAGGTTTAAATTTAAAGTTGAGACCTTTAAGAGTGCATCATTCTTGTTGCTATATTGGAATCCATCAAAAGGTATTCCCTAAAATATGAATGTTGAGTTCCTCGAGAGTAAGGAATAAGTGAGGAATGTGTACAACCCTATCAAGAATATTGAAATGTTAAAAAAAAAATCCACATAACTAGTTTAGTGCAATGGGACACAAAAAAAAATATAATTAAGAAATTATTAAAGAGATATAATTGTAATATTTATGTTCAAAAAATCATGTAGGGAACAAGTGGGATAGGTGTAAAGAAGATAGCCTAACCTATTTGGAAAATGTGTGCATTTCTACATCTAGTTTCTACATTAATTGTACATTGTAAGAAAGAAAATCCACATTATTTTTTTCTTATTGAAATGGTGCTTACACTAAAGGAATTTTAATGTAAAAAATGAGCCTCAAAATGAAAATTTTCTAAACAAATCAACTTAAAAAATTATGTATATGATTTATGACGAAAATGTTAACTAAAACGGTAAATAATTGTGGAGGGAAAATAACAAACTCATTTTTTAACTCATACTTTGAAATTATATATTTATAAGTTTATTATAATTTAAAGTGTGTGAACTTGTTTGATGTGGAGTTAAATTCCAAATCCAATAAATGCCCACTATGAATATTTTTAGGTAGACCCACACTAAGAGAATTTGAAATTACATGAAAAAAATTTGCACACATTTTTTCATGTATTTTAAAATTATCTCAACGTGGGCCTACTCAAAAGTATGAAAAGAGGATACTCATTGGATGAAAAATATAATTTAACATACACTGAGTTTACAAACTTGAAATTTTATTAAAACTATAGGGATTGTTAAACTCACACATGGTGTAGGAGAAACTAAACACACACAAAGGGATCGATAATCATTCCTTGCATATTATTCACCATAGATGTACATTTATAATACAATGGTGTGACTCTTGGATTCATCTTCCAAGGTCACTTGGAATCCTTTGTGACTCTTCGCCTTCCACACCTACCCATAGAGGATTAGGTGATAAACGTCTCCTCCCCCCCCCCCCCGCTCTCCCTAATCAGAAGGCGTGTGTGTGAGTCCAAGAAGAGAGTTTTAATACAAATCTGGAAAGCATGCATAACAACACTTAGGATGAATCAACTCTCTGAAATGTTGGCATAAAGAGGTGGTTTAAGGATGACCACCAACACTGCAATTCAATGATTATTGCACTTCTCAGAACTCTTCCAAAACTTGCAAGAATTTGAGAGCTTCTGCTAGAGGGAATGTCCCTCATATTTGAAGAGGGAGACCTTCAACCTAGAAGAAGGGAGGTCTACAACCTGCGATGGTTTAAGGATGACCACTAGCATAGGAATGCTTGATGAATTTCCTGGAACTCAACCAAAACTGGCAAGAAGCTGAAGTATTTTGCTAGAGGAAGTGTTCTGAAAGAGGAAGAATATAAACCTCACGTAGATGGTTTAAGGTTGCCCACCAACCAAAGGCATGATCATGGGCATCCATGTCTCTGGTTACAAATCTGAATCCAGAATGATGAATTGTGGGTCAAGCTCACTTCAATTGTTGTGTCTTTGGCTACAATTCTGAAACTTTAATGAGAGATTGTGGCTTAGGCTCGCTTTATGTGGCGTCGAAGCTTGTAGATGACCACCATTTCCCCTCTATTAGGTACAATGTGAGACGATGGCGAAAAATCAAGTGCAAGTTTGTTCAATATTCTAGAACAAGTTCTCACATGCGACTTAAACATCTTCTTCGCTGTTGATGCCCATTGCCAAGAAGCGATCCATCCAAGATGAATATTTGTTCTTGCAGGAGGTTTGTTTCTGAAGTATCTGTGTGAAGAATTGGTGTGCCAACCATAGTGCTTACATGGGTGAATATTGAAACAATGATCTTTCATATTGCCAACTCGCTCACAGTGTTCACATTTTACAATTTTTTATTGTTGTTGCTGTGGAGGAGGAGCAGAATCTAGAACAACTGAAGGTGAATTATCACAATGAAATATGGCACTATGAAATTTGATGGGCTTGGAGTAGTTCAGAATACGAAAGGAAAACTCCTTGTCATATCCAATACCTGTTCGGTGCTTGTTGTGGACAAGCTCTTCCCAGGGTCTGATTATGGGCTTGGGAAGTGCAGACTGAGTTGCTGCATCTACATGTAAATCTGCTTTTGTACAAGGAGCTGAATGTGAATCAACTGCAAATTTATATTCTTTCTTTTGATGGGAGGCCCTCTTAATTTTCTAAACAGAAACAGGTTCAAAATGATGACTCTTTTGCAGAAGTTCATCTTGTTGGAGCTGAGACTGCAACTACAAAAACTCAATCTTGTCTTGTGCATCTTGCAAGCAAGTTTGAATATCAGAAAGATAATTCTTGCTCATTTTTACCATATCATGAACAGTGGAATGAATCAGGTTATGCAAAAACTCTAATGCATCATTTATTTTAGCCATTTTCTCAACAGCTCAAATTCAAAAAAAACATATTCACAAGCTTGGACGCTTCACTATCGATGATAAGATGGTCTTGAGCTTGCTATATTACCTCACAATAAAGATGAAGGAAAATTCCAAAAAAATCTTAATGTGGAAAAACTATGAGTAAGTTTATGATGCCACTCCTATTTTGAAAATGATGACCAATTTTCAACGTTTTTCTTCACATGTCAATATCTTTCAGAGAGTCACCCTTCTATACATGCCACAAATCTTGGTCATCTTTTTACAATAGAGAAACATACCACAAAAACTTCACTTTTCACTATATAGAAAATCCATATATCCATTTATTCACATAACATCTCCCCTCTCTTCTTTTTTGGGGGAGGTGTTTTCTGGGGAAGGTATTTTCTCGGGGAGGTGATTACTAGGGGAGGCCAATCTATAAAAAATTAAAATTATAACATTGGCCGAATTTAAAAAAAACAAGGAATGCAGAGTTGGGATAGTAGGGAAGGCCGAGCAGCTATGAGAGGGGAGGGAAGGGCCAAGCGAGGGGTAGTGGCTATGAGAGGGGTCAGGGGTCATGAGGGGAGTGATGGTTATGAGGGGAGGGGAGCAGAGTGGGGAGGGTGAGGAATAAGTGGGGAGGGGAGAGCGTGGAGTAAGCGGGGAGGGGAGGGGAGCAGAGTGGGGTGAGCGGGGTGGTTGGATTGTGCGAGGGGGCCAAGGGAGGTGTGGCTGTGGGGAGCGAGGGTAGGGGAGAGGGGCGGAAGTGAGGTGGGGAGCAGTGTTGTGCGAGGGGCCTGAGGGATGTGAGGAGAGGGTTGTGAAGCAAGAGGTGAGGGCTGTGAGCCAGAGAGGCGGTGGGAGTTGTGTGATGAGCGAGTGATCAGGGTTGGGGGTGCACAACATGGGCGGGTTGGGAGAGCTCTATAGTAAGTGGGGTTGGGATAGCCGAGAGGTGAGGGGGAAGGATTGTTGTGCAGGGGGGTGAGCATGGAGTGTGAGTGATGGGTAAAAAAAGAATTACAGTAAATTTTAAAAGTAGGTAGAAATGGTAGAGATTGCATAGTAATGTGCAAAAATAAGAGTACACATAAATTGCAGGAGAAAATTGCAGAATTTGTACTAAACAAAAACTTAGAATTTTCTAGAATGCCGAATGGTAGGAGCAGTAAAAAAATTTGCAGGAGTAGTAAAAACTAAATGCAATAGTGAATAGTGAGAAAACCTGCAGACTTTAAAATCCACAGACTTTCAAATTCAGGAATATGGCAGTACACAACACTGCTCTTCCCAAAAATAATTTCTGAACACTGCAAAAATGATTTCTCAATGCTGCAAAAATGCGCAAGATTTTTGCAGGTTTACACATGCCACAAAAATAAATGGATCACACAATATTGAGCTTGCTATGAACGTATCAGCTCTGATACCATGTTAAACACACACATGGTGTAGGAGAAACTAAACACACAAAAAGGGAAAGATAAGCATTCCTTGCATATTATTCACCATAGATGTACATTTATAATACAATGATGTGACTCTTGGATTCATCTTCCAAGGTTACCTAGACTCGTTTGCGACTCTTCACCTCCCACACCTACCCATACAGGATTAGGTGTTCAATAAGGATATAAGTCAAAAATCCATTAAAAAAATCATTTCGTTTACCTTTAAAAATTCATCATTCTTATTTTATTATTTTAGCTACTATTTAAGTATTTTACTTAGTAGGTCCATTTATACCTAAAAATTCCCCAAATTGTTAGTTGCACTTCTCCCAAAAAATTTCACCTAAGTGATCATGTTGATTGAATATGATATGTAGGTGCCCATACAATAGGTTTAGTGCAATGCAAAAGCTTCGAATTGAGCCTATATTATCATATTAGAAATAAGAAAAACCCAACACTTGATAGAAAATACTGAAAGTAGCTAAGGACTATATGTCCTCAAACTAGCATTGATGATAATAATAAAAAATTCATTCAATTTGATGAATAAGTTGAGATAAATTACTACAAGAATGTGGTGGTGGGGAAGGGGTTGTTGACTTCAAATGATATTCTATAATATAATAATGGAAGTAGAATGACATATTTAGTGAAGTCCTACAAAATGAAGTAATATGTGCTCTTCAATAGATTCACTACATCAATGATGAAGATGGGAAACATAAGTCTTATTACTAGCTATTAAAGTGAAATTAGGAATCACTATTGTAAAATGAAGTTATAGGCAAAGTCCTTATTTCCTGCATCTAATTTTTTCAGTGATGAATAGATAATATTCATATAAATTTTATGTTCAATCAAATAAGGCATATACAAGGTTGTAGAGTGTGTGTGTCCATGCCATTAATCACATGAAATTTAGTTCCGTGTTGCTCGAAATGATGGAGATTTTGGATACATCCAAGCTAGGAAGCTATTCTTCCATGAGCCCAATATTTCTCATCAATATCCATAAATTATTTGGGGGTCAATGAACAAAATATTCAGATTGATACCATAATCATATGAATTCAATATTTTGAGATTTCTACCATTATGGGAATTTGAGGTAAGAAATGGGTGTCAAAAGAAAAAATGCATAAATAAAATAAACTTTATAACAACCAATAATATTAAATATGGTGGTGTCATCCCTAGGGGTAAATGGCTTTGGAGGGAAAAGAAGAAAGGAAACAGGATTTATTACCAATATTATTTTTATAAACGATGGGTATTCCATTAGATAGTTGGTAGTAGATTTGCGAAGATAAATAGAAATATCTACAATGAAGGGTTACTTCTCATTAGATTCCAAATTTATTATTATCATTTTATTTTGTATTCATGCAAGATATAATATGAGAAAATGATAGAATGAAAAAATAAAATCACCAACAAACAAGAATGAAGACCAAGATATGCTCTAGGAGATGCTTTTGGGACAAACCCTAGCTAAAAGGCGAAGGTAACCTAATCTCTTTTATCTAGAATGCAAATGATCCAATTAAAAGGGAGAAATAACTCTCTATAGATTTGTACAATACTTGTGGCACATGTGTTGTTGTAGAACACAAATCTCATCTATTATGCTCTCTCTCTATCCACACCCTTCTACTTTACTCTACTATTGAAAAATGTAACCAAGTAGGATGGAAATTTTCCTCATAATGGCCCAATTATAACATAGATCAATAGCCATATAGGGGCTATATTTGACCCACTCAACCCTCAACATGAGTTACAACTCAACGCTTTTAGATCCTTCATCATAATTCCTGTCGGGCTAAACCCATTTCCATGAGCAACTAACACTAATGTGGCATCCTTTTGAATCATAGTGGTCGATAACTATAGGTCAATTTTCAAGAAGCATTAATTTTTCATTTGAACTATGATTGATGCAATTATTTCATTGTTGGAAAGATATTCAAGTGTAGAACAACATTATGAGGACCAACACTTAGTGATAAATGATTACCTCAAAGAAAATGTTATTTAAGGCATGAAGGTGATCCCAGAATGTTTTAGATCCTAATCGTTGAACTAGGTCATGTCATTAAAACTACTCTTGTAAGTTGATTCTTTCACTTTTTTTACTCTAAAGGCATCTAAATATATGAAAATTTATATAGTGATTAAAACCTAATCATCTTGATAATTTTAAGAACACTTTAGATTTCATTAACAGAAACATATGCATTATGCAAGAAGACTCAAAATTCACATTGCTTGTATAATTTCTATAAATAATAATTGTATACTCATAAAAATAATTCATTAAGTTTGTATATCATCTTTAAATTCATTAATTTTGTAAGTACCTCTAATAATCTCCAAAGTCAAGAGATTATTATTTTTCTTAGTTTACAATTCTACTATACTAAGCTGTCATTAGAAGCCATAGTGACTTTGCATACACCCATATCACATACTCATTTTCATTGAGTAAAATTGCAAACACATTCTTTTCTAAATAAATTCGAAATGTAAACATAAGCCAAGGGATAACTTTGAATTTCAGAAAAACAACCTTGTCTTTATTATTAATTAAACCATCCTTATTTCCTATGATGTGTCATTTATTATCCTATGTGTTTTCTTTAAACCTATCTTAAGAGTAAGAAAACCAATGGCTTGTGATATATAAAAGATAGAAAATTTAATAATTTTATGTATTCTTCAATATGTCTATGTTTCATTAAGCTTTAGAAACAACCTTACATACTCGTAGATGATGAAATTACTGGAAAAGAATTTGCTTATTACAAATATATATATTTTTTTAGAAAAAGAAAAATACCATATTCGTTTTGTTCAAACCTTCAATAATTGTGCCATTTGTTGAATTTGTTAATTGGAGAGAGAAAGCAAAAATTCTCACACGGTACACTAAAGTAAACATATAACTCGTATTCTCTCCCCTTGTTAATACAATATCAACTTGCTAAGAAAGTCAAAATTATATAATTATGAAACAGTTAATAGATAAAATATATATAATTAAAAAAAAATCTTCAATGTGATATATATATATTTTTACAAAAAATCAAAATTCGTTCTGCAAATATCTTATATGATTGAATCTAGGAGAGTGGAATTTTTTATATCAGTAATATATATGACCTATAAATGTTCATGCTAACGTTATACCTTAGAATAACAATGATGCTTTGTAAAACAACAACTAGGAAGAAGATAAAGCAATCCCACCAATCTTATACCCTAAATAGCAACTATGCGTGGCCAACCTCAAAGCCAACATATAAAATCATTAATAGAATTTGAGAAGCCAACATATAATAACGTTAATAAAATTTTATTAGATTGAAAATCACTGCATCATACATTCATTCAATATCGTCAAAGTTTAGAGTATTTTTATTATATATTGTAACGCCTTTGAGAGAATTGTATGTATTGTAATGCCTTTATCACAGAGTTTCTTCTTCAAACTCCGAAATGAACCCTGTGTGTAGATTCAAGCTTATTTAGAATTGCGAAGTGTTCTGAATTGAAGTTCCGCCGGTTATTCTCACAACGCTCCACACAAGGAAGCCCTAACAAAGGCTGCGGTACTTCAACGTTAAACTGCGCGTAGAGCGTGAAAGTGAACAGAAAAAGGGGATCGCATTCGGCAGGAGGTGTATATGGGATAATTTCTTCCTCTAATCATACAAAAAAACTCAGGCTGTTAATCCGGCTGTTAATCCACTCCAACTTTTTGCACGCTATCAGCAATTCAAATAGAATATCCATTACCTTCGATAGTTCTCAAATCTACTCGCATGTGACTCACGACCCTGCACATACATAAACGTTGATATAGATAAACTAAAGGGTGAGGGTAATATAGGAGAGAGTATATATATATATAAGTATAGGGGTTTTGATAGTGAATTATATTAGATATTATTTTTGAGTTTAATGAGTGTTAAATAGAAATGGAAATAGTTATAAATAAATGACATAATTAATCTAGTTAAATCTCTAAAATGATATCTAATAAAATATATAAAATATATATAATTGGAGAGTTACCAGTGTAGATATTCTCCAAATTCTGGGAACTTTTTATCAGTATGTGTCAGGACCTGAAATTTCAAGAAAAAATCATATTGACTATTTTTGGAAATTGTATATATTGTTTTTAATGACCAACACTATTATAACATTAAAAATATTAAGTGAAAGAGATTTGATCTCACAAATTTTATAGTCCAATCCTAAACAAGACTATATACCAGAGAGCTCATCCGAACACGATTTCTTAGTATTTTATATATCCCTGAGAGCTTGAGCTTCTCAAGCACGATTTCCTGGTATCTTAAAAACTGCTGACATTATTATGAATACTTACTATAATATGGCGAGAAGGCTTCCAGTTATGTTCGAAGGTAAGGACAGGGCGTTCAAGCATTAGTTGTTGCGTCAACTTATCGCCATACCAAATATATCTATCGCCGAACTTTGCAGTTTGAATGAATAAGTGGGCCTCACTCGTAAAATAACGCGAGAGCTTATTTTCTTCTGCTTTCCTGGCATTCCGAAGAGTTTGCTTCTCAGACAAACTGTACTCAATTTCATCTTCTTTCATTGCAAAATGAACAATTAGCCTCTCACACAAACAATTTTGATGCTGCAGGGGAGAGGCTTTAAGGGTGATGCGAACCGTTGGAAATGCATGGATTTATTACGAAACATAAGGAATATGAACCGACTGAAAAGAGTATGAAACATCGCAGCGAAAATCAGTAAAAAAATATATTATTATTATTATTTACTGTTGTTTTCTTTAAAACTAGCTTAATGGAAAAATGATCTATGCTTTATTTATAATGGGATTATGTCAGCTTAGTTAGTTTGAAAAGCTTTTTGTTAATAAATACAAAATTATTTATATAATAATAAAAATTCGTTAGTTTCTGAGACTTAGATTATAAATTATTAATTGAAATTTTATTAAAAAATTAAAATAAAAATTATCAATTAAGATATAAAATATCATATATGGGTACAAATATTTTGTTAAAATTGCTCTTATCTATTTTCAATCCAATATAATTATATATAAATTATTTGGTGATATATATTTTCTATTTAACATTTAAAACTTAACTTGAAGAAATTTGATTTCTCAGCTTATATTAAATCTCATTTGATCTATCCACTGGTAAATTATGTTAAATTCATACTTCAGATGCATCAATACTAATAACAAAACAATATTAGAATGAAAAATTGATCATTCATTACATTTGATCAGTAATTCAAACATTCTGAAATTGGGCTTATTAATTTTTATACTCTTCTTGCTTGTTAAATTTCCTTTGGTAAAATTTTGTTTTGCAGCAGAAGGTTTCGGTATGCCCTTCCTAGAACTATATCTGAGCATAAGAAATGTTTCAAAATCCCACCCCCCCAACACACTATTGTTAACTCCGCAGTGGCTTTGGACCCTTATTTCTTCAAAGCGAGGAAAATAGGGCCGTTTCTGCTCCATTTTCACTCAAAACTCATATTAAGTGGTTTCTAACGCAAAGACACAAGTTCTGTGAAAATTACGAAGGAGTATTGCGGCTTCCGTTTTCGATATCTTGTATGTCACCAATTATTGTTTCAACTAGATGTTTTACTTTTAATCATCAATCTTATTAGTCCTTGCCCCTGCGGCATGGCAGGGACTATTGTAATCGAAATTTTATTTAGCATTAGTTCCCATTGTCATTAACGTAAACTTTTTAAGTGCATGCAGTTTACAGACCGTTTAACAACCAATTAAATTGTCGAAATAATTTGAAAGCCAATAAGATAAATGTTCATCTTATTTGGCCTCTTCCCGAGGCGCACATACTATTCTTTAGCTCTATTCATAATACTTTTAATAAATTTCATTCATATCAGCTAACTCTTTCCATCTCGTTGCGAACTACAAACTAATGCTAGCATTACTTGGAAAATATTAAATGCTTCACTATTTTATCGCCCATCCCTTTATACTATGTCTATTATTTTGAGATGTTATCTTTGGGTAATGTCACTGAGCGCTTATTTTTCTTGTATCTTACTTTGATTAATATGAAAACGTTTATATGAAAGCCAGTAGCATGACAATGCACAGGATGCAAAGTGGCGAGCATAGATTACGCATTCGGCGAGCATAGATTACGCAAGGATACAAGTGGCGTAGTCAAGGATACAAGTGGCGAGCTGAGGCCTTTTTCTCTTCCAGGTCTGTGTTTGCCTTCTTGCTCCATCAGGCCTCCCCTGTTGAGTCTATCCTGTTGAGCTCGTTTTTTTAACCATTCAGAACCAATTCTCTGCAATCGGTACCTTCAGCGAAAGCACATGGCGGAGCTGTGAACCCGAGCTTGTGCAGCACCTACTGCCGCCCGCTGTTAAGAGGACGCCACTATGAGATTTTACCGCTACTGCAAGGTTTGTGTTAAAATTTCATGAATCCCCATGGCAGTGAATGTTCTATGTTTAAAAGCGTTGGATCTAGAATTCTATGTTTAAAAGCGTCGGATGTTTATAAACATGAATGAAATTTCACGTGCTATATCTCTTTTTGGCACTTTGATGGCCATTTCCATGCATGCCATTACTATCTCAATTTCTAATGTAATATGAAGGATAGAACAAAGAAAATGCTATCTCACCTCTGAGACTACTGGTTAGTTTTGTTGGTCTGCAGACCTTTGCATTTCATTTTGTCCTTCACTGTTTCCCCCTTGCTCTAACATATAACTGCTCAGTTTTTTAATCAACAATAGAAAGTCTGACAAATCTTTTAGTATTACATGAAATCAAAATATAAAAACACAACAGAGACAAATGGAATATCGATACCTGAAAGTCGGAGAGTGCTTCAACATCAGAACTGTGTGCTATATCTCTTTTCGGCACTTTGATTGCCATTTCCATGCCATCTGGTAAAATTCCTTTAAACACTTCATTGGTTCTTCCTTCTATTTTATTACTGAAGCCCTCATTGTATTGTCCAATCTCCTTCAATGTGTATTCCTTTCTATCTGCATTTTAAACCACAAAATAGAAAATAGATGAATCTTTTCTTTAAAACCTAACATCGTTATTGAAGCTCGCACTGTCCTGTACAAACCGTCTCAGTTTCTAATGATTTTCATCAGCATCATTAGAACTGGCAGCAGCATTCCCAGCAGGCCAAGCAGAACAATCAGCTCTATTTTTTATTCCTTTCCTCCATGTGTCGAGCAGCATAACCGGCTCTGACACCTGCGAAGCCAGAGGGACAAGCCTCGATTACAAAGCTTCATAAAGAAAATAACCCAATTAATTTACACGTCATATACTTTTATTTTTCGATTACTTTTCAAACTGTAAAATATTAAAAAAAAATAGTTAAAAAAAGAACCCAAAACAACAATTATCCAAAAGCAGCACTCTCAGTTCATAAATACATAGCAGCAGCAATCAATCATATTACGATGATTCTCCCCGAACATGATTTTGATTTTTTAATAGTTGGAAAGCGACCAACAATGGACTGTGGTCTCGGCCTCTACAAAACCATTACGCGATATAAGGCATCGCCTTTTGTTCCGAGAAGTGATGATCTAGTTAATGTTTTCATTATGTTAAAGACCAAATGAAATCTAACAGTAAACGAATTCTGAAAACGCTGACATGAACAAATGAGACACTTAATAATTTAGTTATTTTAAACAAGCAATAAAATTACGTCAACTTCAACATCTTTCGAGCAACAAACTTATTCCAGTGCAAGGCAGGGACTAGCTGCCTTGCAGCCACCCTTGTTTTAATTTTGATTATAAATCAGATGTTTTAATATTAATTTCAAATAATTTAATTTTAGTCTAATATTTTAATTTTGATTATAAATGAGATATTTTAATATTAATTTTATCAGTAAAATAAAATAGGATAACACATCTTGTTAACAAGGGAAAAAACTTCAATGTTCCTTGGGTTATATGAGTGCTCAAGGAAATATTTGTGAATTCTTGCCCCGCAACACTGGAAAGGACTTAATGGTCTTCATGTATTCGAACCCAAATTAGCAATTTAAATATTATTAATGTGTTGGAGACCGGGGAAATATTGTAACATACATAATATTTGAGAAATAAAACGATTACCTGAAGCCAATAAAATGTTCGTTTATTGGTGTGATTATTGGTATTGTGTGATATGTCAATTTGCACTTATAATTTATTGATAGTTGTGATATGTTAATTTGCACTTATAATTTATTGATAGTCTATTTATATCTTAATTACATTTTATTTCATATTAATCTCGTGTAAAATTATTTTCAATTATATTTTTCTTGATTTTATTCATATTTTTGTACTCCAATGTATATCTTTGATAATGTTAATATGTTTATGATAATCACTTTTTGATTTATAATTGAATTGGATATCTATGTTTACTATACTAGTTTTTTTTTAATAAAAAACTAGTGATTATCAAACCCATATGTAGTACACAACCTTTATCTCCATGGCCTTAATATCTAAAGTATGCCTTCGCCGAGTAGTATGCAAAGAGACATTGAGCTAGACATTGAGCTAGCTAGCAAAACCTAGTGATTATCAAACCCATATGCAGTACAACCTTCATCCTCATGGCCTTAATATCTCAAGTTTCTTCCCCAAGCAGTATGCAAAGAGACACTGAGCTAGACATTGAGTTAGTTAGACAAGCCAGTTATCAAAACTATTGATTATAAAACCCATATGTAGTACAACCTCCATTCCCATGGCGTTAATATCTCAAGTTTCTTCCCAGACAGTAGCCAAAGAGACACTTGGCTAGACATTGAGCTAGTTAGATGATCTAGTTAGCAAAAACTAGTGATTATCAAACCCGTATGTAGTACAACCTTCATTCTCATGTCCTTAATAGTTAGACGAGCTAGTTAGACCATACATACTAACTGAAGTTGTTTTGGAGGCATGTAAAAACTATAAATTGCATAGTAGATTAAGTCCATCATTAAGAGATTGTGTCACTTTGGTTTATATTTTCTTTTTAGCATTTAGTATATTTTTTAATCTCAGACTCCCATGTATCCAATTTAGATGGCCTTTGATTGTAATTTTTACATTATTTTCATCTATTTTAGGTTTCAATGAATATATCTAAGTTGAATGGGTTTTGATTAAAAAAAGTGGAAGTTTGGTGTAAGATGTGTTCTTCATTTTGTTGGAATTTTGTGTTACATATATTTATTAATGAACTATTAATTCAAGTCGTTACAAACATATGGAACACAATACACATTTACATGATTTTTTCATGCATTGAAATATCTAGTGAATCTAATTGAATGAATAGAAGGAGTTCATAATTTTCTTAAGGATTCCCCTTTCTTGAAATAGATTTCTCATAATTCAAACCATCTATGGATCAATGGACCAAACTTCCAACTGAATTAGAAATATCTCTCATTAACCTTATCAAAAGAATATATTGTAGGAAATATCATTATGGATTTCACCTTGATCCTCTTGAAAATAAAACAAGAAAATATTGTTTTGGCTTTGCCTTGGTCAAACTAGATTAAAATTTCAATTTCAATTCCAGCAGAATACTTGGGGGTAGTTAACTGAGGTGACATGGCTTTTGTCACTTAGTTAATTTGAGTTGGAGACACTTGAGTTCATTTCTACATAATTGATTGCTAATTTGGAGAAATGTAGTTTAGTTAAGTTGAGTTATTGTCAATTAAACTAGTTCCAACTATTGGAGAAACTAGTGGAGGGTCAAGTTGTGCAGTGTAACTTCAATCACACTCAATGGTCATCCAGTTAACTGATCAATCAACCCAAAATAACTTATGCATGCAGAGAATTCAAGTTACCCATTTGAGGTTGGAGTTAAAGGGAAGTGTGTTATCAGTTGTAAACTAGTCCAAGTTTTTTATATGGTGCATGTAGTAAGAGAATTGACCTATGGTAATTACACAATTCCTTGGTGAGAAATTACTAAAACATAGGGGAAATTTCCCAAGGGAACAATGCAATGAATAGGAACTTGGAGGCTGAAAATTTTGACTAAGTATTGGTGAGGTTCATTCAGGTAAAATATAGAACATACAGGTGCAAGTTGTTTTGAAGCTTCAGAAAGCATATTGCATTCATCCATATTCTTTGATTAATGAAATAAAGATAGTAAGAGGTTTTGAGCAGTTTATTTCCCGTAGATAAATCTCTATGTATGTGTCTTTAATCATGATGCATGTTAATGATTTTTGTTCTCAATCATGAATTTATTTCCGTATATCAGTAGATTAGCTTCTAGTCTTTTGATTTAGTAAATTTCACGAGAAATTTAGAATTTACACATAAGTTTATACATGGTATGAGAGCTAGATTTGCAGTACATAAGAGATTTTGAAATTTTTGTTGCAAGAGGTTCAAATTTGAAGATCAATGTTGCAATTTTTCTCCGGGATTGAGAAGATGACTTTCAATGGACTAAGGCTCGAGTATACTTCGGAAGGAACCACAAATTTTTTGGTACGGAAGATCCACATGGAGGCAGTATTGGATGACAATGGATTGCTAGAATACATCAACATAGATGTAGCAAAACCCCAAGCATTTGATTCCTAGAATCTTGCTCAATGGAAGAAATATATGGCTAAAGTGAGGAGAATGATATTAGAGGGAGTATGAGATGATATTGTTTGGAATATCCATGGGAAAGAGTTTCCATTCGTGATGTGGAAAACACAAAAAATGTTGTTTGAGAACAATAGCGACCACAGGAAGCTGACACTCAAGGACAAGCTTAGAAGCATCAATATGCAAAAGAATGACACAATTCCATAGTACCTGAGCAAGTTTACACATTTTCCTGATGAAATTGGTCTGTTAGTTTTAATGTCCCTAAATAATACCAGATGTGTCAAACTTAGGATCTTTCTGGCATCAATATATTTCCATGTCTCGAAGGAAGCAAGGAAAAAGATAGAACCAACAACAGAGTTGGGCATATTTATGGGGTAGACTGATACACCTCACAACTATCAGGTGTACCTCACATCTCTCACGATGAGTTTTGTTCATAGAGATCTGAAGTTTGATTAATAAAATTAAATGAAGTGTTCTCTTGAGAGGAGATTTAGTTGCATGCATATCAAGAGCTTTTGAAAAAAAAATAAGAACCTCAAAAAGTTGTGGAGAAGCTGCAAGAAGAGGAGCAGAGAGTGGAGACAACCACTCAAGTAGAGACATCCATGGAAGGAAGGAAACAAACCAAAGAAGATGACATATTATTGCAGGATGCTAGAGAGAATGTGGGAGCACCCACATCATAGCACATGCAGTAGAGGTCACTAGATTGGTTCACTGGATACATGGCTCTGATGATTGAGCTAGTAGAGAATGAGGGAACCACATTTGAGGAAGCAATAGAGCAGCCTATATGGGTTGACACTATGGTAGAGTAATATGATTCCATTGTGAGAAAAAGTGTTTGAGAAGTGGTCTGAAGACCTGTAGACAAATCAAGGGTAGGTTCGATATGGATTTACAAGTAAATAATATAATAGATGGAATCATAGAGAAGCACAAAGTCAAATTTGTGTCCAAGGGGTACTCTAAGGTTGAAGGGATTGACTATGAAGAGACATTTTCTTCTATAGCAAGATACTCTTCCATCACATCAATTATTTCTCTAGTTGCACAGATGGGTTAGACTATCCACCAAATCAATGTGAAGACAACATTTTGAGGATAAGGTTTACATTGAACAACCTAAGGGTTTTGAGACCTTCGATAGAGAGTCACATGTGTGCAGACTCAAGCAAGAATTTTAAAGGTTCAAGCAAGCACCCTATGCTTGGTACACCAACATTGATAGCTACTTGACTGGTATGGGCTTCACCAAATGTGAAGCGGATGCAAACCTTTACCTCATTCTGGTAGAAGGTAAATTTTTTATTATATTCTTATATGTTGATGACTTGATTTTGACCGGTGATAAAGAAATTATCAGGTCTTGCAAGGGGAGCTTCGAAGAGATTTTGAATTTAAGGACATGTGTCTGATGCACTATTTCATTGCATCAGAAATATTTAAAGGAGAAGGGAAATTTTTTGTATCTCATGCAAAGTATGCTAGTGAGATATTTCAGAAGTTCCACATGGAAAGATGCAAGCCCATGAAGACTCCTCTAACAACCATCTGGAGGAAGGAGGGCGCCACTTTAGGTGAGAAAGTGGATGGTTCCATGTACATGTATTTGGTGGGTTCATTCATGTATCCTGTGAACACATGACCAAAAATGTGTTATGAATTCAACCAATTGAGCCAAGCCATTTTCTGACCAACCAAATTATTTTTGTGGGCTGCTAAAAATGTACTACAGTACCTCAGAGGCACCACTTAGTTTGGAATTTTGATACAGACGGACAAAGGGAGTGAAGTTGCAAGGATTCATAGATGCAGATTGGGCGGGAAGTCCATTAGACTAGAATATCACATCAAGAGAAATTTTATGTTTTGGTTCAACAATGGTTTCTTTGTACAGTAGGAATCAGAGACTTGTTGCAGTCAGCTTGGTAGAAGCAGAGTCATTGGCTGCTATTCAAGAAAAATGTGAGGCTATTTGGATGAGAAAGATTCTTGTTGGGTTATTTGTCATATGATGGATCCTACTATGATTTACAATGACAATCATATTTGTATCAATATCTCTAAAAATCCATCTTTTCACAATCGATCGAAGCACATAGATATTCGGTACCATAATCAATGGGATTGTGTGCATAGGAATATCATGTTGTGGTAGTGATTTCCAATAGAGGAACATATAAGAACACTTTGAATATAGAAGACTTCACAAGTTTCCATAGGTTTTATATTAATAATTTCTATGTGAAAGAAATTAATTATCACTCCTTTCCATAGGAAAAGAGTAAAAAGGTTGAAATGAAGTGTTTTACAAGAAATTTTTTGAGTGAAACTAACATTTTTATGTAATAACATTATTAGGTTGTCTTTGAGGCCTAACACAAAAATCACAATTGTAACAAATTCCCCCTAATGTATGTGTTTAGAAGATGGAAGCATGGAAAAAATACATTACCAAATATACATGGAAACAAGCGAAAAAGAAAGGATCTCACATATTAAGGACCTATGAAGTACCTAAAACTAGACATTAACCAATCATATATGTTATAGTATCAATATGTTGGTTTAATATTACATCTAAGCATGGGTATGGCCAGAGGGGATATATATATATATATATATATATATATATATATATATATATATTCCTCACGTCGACATAGCCATTCTTGGATGTAAGATCAATCATAACAAGCAACATAATACACTATATATTCATGAAATGGTTGTTGAAGAGGTAAATCCCCTCTACGGATAGAGGCGATCCCTACTAGCCCAGATTAGGTCTATCAACAATCAGGTCATGTAATGATATAGGTCTCTAGTTACAAAACATCAAAAACATAACGGATTGCCTACCTCAGGTCCTACGCAGTGATCGTTGAAGAAAGGATGACGCTTCCCGTCCTTCACTTTGGCAGATCATGATTCTTCCGCTCGACACGTATGAACCCCTGCACACATGTGAAGAAGACAATGATACACAACGTAAAATCTAGGTCTTGTAACCATACATCAGTCAGAGAGGATGTAATTCATTGCATCAAGAAGTAGACAAACGAATGAAACCATAATCAAAGTTGCTTATCATTAAAATAACAAAGGAAAGATACAACCCAAAGCTTTGACGCTGGAACTTCCTTCGGCGGGGCTAACAGCGGAGCACATCTTAACGAAGCCTATTGGAAATGGGACAAAGCTCTCTCTCTTCGACTTGGCTCTCAAAAGTTGTTTGGCTATTGTCTCCTTGCTACAAGTTCAGCTCTTAGCTTGCTAAGGGAAAAAGGAAAGCTTATATAGATGGTGGAAGGGGAGTTGGTATCCATACAATTATGGGATTGGCCCTATCTCTAAGGAATCTTCCATGATAGGTGGAAAACCACCTCGCATACATGGAGATCTAGGGCCAAACCTCCCAACTCATTTTAGAGACTCGTTCAGGAGTTTGTTGGAATCAAACTTCCGCCATTTATTTTTTAAAAACATCCCTTATTAAGCTAGGCATGAGTGAGACACTGGGACAGATCACCAGTTGGCACGCCCTCTATGGTGGATTTTCCCCATTGGCGTGAGGGCTGAACTGGCTGGTCACGCCCAAGCTAAAAGATCAGTTTTTAGGGTTTTACAAAGGAAAATTTCTTCATATGATTGATTGTCCTTGTCAAGGGGGATGCCATGAAAGTGGTTTCAGGTCATGTCATTGCTCACAGGTCAAGGGAGAAGCGCTCCAATGTGCGGGACGGGGGATTGCAGGGATAGTGAAAAAATGTTGTGTAACAGATGCCCCCTAAAGCATGAGGCCCGAGAGAGAGAGGGGGGTGAAATGCTTTATGGGAACGTGCCCATATGAAAACACTGCCATCAGAAAACCTACGTAGACAAATACAACTGATAGCTCAAATACATGATATGTGGTATGGGCACATACATCCATAATAGAGTATACAATAATCAGGATCCAAGGTATGGACGCAACCATCCAGAAAGGGTCAATAAGTAGACTCAGGTATGGTCGGAGCCATCCAATCAATGAGTCATGTAACCAATCATGATAACTCATCGCAGCCTGGATTTTATCAGATAAAACCCAGGGTCTTGTGCTCCATCTCAACCCGAACAGAGTACAAGTCTTAGCATGTGAATAAGTGAGCTTAAGTTGAACATGCGATAGCATTGTCTGATTACCAGCTAATGATGAAAGCTGTTAACAGACACGAGAGGAACCACCAATAATGAGGATGGCCATCAAGGTACTGTAGGTACAATCCACGGAATGTGAACAGTGAGCTGGCGTCAAACACCCGCAGAATCACTCAATCAAAAGCCAATAATGAAAACCTTGCGTCGAATGTGAAGAACCTACCATTGAGGCATGCAGGCTCCAAGGTACCTAAAGGGAGTCTCTAGATCATCTTCCTGGATAATGAGCTGAAGTAGACAGGAAGTGAACTTGATCAAAGGTGGGCCATAATGTTTCCGACATGATCAACATGAGACAGAGGAACATAATGCTTGTGAGTCACGATCAGTAGAGAATCAGAGGGAGATTGAAAACTTCATAGGTCAACTTCTCTTGAAAATATCGACAGCACGACACTGGATTTGGCAGTATTTGACATGAAAGGATCTGAGGTCATGATGATGTGACAAAGAGCAGATGAGCGGTCAAGATTTATTACCCAAATCCACAGAGGCAAGCAGAAAACGAGATGAGATGTCCCCAACCCGACACGAATGCAGACAAGTGCCATGTTCAAGAGTGACATACTACCGACACAATGGAGATACTGGTTCCATTTTCCCCCACCATTTCTGGTGAGTACCTCTTTATTTTTACACAAGCTTGAAGAGGATACCATATGCTTGTCATATAAGTTTTTCCTTTGGAAAAATCCAACCTAGTACATTTAACGAGCCCTAGCAAGGAGGAACTCGAGTAACGTCATTGTGACAGAGTCTGATGTCATCAGGTTTTAACGAGTCTGACAAAGGAAGAACTCGGCATCTTTTCATGTTTTAGAGAGTTTGAAAAGACAGCAAAAAATAAAACTCTAGCATTCCCTTTTTTCAAATAGTCCCTCAGACCCGAAAAGGTAGAAAGCTATATCTGAGAGATCCTCCTAGTCGCGATAGACTAGGGTATTCATTTTTCGTAAATAATCTATCCCAGCCCGAAAAAGGGGTAAATGTATACTGGGAAGATGTCCTTTCGTAGCCAATTTAACGAGTTCAAAACGACGAGAGTCTCGACAATATTTTCAGTTTTAGAAGGTCAGAAAAGAGCTAAAAGATGACGCCTCCTGGAGGAATGAGTGGTATTAAGGGTAGCTACTGGTTCCGGTAATGGTGGAACTGCTCAGAACAAGTAAAGGTTAAGAGGCTGGCTAACAAGACCACTCATTGCAGTGGTTCCTCAGGAATGGGTAACACAACCAAGTGAAGGCATATGATCGGCCAAGCAGATAGTGACGATGGAGTGAGAAAACTAAGGCTCATCTGGCAAAACAGGCTGATAAAATGAAAATTATGAGAGGTAAAATGTGAAAGGTTTCATTTTTACACAAGCTTGAAATCAGGAAACTCTGCTTGAAGTTGGTTTCATTTTTACACAAGCTTCAAACAAAGATAAACTATGCTTGAAACCAATTTCATTTTTACACAAGCTAGAAATGGAAACAAACTATGCTTGAAAAAGTAAGCATGCCCCCAGCATGGTGACTCAATTCGAGGTACATGCCCCCCAAGCTTCAATCCATATGAAAGGTAGATGGAGTGAAGGTTCAAGTTACGAAATCAATAGAAAGACTCGACTAGGATTTTTTGAGATCCTATCAAAGAACGAATTGAACAAGAAAGTGTTTCATTCTTTTAACGAGGTTGACACATTAAAATAACTATCCTTAGATGACCTCATTTCATTTTTTAGGGAGCTTGACACAAGTAAATGAACTGTGCTCCGATGAGCTTGTTTCATTTTTTAAGGAGCTTGACACAAGAAAAACGAACTATGCTACGACAAACAACTCATCATGATGAATAAGAAGTCATGGCTTCCAAGAGTTCCGCACCAGATGGGAGAACAACATCTTGGAAATCCGGACCCAATGCCCCCAGCACCTGATGCACAACGGCACTATCACTTAATGTGGGCACAGGATAGGTAGCCACATAATTGACATGCGGCGAGGATGACACAACCAGTGGATAAATATTTGGCAGGGATGATGGTGGGCTAGCTGCCATAGTATGACCAAAGAACACAAGTTGATCGATGGTCACGATTCGACCTTGGTGCAGAAAACACATCACACAAAAGAGCGAGGAGACAAGCACTCCCATTGCATAAGTATAATCGCGGCCCAGGAGTAAATTAAAGTCCAAGGGGCTAGGAACAACCATCATGTCCATATGGATAGTTTTCCCTCCCAAAGTAAGAGGCAACTTCGGAAGGATCCCCAACAGTTGACTAGTTCCTCTGTTAAATGCCAATAGATCCTATGTAACAGGCACAAGCAGCGGTGAACCGAAAGCTTTCCAAGTAGTTGAGGATAAAACACTAACAGACGTGCCTTCATCTATAATGGTGCTGGGTACGACCAGATCAAAGGTCTGTACCGTGATCTCGAAGGGCACATAATAAGGAAGGCGATAACCTGTGAATCGACCCCAATCGAAGGAAGGGACCAAACTACTTCGAGGGGCTACCATCAAACCGATATGGTCTTCCCTTGGTGTCACGGAAGAAGAAGGATCATCCTCCATAACCTTCATCAAGGAATCGGGAGGGGTATCCTCCGGGACCTCCATCACGGGAGGCGGAGGAGCAGCTTCTTGACGTATAGGCACAGGAGAATCTTTATCCAAGTCTGAGGAATCTGAAAAAACAAGAAGAACCTAAGGAATATGAGATCCACTCTCAACAAAAAAGACCTGGTGCACCACAGACGGGGCCAGCTCAACCGATCCCACGACCAATGGTGGGTTGGAACAGATTCCTGAATCTGAATTTCCGGGGCAGTGGGATCAACCAAGGATGAATCTTGGCCAATATTTGAACTAACTGGTGAAGGACTCAAAGAAAGTTGTTTGTAACCAGCCGAAAGGCAAGGTAATGAAACAATTGAGTTGTCCAAAACTCTCTTGGCTTCATCCATATATGGAAAAAGGTGAATGGCATGGTGCCCTTCACACAACTTACACAGATTGGTGAGCTTACCCTGCATCTTTAGAGCTTTACTAGCACTAGCTGAAGATGTGCCCCCAGCCTGACTCCCGGAAGCCAAAGGCAACAGCAGACGACCGTTGGACCATACTTCGAGCACCTTGGGAATGCCATGGAAATCTCGAAGAAGATGGTTTCCCTAGCACAACATGCAAGGGAACTTAACTTTCCACGAAGGGTTGGAAGGTTCATCAGTGGATGGTTTCTTAGGTGCAATATCCGTAGAGCTAGCCTCTCCCTTATCTACCTTCTTCTTCTTAGTCTTCTTCTTCTTATTCTTAGCCACATGGGTAGTATAATCCAAACTTTCACCAGGAGAAGTAGAAGATGAGGACGAAGAAATAGGCGAAGAAGTGGAGAGGTCCACCTTCGAATCAACATGGCGTTGCTCAGGAAGAGGAGTGGATGGTATATTAGCTAGAACACTTGCGACTAGAGAGGTTGAAAACAACCAAACAGGCAACCCAACAGTTAACCCAGGAAGGGACAACGTTTCCATATAGGGAGCACCAATATTTCCAAAAGGAGGAAAAGGACCAGGATTCCCTTCGGAAGGGATTCCTTGGTTAGTGAACTCTAAAATCGTTGCCATCAGAAAAAATTCAAAAAAAACACCCTAAGGAAACTAGATTTATCCAGGAATATTTTGTGGGCAGTTAATTTTTAAAACATTGAAACAAAATTCTACCATTTCATATTTTAAGAGTCGAGAAACAGGCAAAAGGTGACTCTATCGCTTTCAGTTTGGAAACAAGTGTGAAAGGACAAGCGCTTGACGATATTTTCAAATTTAGGGAGTCAGTAAAGATCAAACTGACTACTCTGGTAATCTAAGTAAGAGGTGTACCAAGTTTCCATGAATTGCAATATACACCTTGGTGATCAAATGAAAGAGAAATGACCAAGGACTTTCCTTACGTGCAGGTAGTCTCCCTCAATGCTTTGTTCGGTGTATCATGGTTACAAGGCGACGGACTCGGCTTCCTATGGATAACAGGATTACAACCTAGAGGGGTCTCCTATTATATACGCAATTGTATGGGGAGCACAAGTCCGTACTAGCGTTGTCTAAAGCCAGGTGGAAAACGACAGCTATTAGGTTTAGCGACGCCAGAACACATCACTAGCCTAGACCACTAAAAATGTTTCGTTAGGTTTCAATTCTTCCTTAGGTTGATTGAATAAATTTTGAATTTGATCTTGAATTATGTCTCCGTTTCAAGGCCCTACTGCATGTCAACTGACAATCTCCTATATGCAGCTATATGAGGAAAGAAATCTTTCAATTCGATGAATGTTATCTAGTTAAGGGAAGAGTCTCAAACAATGATGCAACATACAAGAACACTACAAACGAAATTTTTTCCAAACTAGATGACTTTCACTATCCAAAAGTAGTCTAAAACATTCAACGATGCGAATTATGCAATGTAATCTATGCAAAATCCTCTTTTTTGAAAACTATGCAATTGTAATCTATGCACAATTTCCCTTTTTCTTTTCAAATGAAAAGAATTCACTCAATGCATTTTTCGATGAGATGAGAATCTACTTAATGCATGCTTTTAATGAAATAGAATTCACTAGATGCGATTTTTAGCTTTCAATCATTAAACAATGTGATCTAAGTTCAATGATAAATCTCAAAAATACTTTTCAACACAATGTGATCTAATGCATTTTAACAAAAAGAAAACTTTGAGACGAAAAATAAATGAACACAAATCTTCTTAATGGAAGAATGAATGCAAAAAGGATGCAAAACCACACTAAGAGTGCAATCGTCATTTTAAACACTTTGTAATAAAATTCCTCAAAAGGCTACAAGACATATGAGGTAAAACACAAAGAGGACTTCCAAAGGATGAGATCAAAACAAGGTATTCATTCCCTTTTACAACAAGCAACCATGGCAAGAAGACATTTCAGCTGAATAATGAGAAATGTAATCTATGCTCATACAGAGAAAATACCGGAAGGGAAAGACAAACTGGTGAAGGATTTAGGGAAAAAATCTCAATTTTCACACACCCTGAAATTGGCACGAATTTTTTGGGTGAAACTAGCGCCAACTGGCATGAATTGCTCAATGAAAACTAGCGCCAATGGCCAATTGGTGCGGGTTGATAACTGAAAACAAGCGACAATGCCTAAAAATGAAAAAACAAAGAATTTCTCCCAACCAAGACCAGACTCACCACTTCAAGAAAAATCTAAAAATAACCCAGAAGAAAAAGTACTGACCAAAAAACTCCCGAACAAGGGAAAACCCTAGCACCTATAGGAAATGGCGCGACTGTCTGGCTGTAATCCACGCCACACAGGGGATGGCGTGAGTGATGAAATGGAAACTTGCGCCAATGGGCACAACTTTCAGGGTTGAAACTGTGCCAATCAAGCCAACCATGAAAAGATGAAAATTTCAGAAAAGAAGAGGTCAAATCTGATCCTTTGGAGCTGAACAGGGGTCTAAGACAAAGGAGGGTGGACCAGAAGAGCAAATAAATCAATCAAAATCCAAAAACAACCAAAAGAGAAAAGACTAAATCCAGCTGACTCCCCAGTGGGGTCGCCAGTTTGTTGAAGAGGTAAATCCCCTCTACGGACAAAGGTGATCCCTACTAGCCCAGATCGGGTCCAACAACAATCAGGTCATGTAGTGACATAGGTCTCTAGTTACAAAATGAAAAAAACATAATGGATTGCCTATCTCAATTCCTACGCAGTGGTCGTTGAAGAAAGGATGACGCTTCCCGTCCTTCGCTTTGGCATATCATGGTTCTTCCGCTCGACACGTCCGAATGGCTGCACACATGCGAAGAAGACAACGATACACAACGTAAAATCTAGGTCTTGTAACCATACATTAGTCAGAGAGGATGTAATTCATTGCATCAAGAAATATACACACGAATGAAACCATAATCAAAGTTGCTTATCATTAAAATAACAAAGGAAAGATACAACCCAAAGCTCTGACGCTGGATCTTCCTTTGACGGGGCTGACAGCGGAGCACATCTCAACGAAGCCTGTCGGAAACGGGACAAATCTCTCTCTCTTCAGCTTGGCTCTCAAAAGCTGCTGGCTATAGTCTCCTTGCTACAAGTTCAGCTCTTAGCTTTCTAAGGGAAAAAGACAAGCTTATATAGATGCTGAAAGGGGAGTTGGGATCCCTAAATTATGGGATTGGCCCTATATCTAATGAAACTTCCATGATAGGTGGAAAACCACCTCCCATACATGGAGATCTGGGGCCAAACCTCCCAACTCATTTTAGAGACTCGTTCAGGAGTTTGTTGGAATCAAACTTTCGCCATTTATTTTTAAAAAACATCCCCTATTAAGCTTGGCACGAGTGAGACACTGGGATAGAGTGCCAGTTGGCGCGCCCTCTATGGTGGATTTTCCCCATTGGCGCGAGGGCTGAACTGGCTGGTCACGCCAAGGCTAAAAAATCAGTTTTTAGGGTTTTACAAAGGAAAATTTCTTCATAGGATTGACTGTCCTTGTCAAGGGGGATGCCATGAAAGTGGTTTCAGGTCATTTCATTGCTCACAGGTCACGGGAGAAGCCCTCCAATGTGCGGGACGGGGGATTGCAGGGACGGTGAAAAAATGATGTGTACCAATGGTATAAAAGAGTATTCCAGTGTAAATGTACATGGTAGATCTATGTTATATAAAAGATCGTAACCATGAGGAAATACGATGTAGATCTATATCTTCATATACATTATTAATACATATAGTATAAATGAGAGAGTGAATGTGGCATTTACATTAATCATACAATAGTGATATAACCCACTTCAATGAGGGAATTTTCAATCCAACCTCTTTGATGGTATGAATCTATATTCCACAAATATATCAGTTAATGTTAATCATGTAGAAACTATATAAACATCAATAATTGACTAATCATATTAACATACATGAGTATATCCATTTATAATGAAAATGGACCCCTAAGGAACTAGGTAAAATCAAGAAAATGTGAATATAAGATATGATATTAAACACTCATCCAATCAATTTATCAAGTATCGATGAGGTAAAAAAAATTTCAATCATGAGGAACACTACCACTTATTGTTACAAGTTCTAACGTATTGACTTGTTTCTAAATCAACTTTTGATATAATGAGTGGATCTTGATAGAAAGATATTAACTAAAGGGTAGAGTTAATGTATCCCCATCAATTGACATGAAAGTATAAAGAGATTTTATGAAGAGACAAATAACCATGTATAACTAATTTACTTATGGTCCATGTGAAATGTTAATAACGTTGTAGAATGGGATAATCAAGCGTCACTTCCCTTGAACATATATCATGACACGGGGATAAATTCGAATACTAAATCTAATGGACTAATGATATTGTGCAAAAATTCATCATGTAATGAAGTACTTACTATAGTGACCAGAGGAGTAAATGACTCGTAATCATGGTACAATTAGTAAGGAAGCTATATCCCAACTATATGAAAATAACACAAATAGGTTCCATGTCAAGCATGGTAATGATTGACGGTTTCCAATTACTTGAATACAAATAAAATATCTCCCATGTTCACCTTCAATTTCTTTTACTTTTAATTTTTATTTACTTTTTATCATTTTCATATTATAATGAGTGTCAAAAATATATATGATTATTCTATATTGGATAAATGTAACATACATATTCCCCTACTTACCTTACTTAGAATTTTAGACACTATACGTTTTATTCTATGATAGAAATGATTATTTTTAGTAAAGAATTTTAACACCCATTTAACATACAACCTGAAGGATCACCTTAAGGAGGTGCCATTATAATATTTTCAATTTTCTTCTTAAAACCTCATTTATGAGGCTACCAATACATTTTTCTCCTTGAGATATTTTTCATGGTACAAATTTTATCAAAATACAAGACCAAGTCTCTAAGAAATTACCCTTTCAAGATTCCATACATGTTTCCATGTCAACAATATTGATTAGCTAACGCATGGAAGATGACATGGAACCTTGGTCCATTTGTTTTGTTGGGAGTGGTGCTAATTTAGCACCAAGGCCAACTAGCTCTGCCACTTCATTCACTAGCTCTAACTATTTAATTTATATTTAACTATACAAATGGGTTTACAAATTTAACTTTAATAAATTATGTGTGCCTAATCATATTAAGATTCTAATTAATGAAAATACATATATGTAACATGTAATTGTTTGTATATTACTATTGGTGGTGGTGTTATTAGAGTTTATAATGAAAATATAACCAACACTTTCAATTATTATATGATTGATGCTTCAAATCTAAATTAGGATTCTTCATCAAGATCAGTTGGGTGAGTGAAGAGCTTCATAGGAGACCCAACATATATACAAGTGGATCAAGGTGGAAACACCCAAAGGATAAGTCTACTAAGGGGAAATTATCAATCGAATAAGGAAAATTAGAGAATAGCAAACAAAGGGAGAACCATAGAAAAATAAGGAAAGAATAAAAGGAAGGAAACCCTAGAAATAAATAAAATAGAATATAAAAGGCTAAAACTAAAAGGGGAAAGGTTGTTTAAATTTGGTTTTCATTTATGTCAATCCAATAAATTCTAAAAGAAGTACCACTATCAATGTCAAAAATGACAAGGAAAAATAGGGTCCTTAGGGATAGGATCACCATTATTTCATGGTTCTCATAATTCCGATTCTAACTTTGGGTGGCACATATCATAATTATTCATGGTTAATGAGATATGCCCAATAAAATTTGGTGCCCCCATCTCATGGTCTAAGTCCCAAAATTAGATGACATTCGAGCTCATAAATTAGCCAACTAATTATTCAATTCATGGGATGAATCTTGGTCAATCTTGGTGAAAAATAAAATCTTACAAAGGGAACATAATTGAATGGTATGTCAGCCCTAACGATGTTGGGTTTTCTTGCTCCAAAAATGAAAATATAAAATTCAATTATAAAAACTATAATTCCCTCCAAAATCCAAGGTCAGTCTTCCTCCTAAAAGCCACCACATCTAGTATAAATATGGAACTTTATCCCTCCAAAAGAAGCATCAAATATGTGTGCATAAGGAATATTTCTCTATAACCTAGAGGAGTCACGCCCAACTTGAGAAGATGCTAGTTGTGAAGATTTTATTTGGGTTTATTTTTTTAAGCTTATTGTTATCACCAAAATTTGGTAATCTAACCATTTACAATTAGATGGAATGAAGTACACCACGTAACACCAATTTTACCACAGTAAAATTTATTTCACTATAGGAAATAATTTAATAAAACTTATTTTATTAACTTATTCTTGGTTTAAATAAGAAGCCCCATGAGGAATAATTAAATAAATCATTATTTATTTTATTTTCCTCTAGGAATAATTAATTAAACCGTTGTTTAAATAATATTCGTTGTCATATTCAACCCAATTATGAGAAATAATTAGATAAATCAATATTTTTCTTATTTTTCTTTATGAATAATTATTTAGTTATTATTCCTTATTAAATTTGACTAAATCAACTAGGAATAATTAAACAAATCATTATTTGTTAATTATTCCTTGACCACATTTATTGAAATGATAAATAAATCATTTATTTGTTTGTTATTTCTAAAGAAAGTTATTTAACCATTTTAAATATCTTTTCCCTACAAAAAAATAAAATAAAATATTCCAAGCAGTTAGATCTAGATCTTGGCTAATAATATTTTATTATTCACCATTATCGAGGATAAATCAATATTTTTTTATAAATAGGAGGTTTTGATCCCTTTCATTATTGCGCTTTGATCATTCTCATGTTGCTACTATTTTCTTTTGCTTCTTGAGCTCCCATAGAGTTCAATACATTCTAACTTTTATATACCATTGAGAGAGTGAAACTTCTAGAAATGAAGCGTTGAGGACAACCAAGAACCCATCCCATTGATGAGGACTCGTAACTTGTATTTGTTCCCTTCACTAGGTGTTATAATTTATATAGAAAATTCTTTAAATCTTGTCTTCTCTGTTGGATGCATGGAGTAATTACTATTTTTTTCACTGTTTAACTACTTTTACTACATAGATTTGATTTTTTGCAACATTTTTTGTAACTATCGATTGCAGATATAAAGAGTTAAGCAGCCATTTTTTTTGTTATGGATGTTTGTCACAAACAACTAAAGTAGGCTCTTTTCATATACTTGCGTTAAGAATTTACGCTAACAAATGGAGACACCACCATTGAAATTCAGATTCATGTGTGACCAAAAACTTCAGTAAAAAGGGTTTTTCTTTAGCTATTTTTAGTCTCTTGATTTTTTTAAAACTTTTATGCCCTAAATTAGTCAAAATTCTAACTTCGAGCTATTTTCTATTGTTTTCCGCGGGTAACAGGAATCAACCATGCGAGAGACGATAACTTTTCTGCAACCTTCCACTCGAGAATTAAGGAACATGAAATCACACTTTTTAGCTCAAATAGTGCGAGTTACACTCAAAGTAACACTTTCTACCTAATAATTGTGATTTCAATAGTCGACAGGTCAGTACCTGGGAGCCAGAATATTTTTTTGAGTTTTTTCTATAACTATCAGGGTTTGTCAAGAGCACTTTTTTAGGTTGTCTGACCTCTATCTCTGCACATCTTAGGCCTGGATATGCTTAGTTTGTCTCCTTTAAGTAGAACCAAACCCCCTAATATTTCAGTACACTTCCACTTATTTAGGAGGTGTTAAGCTGAGCAGGTAGTTTGAGATTTGGAGCACTTTCAACCATTATTTCAGGGTCTGATCTATCCTTCTTTCATGTCATTTTTGATAGGTTATTATTCCATACAAAACCCCTTTTGAGTATTTTTTGGTCTTTCCTTAAATTGGGTCCCCTTGTTTCCCTTAGGGTTTCTACCTTTCATGTTATTTTGCAGCAGTTTTCCCCTTCCGTTTCTTCATGTTTTCTACATAATTTCCCACACATATTAGTCATTAGATCCACGTCCCTTAGACGTTGGATATTTTGGCCATATTTTGTTTTTTGAGTTTATTTTTCCCACCTTTCAGACTAATTTTTTGGGAAGCCTTCTTTTGGGCTGAATTTATGCATTATTAGTTTTTTTTCCCATCATTTTAGTTTTATTTACTGTACATCAACATTTTTTCTTTTGATTTACACAAACGTGTGGGCTTGGTTAAAATTAACACATAGATTTCACACACTCACACCTAAATCGAAGAGCCCTTTTTTTGCACCGCCAAGACAAGAAATAAACATCATAAATAATCAATCTACCTCATAGATCCTTTGTTTATCACC
Source organism: Pinus albicaulis (assembly GCA_034641835.2). Classification (NCBI taxonomy): domain Eukaryota; kingdom Viridiplantae; phylum Streptophyta; class Pinopsida; order Pinales; family Pinaceae; genus Pinus; species Pinus albicaulis. The sequence goes on along the minus strand of CM076578.1, from coordinate 541,948,584 downwards.
CTTCAACCTTTTCATTTCATTTGTAACTTGCCATCATTGAGCCCCCAAGGCGTTTATCATGGATAATTCAAGGAATTCACCCTAACGTTTCGTTAGGATGAGTTACTCCACCACGTAGGGTTCGAGTTAGTCCTTCGATGAATCCCCATACTGACTCTGATTCTAGTTCATAGGGTTCTTTCTCTGATTCCAATCTCGGTTCGCATCGCCCTCATACCATCACCATGTTGGGGGCTAATTTAGGTGCGGGTCCTTAAGTTGGTGGTGCCCCCAGCCCTAATGCTGGAGATGCTACTAGTGGAACCGCTACTAGAGCCATTTTGGCCGCTCCCCTACTACCTTTTATGGCAGGTTTAAGCCTTCCTGATTTTAGCCAATTAATCAATGACCCCATACTACACAACGCAAGTTGGCCTACTATGCCAACTAAGCTTCCTTCCAACATTCCTAATTTTTACAGAAACACTGGAGAGGACCCTACCAATCATGTGCGCTCCTTTCATATGTGCTGTTCATCTAATTCCATCATCGATCACTCCATTCCCCTTTGGTTGTTCCAATGTACGCTCACTGGAGAAGATGAAAAGTGGTATGTTGACCAGACTGCTACGTCTCATTCCACTTTTGTGACTCTTGCTAAATCATCTCTATCTTAGTTCTATTTACCCCTTCGTTATGGTACCAGTCTCGATTTGTTGAGCACATTCCATTAATCTTCTGCCACCTGCCTTTTTTACCATGTCTAAGAATGACGTAGAATAAGGAGCCTATGTCAAGCTCCTACATTCGATGACCCTGTATATATGGACTGGTTTCATAGAACACTCCTAGCCCCCATTGGTAAATATGCCACATATCATTTTCCTCAGTCCAAGGAAGAAGCTCTCTAGGTGGCATTAAAATATGACTTGATCTATGCACAGTCCGGTTATGTTTATACCGTTTTACCAGATATTCCTATACCTAGTGGTGTTAATGCATGGGGGAAATCTCATGCCATTGACGGTATCATTGGATATATTTCACATCCATATACTCATCATTCCATGTGTCATGGTTACCCCCAGGGTGGGACCAGTTCCTCCAACACCTACCCCCCTCCAAGAAACTTGTATCCGGGTTAAAGCACACCTTATGCATTTTCCTACCCACATCAACCGATGCCATGGCCAGTTGTTGCTCAACATGTTTACTCAAATGTTTCCCCTCCTCCTTTATATCCTTATTCATAGCCCGACGCTTCAGCCCCTCTGGCATGAGTGCCCCATCCTCCTGCACCTTCTCTTCTGCTTTCTTCACTCCTACAACTGTTATTGTTATCCATGGGGATATCCATCCAAACCAATTATCCGATGCATAAGAAAAACAACGAGAGTGTGTTTAAGTGAATGATTATCTACTCTCGACTAAAACACTTTATGGTTCCAAATGTTTTCAGGAGATTTTGAAAAAGAGATAAAACCAAAGATATGCTTCCTTTGAAAGTAAGCTAGAACATAAATCATCAAGAGCTCCCAAGACATGGTGAGAACCCTGATATAAATTTAGGTGCAATGTACAACTGTCATCAACAGTGAGATAGAGAGAGAGACTTGAACAAAAACAATAGTAAAAAAAACCGTACATCTTTCTTTCTCAAGCTTTAATTTTCTTTCGTGTTTTGAAGATGGTATAGTGTGAGCATTCCCTGTTGAGGGTATTTGAAATTCTTGTCTCTTGATGCCCTTCACAAAGAACGTTATTGTCTCTGGATGCCCTTTAGAAATAAAAACGACACTAGTTAATTGAGACAAGAAAGGATGGATTGATTTTTTTTAGATACCGTTTAAACAAGGATGGATTGCGCTCTCTTGGATAGCGTTGAAAATTTCATTTGAATCAAAAAAATAATAAATAAAATACATAACCCTTATTCACAGGAATTTTTTCTAACCTAGAGAAGGTATTTCTTTGGGAACCGATGGGATTTATTCTTCATACCATGAATAAATGATAATCTTGAAGTAACACATAATACAAATTTAATCAATTATTCACATTCACCGCGTAGATTTCAATTTATATCTTTTAAGTAGGCAGGAGAATTTATACGAATAAGAAGCTTGATTGAGAGTTTCCAATCCATTGGAGAGTGGTATCAAAATCATTGTTTCTTGCACCTACCCTGATTTACTAAAATGAGCATGAGGCTTCCGTAGAGAATGAATGGGACCTACCTTGATTTACTATAATCACCATGAGGCTTATACATTGAATGAATGGGCTTGTACAAAGAACACCATTTTTTAGCAAACTATAATTCGTACTGTACTATTCTAGGACAACAATTTAGACGTTGCAAAAGATCTGTATATCATAGTTCAACATCACTTTTTTCCATCTCCTTTTCTTAACACACCTACAATCCATGTAGACATTATAACATTATACTCTAAAAAAATCCCAACAAACCATTGAAAATTGATTTTTCAAATAGTTTTGAACCAAATATTTAAAATAAGACCTCTGGGCCATGTCGACCCCAAGGATCCACTTTCCTCACCACCCTATTTTCCACAACATCCCATGAGTCCACTCGCCTCAGCACCCTATTTTCAATTACATGCCATGAAATACATGGATGAAGCCACATCAAGTTGTGGAATTTGAATATGTTTCTAAATGGGGTAGTTATCTATAAACAAATCTCATGGGGAAAATAAGAAACTTTATTCTTTTTTTGGCTTCAACGTGTAATATTCCAAATGGGGAAAAATAAGCACAGTAGGGAATATCTTAAGATATTCCACTATGGAATCACAAAAATATGATACCACACCAATGTATCTAAACCAGAGATAGACTAGTATGGAATTTACTATCAATATCACCTCTAAACAGAGGGTGAAAACTAGAGGCTTCCTGGCCCGTACCAGACTTTGTCTATAGAAGATTGGTGAAACACAGAAAGGATGCAAATAACACACTCCAAATGGATTTTTCAGCTCCTGGGATTCTTATATCTTCATATATAAATAAGGAATCCAAAAAAGGAGCAAAAACCAAACAAGGAAGGAGCGAGAGATTTCTACTTCAGGAAATTCACCAAGAGGCCCAGTGAGGACGTTGTATAAGCAAATGGGTACAAAAATAACACATTTAAGGGCTTGGTTCCAATATCTTGGGCTGTGTGGGACTTGCATGATGAATTTCAGCTCAAACAAAGTAGTTTAAGGCACTTAAACAAATCTCCCACGAAGTTGACTAGCTAAACATCAACTAGTGAGAAGAGCTGCTGCAACAAGGAAACCTAGCAACTAGAATTGTGCAGTTTTTCCCAGTAACCATTGGAGATTAGCCATAAAGCTCAGAATTTAGCCATAAAACATCAGATCAACATTATAAAAGATTCTCCCATTGACATACAACAAATCACATGAAATAACAGTGCAGGAATCCATCATAATGACATCTTCGACATTTATGAAATTGCATAAATGAATGAACTGCGTCCCTTTAAGTATGCTTTAGTAGTTGAATAATGGAAATCAGATCTATGACTGATATATGGCTGTAACATCAGATCCATACCAGACCTGGAAACTACTCAGCCTCTTTTACAAGTCCCCTTTGGGGTTTTAACCAAATAATGCACTAGAAATTGTAGATCTGACTTTTTATACATGGAACTGCAAAAAAATCAAGAAATAGCTGAAGATGATTTTTATTAAAATACATATCAGATCTGAGCAATAGATATCAGCAAGCTACAATATGAATCTTCAAGATGAGAAGCAAGCCTCAATCATCTGAGATCTGTTACAAAGGGAAAACTGGATAATACTTGCTGCAACACATGAAATAACGCAGGGGCAGCACTGTAGCTTGAGCCAAATATTAAAATAGATGAAATGTACAGATCTAAAATCAAATACAAGATTGAGATCCTCTTCCAGGTGGTCACAAGACACCGTCCCTGAGAGAAATCTCCTCCAAAACAACTAGATATTGCAGATTTAGATCACCACTTGCTGCAACTCACAGCAGCTGCAAAACCCTTAACAGGATCGGCGCTGCTACTAGAGGTGGAGCTTGGTCAATAATGCCAAATAGTGGAAAATGCAGTACAATGCCCTCCAAGAGCTTCTCAAGGAAGGGAGGAGAGTTCCTAAACAGGAAACCCTCTCCTTCTCTTACTAAACAGCGCAGAGCAAGGAGTTTCTCAAGCAACTCAAAATTCCAAATATGATCAAAAAAAATTTACATGAGCTCTCTCTCCTTTTTATAACTTGAAGGGGTGCACAAACCCTACACCACTTCAATGGACTTAACCCCTTTCATATTGGATCCCTCTTCTAAAACTACACTGGTTCTCCAAGGTGGTCCAATTTCTGTTCACACACAAGTGGATTTGTTACAAAAGGCCCATATTTATCCCTTTTCACATTGGGCATGAATTTATTCTCTAACTTAAGGAGTTTTTCATGTCCTCCTTTACATTTTATTCATCAACAAATAAAATTATGAAAAAATGAAATGTTCCAATTAGCTTGGGCTAATTAGGAACATTACAGTCCTCCCCTCCAAAATTGTTGCTTTCCCTCAAGCAACTGCAAGGTGAGTGTTGCAAAATTTCCTCCTTGGTGACACCAACATAAGATAAGCTTCCTTCATAATCCAAGTGCTCACCAATCCATCCATGTCTTGCTCCTCCAATGCTCTCATGAGATGCAAGCAACTCATCCCATAAGGTGACAGTAAATCATATGAAACAAACATGGTTCGCCTCATGTTCTCTCTGGAATATGAGACATAAAATACATGGAGAGTGGTCCTCTCATGCACATGCCATCCTTCATTCTTGTTGCTCATTCCACATCACCATGGCTGAAATTATGATGCATGTTTGATGCTTTGGGGCAGCACCCTCCTTTCTGCAAAATATCCCTTTTTCCCTCTCAAGGGAGTCGCTCAAATCAAAAAAATTTGGAGCCCAATATTGGCCAAGAGGCTCACCTGATCTATCATTCCTCCTTGGAAATTTGGCTTGCAAAACATGGTGTAGGAATGCATGAAATCAAAAATAAAAACATGTGTAACATGATGATGTTCTTCACCAATAATATTTCTCCAATTAAGGGAGAAGTGCATGGTTCCATTTTCTCCCCCAAGTGAAGGAAGAGTGGGCTGATTCAATCCTCCCAAAGAGTCATGTTGTTGATCCATCCCTTCATGGCTCATGCCTTTTTGACAATGTTGATGCAGCCCTCTTTCAAATCTCCCCCCATGCTGCTCCAAACCATAGTAGAGTAGGTGGCCAACCCACCACCTTCTTGCTGCAACAAGCTTCTTCAAAGCTTGAGAATAGTGGAGGATAATGGGTGTTGGCTAAATGTGATTCAAACAACACATGTCATTCTCTAAATTCTTCCATGTGAGGGACTTCCCTACATGACATAACTTCAATACATGGCCCTTTGTAAAAAGAAACAAGATACACAATGAAGCAACCATGCAGTGTTCTATCCTCCTCTTGAAGCATGAATTGATATGGGAGATTTCATTCACCTTGAACACATTCACCCAATGTGTCATCCCTCCTTTCATGTATGGGACATCAATATCATGGTAGGAACAAATCTCCCTATGCCAACCCATGAGAAGATTGCAATTTCTCCCAAGCCCAAGTACATACAAGATTTTAAAATGCATCTTAAACAAAAACACATGCACATACATTGTGGGAAAAATAAAATGTACGGACATGGGACTCATCTTGTAGATCTGATCAGAAGTTCTTCTCTTTCTTGAAACTCCTTGGGAGATTCACTGATTCTCCTTCCTTCTTCCTGAAAGGCCAAAGGACCTCTTATTGTGACTGCGCTGTCACCCCCAGCCTTTTCTTTAATGATGGGAAATGTCTCATCCTCAATAGGAGACATCAGATCTTGGTCTTCTCTTGAAAGAGTAATTCCAATGTCTTCTTCTTTCTCTTGAAACCTCATAAAGGTTTCACTGCAGTCCTTTTTCCCTTGAAACCCTCTTGGAGTTACACTGCATCTTTCTGCCTTCAATTGTTCAACCCCGTCAGATAGGTTCTCCTTAGATCTAAAGATTGATGACAGTAATATCATCCTCTCCATAATTTTTTCTTTCTTCTTTCTTCTTCTCCTCAGCACTCCTTTGATAGCTTGATCTCACAGGCTGGGCATAAGATCATGCTTTGATACCACTGTAATATTCCAAATGGGGAAAAATAAGCACAGTAGGGAATATCTTAAGATATTCCACTATGGAATCACAGCAATATGAGACCACACCAATGGATCTAAACCAAAGACATACTGGTAGGGAATTTACTGGTTATATCACCTCTAATGAGAGGGTGAAAACCATAAGCTTCCTGGCCCGTTCCAGACTCTGTCTATAGAATATTGGTGAAAAACAGCATGGATGAAAATAACACACTCCAAATGCAATTTTCAGCCCTTGGGATTCTTAGAACTTCATATCTAAAGAAGGAATCCAAAATAGGAGCACAAACCAAAGAAGGAAGGAGCGGGAGATCTCTACTTCAGGAAATTCAGCAAGAGGCCTAGTGAGGACGTTGTATAAGAAAATAGGTGCAAGAATAAAGTAGGTAAGGGATTGGTTCCCCTAGCTTTGGCTGTGTGGGACTTGCATGATGAATTTAAGCTCAAACAAAGGAGTTTAACGCACTTAAACAAATCTCCCACGAAGTTGAATAGCTAAAAATCAGCTAGTGAGAAGAGCTGCTGCAACAAGGAAACCCAGAAAACCAGAATTGCATAGTTGTGCCCAGTAACCACTGGAGATCAGCCATAAAGCTTAGAATTCAGCCATAAAACATCATATCAACATTATAAAATATTCTCCCATTGACATACAGCAAATCACATGAAATAACAATGCAGAAATCCATCAAAATGACATCTCCGACATTTATAAAATTGCAAAAATGAATGGAATGCATCCATCTAAGTATGATTAACTTGTTGAATAATAGAAATCAGATATATGAGTGGTATATGGCTGTAACATCAGAGCCATACCAGATCTGGAAACTACTCAGCCTCTTTTAAAAGTCCCCTTTGGGGCTTTAACCAAATAATGCACTAGAAATTGTAGATCTGACTTTTTATACATGGAACTACATAAAATTCAAGAAATAGCTGAAGATGATTTTTATTAAAATACATATCAGATCTGAGCAATAGATATCAGCAAGCTACAATATGAATCTTCAAGATGAGAGGCAAGCCTCAATCATATGAGATCTATTACAAAGGGGAAACCGGATAATACTTGCAGCAACACATGAAATAACGCAGTACCCAAAGGGGCAGCACTGTAACTTGAACCAAATATGAAAATAGATGAAATGTAAAGATCTGAAATCAAATACAAGAGTGAGATCCTCTTCCGAGTGGTCACAAGACACCCTCCCTGATTGAAATCTCCTCCAAAACAACTAGATCTTGCAGATCTAGATCACCACTTGCTGCAACTCATAGCAGCTGCGAAACCCTCAACAAGATCGGCGCTGCTACTAGAGGTGGAGCGTGGCCAATAATGCCGGATAGTGGAAAATGCAGTACAATTCCCTCCAAGAGCTTCTCAAGGAAGGGAGGAGAGTTCCTAAACAGGAAACCCTCTCTTTCTCTTACTAAACAACGCAGAGAAAGGAGTTGCTCAAGCAACTCGAAATTCCAAATATGATCAACAACCTTTTACATGATCTCTCTCCTCCTTTTTATAACTTGATGGGGTGCACAAACCCTAAACCATTTCAATGGACTTAACCACTTTCACATTGGATCCCTCTTCTAAAACTATTTTGGTTCTCCAAGGTGGTCCAATTGCTGTTCACACACAAGTGTATTTGTTAGAAAAGGCCCAGATTTATCCCTTTTCACATTGGGCATGTATTTATTCTCTGATTTAAGGATTTTTTCATGTCCTCCTTTACATTTTATTCATAAACACATAAAATTAAGACACAATGAAATGTTCCAATTAGCTTGGGCTAATTAGGAACATTACACAAGGATTTCTCCATAAACTTCTTGATCAACTACTCCTGCTACCTTGGCTTCTACCCATTCTGCTGGATCTATTATGTGGCGCCTAAATAATCGTAAGACTAAAGATAAATCACCCTGTATTTACTAAGTGGTGCATAAATAACCATGAGACTAAGGAGAACTCACCCTTTCTGTGAAGCATGTCCTGTACAGAGTAAGTTGTTAGGTTCAAATAGAGGAATTTGTCAAGTTCAACATTCAATGAAGCACTTTTTTCTGTTATGAAAATAAATGGTGCATATATAGTCGTGAGACTAAGGAGAACTCACCCTGTATGATATGAATGGTGAGAAGCAAAACTAGCACAAGCGAAGAAGCACCACTAGAACGAGTCATTCCAGTTGATGAACCATATTTAAATTCTGAGCTTCGTTAGCAAGATCCAGAGCTTGATGATTGTGATGGTTATGGTAGTGATTGATATAAGGATTGTAAAGAGTAGGAACCAATTCCATCAATAACAAAATAAAAGCAAGAATTCTGGCCTATCTTCCTATCTTTATCTCCTGCTCGCTACCCTGCCTTGCTCTTACTTTTCCTTGGTTGCGGGGGAAACCATTGGTAAAGCCTATGATTTATTAGATTATGAATTTACCTCTTTATATAGAAGTGAATATGGATCCTAAACAACTAAGGGAACTAGGTTTAAACACACCCACCCCTTAACCCCTAGGAAGAGCAAGATACCAGGAAGTGATCTAAGGTAGTCGGCATGGAGGGGAAATAAGATTTTAAAGGGGTAGTTGAAGCACTCAAACCTCCAACATTAGCTGTGAAAGCATCGTCTTTATATGCAAACACGAATAAATACTACTTATCAGGATTCCAACCAAGAATACCTACTTCGCTTGCTCCGTGTCCTTGGTATGGAGTGGATGTATTTGTATCACATACAATATTAATAATGAATTTAAGATATCCAAAAAATGAAAAAATGAAGTTAAGATATCTAGACAATAAAGTTAAGAGATCCAAACAATGAAAATGAAGTTAAGATATCTAGACAGTGAAGTTAAGATATCCAACTATGCTCTCTTGAAGCTTTAACCAACAAAGAAAGATGAAGAAGCATTTGGACCTAGTACAAATGATCGAGATCCATATGCAGATAGTTATGCACACATACAAGTTTATTAAGTGTCTCATTATGTTATATACATATACTTTGTCTCTGTGTTCAATACCCAAAATCCCCCCTCTAACATCGCTTACTTTTTGTATCTCCGAAAATTTCTTAAGGAATCTCTCATGAGACAACATATGATGTATGCCTTAAGTGTGAGGTAAAATATTAATCATGGAATTACTTTAGGCAAAGTTAGGGAAAATTAGTGCATGAGATTACTACACAGGAGGCGAGCCATTCAACCTAGAGTATCCCTCAAGAATATAGACATGGTGATGAAATATTTGGGAGCATTGCTACCACAAATATACTGACAATTGAGACCTTTCTTGCTTTGTAGGACACTTCAAGAATCAGAAGAAATCCATAAGAATCAAAATAAATCCGCCCGCAACATCTGAATAAAAGTGTGTTTCTCTTCAGCATTAGCTACAACGACTGAGGTAAACTTCTAACGACTCTGGTAAGCTTCCAAAAACTTAGATTGTATATCAATGTATTCCTATCAGTGTCATATTCAACAACTTAGTTCATGATTATGATTATTCATTCAGGAATGATGTTGTCATATTACTTGTATTGTACATATGTATGGTATACACACAAACTCAAAATCCCCCTTAATTTCATTTAAAGACCCTAAATATTTGAAAAATCATACATGAAGCATACACAGTTTATTCTGCTAGTTACAATCTCTCCTCGGCCCTATTTTTTTGGTTAAGATATCTCCTTGTCCCGACCCTGGTTTTTTGGTTAAGAGCTCTCCATGGTTTGCTAGTTAAGAGATCTCCTTGGCCCCTGTTTGGCCATGGTTTATTGTGTTGGTTAAAATCTATCCTCGGCCAGAACCGACTGGTTGAAGTGAAATGAAACAACAGTAAGATAATGGCCATGGGTGAGTAAGAAGCAGTGGTTGGCAACAATGAATGCTGAGAAATAGACAAGTGGGTACTCTCATGCAAAGTTTTTACCTTGTATGATACATGTGTGTTTAAACATGAAAACCTTTAAAACCTTGTAACATAAACATAAGATATGTATTTAATTCCAAAACATGATTTTTTTAAGTCCTAAACATGAAATGATAGCCACATTAGCTTAATACCTTCAAAATTCAAAGGAAACAAATGAATATAAATATGGTTTAGCCTCCCCGCCTCATGAAGAAGCCAAATAAGATGACGAAAAGGTTGACATACACTGTCAGTTTAAAAAAATTGGTTATTTTCACTAGTGGTAATAGTAAGCAGGTAAAAATTATGTCAACCCTAGTTTGATAGTTGACAGCTCTCCCTGGTTTTGTAGTTAAGATCTCTCCTCGATCCCTGTTTGGCCCTGGTTTACCATGCTCGTTAAAATATCTCCTTGGTCAAAACCGACTGACTGAAGTGAAATGAACCAATATCAGGATAGCGGCTATGGGTGAGTAAGAAGTAGTGGCTGACAAGAATGAATGCAAAGAAATATACAAGTAGGTACTCTCATGAAAATTTTTAACCCTGTACGAGCCATGTGTGTTTAAACAAGACAACCTTGACAACCTTGACAACCTTGTAACATAAATCAGATATTATTTAAATTCCTAAATATGTCGTTTTTAATTCCTAAACATGAAATGTCTTCCACATTAGTTTAATACCTTCAAAATTCAAAGGAAAAAGATGGATACAATATATGTTTTAGTCTCCCAACCTCGAAAAGAGGCCAATAAGATGGAGAAAAAGATGACATGCATTGTCAGTTTAAAGACTTTGGTTATTTTCACAAGTGGTAGTAGTAATAAGCTAAAACTAATATCAACCCTGGTTTGTTGGTTGAGATCTCTCCCTGGTTTTCTAGTTAAGATCTCTCCTCGGCCTTGGTTTCGTCCTAGTTTACTGTGCTGGTTAAACTCTCTCATCGGTCAAAAACGACTGGCTAAAGTGAAATGAAACATATCAAGATAATGACTATGGGTGATTAAGAAGCAGTGGTCGACAACAATGAATGCAAAGAAATAGGCAAGTGGGTACTCTCATGCAATGTTTTAACCTTGTACGAGCCATGTGTGTTTAAACAGGAGAACCTTGATAACCTTGTAACATAAACATAAGATATGTTTTTAATTCCTAAGAATGATTTTTTTAATTCCTAAACATAAAATGTCTTCCACATTAGTTTAATACCTTCAAAATTGAAAGGAGATAGATGAATATAATATATGGTTTAGCCTCCCAGCCCGAGGAAGAGGCCAAATAAGATGGTGAAAAAGATGGCATGCACTCTCGGTTTAAAAGCTTTGGTTATTTGCACTAATGGCAAGAGTAAGTAGCTAAAACTAATATCAACTTTGGTTTGCTTGTTGAGAGCTATCCTAGGTTTGCTAGTAAAGAGATCTCCTCGGCCCTGGTTTGGCCCTAGTTTACTATGCTGGTTAGAATCTCTACTCAATCAAAATTGACTCACTGATGTGAAGTGAAACAACAACAAGATAGTGACTATGGGTTAGTAAGAAGTAATGGTCGACAACTATTAATGCAAACAAATAGACAAGTGGTTACTCTCATGCTAATTTTTAACCCTGTATGACCCAGGTGTGTTTAAATAGGACAACCTTGACAACCTTGTTACATAAACATAAGATATGTTTTTAATTCCTAAACATGAAATGTCTGCCACATTAGTTTAGTACCTTAAAAGTTCAAAGGAAACAGATGAATATAACATATGATTTAACCTCCCCGGCTCGGGAAAATTCCAAATAAAATGGCGAAAAAGATGCAATACAGTGTTAGTTTAAAAACTTTGGTTATTTGCACTAGTGGTAACCGTAAGCAGCTAAAACTACTTTCAACCCAATGATTTAGAGTACTATAGTCTCAATCTTGTCTACGACAGGGACTAATAATGTAACTGGAATTTGCACGGGTGTAAAACAAATGAGGGTATCTATTCCGTAATCCCCACACCGTTGAAACTTGGAATCTACTTACTAGAAAACATGCAAAAGGAGGCATTCATTTTTTATGGTAAAGATTATGGGTTATGGCCTAGCCATGTCATTTTATAAAGTCCATACAAGTAAAATGAGAAGAGAAAAATATGGAATTATTTAAAAATATTAAAATAATTAAAAAATAAAAACAATAATGATAATTTCATAATCTAATAAATAATTTTTTTAAACATTTTTATAATTTAATGTATGAATGTAGGTATGTGAAAATAAATGTATCATTAATATCATTTTCAATTTCATTTTATAATTCTATAATAATTAATTTAAATATATTGTTTTCATATTTATTATTTTTTTAAGGATTATTTACGCGTAACTTGTCTTTTAAAAGGACACTTAACCTGTTTTTATAAATATTTATATTGATAAAAAATGTTTATATTTATCTTTTTTTATTAGTGATAAATTCAAAATAAAAATAATTTTTAAATATCTAATTATAGATAAATTAAAATTCCCAAAATATTTAATTTTGAACCAATTATGTTAAAAGATAAAACTTAAACGAGTTATAATTAAACTCGGCTTGATACATGGACAATTTTATGATAAATTTTTCAGAATTCACTTTATCTAACAAAAAGGAAATATTAAATAAAATTATCCGGTGTGGAGGTGAAAATTTAAATAAAATTATTCGACGCCATTAACAAAATGGTGGTTTAAATATTCATACGATGACTAAGCCTATCGCGAAAACGACATTTTGGACCCCACCTTCCAATGTGACTTCTGCTTCATGACGTAAGTAGTGACGCAACCGTCAATCCGCCCATCTTCTGAGTCCGCAGGTTTGTATTGGTGTCTCCGTTGTCCACCTGTCAAGCACTTCAGATAATATCGTTACACGCATGGTGTAGGTACTCTACCCACTAGAGGCCGTCGTGGAATGGAATTTGACTAGAAAATTTCCTATAGCACAATGATTTTCTAGTCAAATACAGTCAATTTTTTTCATCTGTCAACCGTCTTCCTTGAAATGAATGAATTGAGCATTAGCCTTGAAATGATTGAATTGAGCATTGGAGTAATCGTACAATTTAATGGGTGCTCCAAATTTGAAATTTCTACACCGCCACTGGACAACAAGAAGAAAACTATAAGCATGGTTTTGCATTTGGATGGGTATGGTAAAAAACCATATTTTTATTTTATGATAGTTAAAAGTTTATAAATATATCATTCGAAGCAAGATACAACTTTTAAGGGGTACTTGACTTTTTCTAGAAGAAGATAGATTTAACTATAAGAATTAAGAGGAAATGAGGGAGGAAATGTCAAAGGTTAGGGCAGCAAGGGAGGAGAGCAAGAGACCATGGATTTATAAAAGTAAATTTGTGCTAGAACGTTTTATAAATCATTCCAAAATAGAGTAGAAAGATGGTAAAAAGGAAGAGGTAACAAATTCTATAGCAAGAAACCATGTAGCAAGGTCAGTTTGGGAAAGCAGGAACAAAGGCTCAACTGTGAGTCTTGTATGTCAAAAAAAATAGCAATCCAATCATACCTAGGTTTCCTTAATATTAGTTTGTTGGAATTGTAGAGGTTACCTATGGAGATGAGGACACGGGTTAGGGCCTATTGTGGAATATAGAGACATAATATGCCTCATATAAACACATGAACATGAAGGTTGGAAGATACCTTTGTTTGAAACGTACTAGAGGATAGTAGTGTGCAAAAAGGAAACAAGGAATGGAAAAGGACACGTAGGTATCATGGTATTAATGAGGGAAAAGGGAGGTTGTTTAATTCAGTTAGAAAAATGAAGACTCAAATAAACAATTCATTTGGTTTAAAATATGAGAAAATGGAAATCACATTAGAATTGCAACATGCTATTTTGCAGCAGAACTTTAAAAAAATTACAAAAGTAGAGGGTTTGACCACAAATATCCATTTGCAACCTTAAAAGAGGATACCACAACATATTCTCAGCTAGGTGAAGTCCTTATAGTGGGTGATTTCAATGCTAGGACTGCAACCGAGCAAGCTAGCATTCCTTGTTGTGAATAAGATTGCAACCTTATCTGGCTTACAGAATACAGTAACTATTAGTGGGAAAGAAATTAAAAGGACAAGGGTTGCAATCTCTTTGGTGAAAAATTTCTTAATTTATGTGGGGCTTTCTATTTAGTCATGTGCAATGGTTTGACTAGATTGGAAAAGCCTCACAATTTCACTTGCACTACTTACAATGGAGCAAGTGTACTAGATTATGTAATTTTCTCACATGGTATGTGTGAGAAAATGGAGGAAGTTTTGAATGGAGAATAACATTAGGATCTAAAATCGGATCACAACCCAATTTATTTAAGTTTATTTTAGACTCAAAAGAAGAAATTAGGTTCAAAAACTCAGTGCATTCAACAAAATCTCCCAAAGGGTATAATTCTTTTGACTCCAGAAAATTGTAATACCTTTAAAATAACAGTAGAGAGACTATTCAAGAAGGATAAAATTTCGATGCATGGTCTTCATAGTCACGAATTAACACATTAAATAATTCAAAGCGCACTTGCAGAGTGAAAATGAGAAAAAATTAAGATGAACGAAACAAATTTCTTTTTGGTTAATTCTTGGTTTGATGATGATTGCAAAAAGGCAAGGAGAATGTTGAAAGATTCAAACAAGGATAACATAGAACTCAAATATTACAAGCAGATATTAAGAACGAAAAAGTTTGATTTCATTGTTTCAAGGAGGGAAAAACTAATATTCCATGGAAAAAATAACCCAAAATCATTTTGGAAGGATTTCCAATTGAGAAAGATGCAAACAGAAACACTATTACAACTTCTAATTGGTTTGACTATGAAATACAACTTTATGAGTAGGATCTCAAGGTTGACCCTCCTACCTTGGTCAACATTGATATTGAACTCTTCACGGTGCAAGAGGTAGAGATGGGTATCAAGAAATTGTGTGTTGGAAAAGAAAAATACTTGTTTTAGCTCCAACGAGAATATATAAAGTGGGGCTTAAAAATTATTGCACCTCACATTACAAAAAAAATCAACAACATCATACAACATGGGTTCCCCACCAATTGGAAAAGAACTCTAGAAATACCTCTTTTAGAGAGAGATGACGTCAATAATCCCTCCAATTATAGGACAATAATGATAAACCACTTGTTTCCAAAGTTATTTGGAAGCACGTTAGAAAGTAAAAACAACGAGTGAGAAGAAGAAAGGGATAAACATGATAAAGGAAAAGCAGGTTTCAGACTTGAAAATTCAACAATTCATCATGGTATAAATTTAAGGCACATCATTGAAAAAGTTCAGGAGAAAAAGGGAGAAGCCTTTTGTTGCTTTGTTGATTTTAAAAAATCCTTTGACATGATTCCTAGGGATAAGATTTGGAAAAGAATGGATGAACTTGTGCTTCCTAGGAATTTGAGAGCAGTTGTGCATAGGCTGTATGAAGAGGTGAAAATCAAATTTAGAACTTCAGGAGGAATTTCTGAAATTTTTAGAAGTGATGTCAGGGTCAAACAATGTTTCCCATTGTCTCCTAACCTTTTTGGTTTATATATTGACAAGCTTGAACAGTGTCTAAATTCGCAAGGAGGTGATGGTATCCATTTGGGCGAGCTTGTTATAAGAATTATTTTGTATGGCGATGACCTTAGTTTGATTGCTAAATATGCTTTTGCTTTGAAAAAGCACTTACTTTTCCTTGAGCACTTTTGTAGAAGGGTGGGGATGCAAGTTAATTTTAGAAAAACCAAAGTAGTGGATTTCTCTAACAGAAGAAAGCATAAGTTCCACTTTGAAGGAAACACTCTGGAAGAAGTTACAAATTACAAATACCTCGGAATTGACTTCAAAATAAATCTAAGCTGGGAAAACCGTAGAAATAAAATAACTTTGCGGGGTTTGAAAGAATTTTATGCTTTTCAAAATAGGCGTAGAGAGGAAAATTTATGGGACTCAAATACCACTCAAACTCTTTTTTGGCTTTTAATGATTCTTTTCATTCTCTAAGGTTGTGAATTGTGGGCCAACAGTACGTCCGATATGCAATGGAAACAAAATGAGAAAATTCAGAAGCGCTTGATTATAAATAGGTTTAAAATTAAAAGTGCACTTCCTTATGATATCTTGTTAAGTGAAGTGGGGGCTTCTCCTATTGAAGTAATCACCATGGTGGGAGTCATAAGATGTTTAAAATAAAATTGAGCAAATGGAAAAGGGTAGATGGCCTAAAGATTTATTTAATGGCATAATGTGCAAAAGAAAGAAAACTTTGACGCTCGAAAATAACAAATGGTTTAGAAAATGGAGACAAAATATTTTGCTATGGATATAGAAGCGTTTTATATGGATAAGTTCTTCAAGCATACATGGGATAAGGAACTACAAAGAAAGAAAAATTAGTATATTGAAGAGTTTAATCTCACTCATAATCATCAACAAAAAGGGTACATAGGGGCCAATATTTCTTCAAAATCCAAAATTCTTATTTCTCTATTAAGGAATAATTCTCATGAACTCCATTCTAAAACAAGACATTGCTAAGAAAGAGTATGCATTTTTTTCTCTTCTCCAAAAATTGAAACAAAAAAACATTTCATTTTAAAATGTGAGGCATTCAAAGACAAGATATCTTTGGGATAATGTATTCAGCTAGGTGTTTGTCAAGAAGAAGTTTGGAGAGTTTATTGTAAGGCTTTACAAGAAAAAGGTCCAATACATGAATCATATGGCGAAGTAATATGTCTTATAGGCTACCTTTAGCCTAGTGGATGTTAAATAATTTCTTCTTCATTATTTGCACATATATCTATATATATATATATATATATATATATATATATATATATATATATATATATATATATATATATAAGTTTAAGAAGCTTTAACTATAGTTTTGAGTGAAAATAAAATTATTTTATTTAGTAATACTCTTTTGAAATTTAATATTTTGAGATATTTGGAATTTAACAATTGATTGATGTGTTCATTTATATATTGGGTAGTAGTTGAATATTCTTAATAAATTTATTTTGTAAAATAAATTCAATAATTTGATAATGGTTTTGGAAAAAAGAGTTCTTTATAGTTAATATTTTTTTTTTTAAATAATCGTTTGATGTGTTTATCTATATACTATGCAATAGAGAAATATTTTGAATAACTTTGTTTGGTAAAGAAAAGAGTATGCATTTTTTTCTCTTCTCCAAAAATTGAAACAAAAAAACATTTCATTTTAAAATGTGAGGCATTCAAAGACAAGATATCTTTGGGATAATGTATTCAGCTAGGTGTTTGTCATGAAGAAGTTGGGAGAGTTTATTGTAAGGATTTACAACAAAAGGGTCCAATACATGAATCAGATGGCGAAGTGATATGTCTTATAGCCTAGTGGACATTAAGTAATTTCTTCTTCATTATTTGCATATATATATATATATATAAAAGTTTAAAAAGCTTTAACTATAGTTTTGAGTGAAAATAAAATTATTTTATTTAGTAATACTCTTTTGAAATTTAATATTTTTGAGATATTTGCAATTTAACAATTGATTGATGTGTTTATTTATATATTGGGTAGTAGTTGAACATTCTTAATAAATTTATTTTGTAAAATAAATTCAATAATTTGATTATGGTTTTGGAAAAAAAAAGTTGTTTATAGTTAATATTTTTTTTTTTTTAATTTAATGTTTTTTTTTTTTAAATAATCGTTTGATGTGTTTATCTATATTCTATGGAATAGAGAAATATTTTGAATAACTTTGTTGGGTAAAGAAAATTGTTTTATTTGTTAATAATTTTTTAAAATTTAATATTCTCTTAAAAAATTAAAAATATATTAAATATATTTTAAAATGATATTTTTAAATATATGCGTAAACTAAAAATTAATTATTTTTTAAAGATACTTCAAATTTAATAGTTAAAAAAAATGTATTAACATTAATAATACATTAAAATTGATCATCCTTTTCTTAAAAAAATTAGTAATACATTAAAATAATTTTCAAGAAATTCATATAAATATGAAATGACTTTATTATATATCCATAAAAATGACAGCATCATGGATTAGGAGAAGTATTCAAAATCCAACACCCCTCACAAATTTAATATTCAATCTATAAATGTTATTCGTAAAATAAACGAATAATCAGAGCCAGTGATGTCACCCCACATATCTATTTCTAGCTTTCTCAACGTGCAAAACCATAGCCAAATTCATGACAAGTTTCTAAAATTGTAACGCCTTTACAACGAGTTTCCTCCAATGTTCAACAATAAAATCTGATCTTTTGCAAGGGTTCGAGGTTACGTAGTCCATTCACATCCTTATTGTCATTCAGAAAATTGTGTGGTTGGAATCCTGTCCGAGTCAGGGGCATCAAAGGCGTAGTTCCCGGCCTTTGCTGGTATAACCTCAAAACTCAGGTGTGAAGGTTGTGTGCCTTCCTGAGAGGGCTTCGTATGGCATCCTTTCCCATCCTGCACATAAGAAAAAAACTGGTTATTTCACTGGAGATTCTACAAACACACCTACAATATCACTATATACTATTTCATGTTGTTGTCAATTATCATTTTCAGGGTTCGCATTTAGTAATCAAGATTTCTTTAAAGGTCACTCATCTTATATCGCTTCTTATTTAGCTTGTTATTTTATTTACAAACTTTAACAAGTATTGTGCCTTATGAACCATTCAAGTAGAGATCTCTTTAATGTTTTGTAATTAAGTATTGTGGGATTTCCTTTACATATCATTTTTTAAGATTCAACTATTTTAAATAAGTCATTCAATTATGACCATTTTCCATGAAAAATAATTATATAGAAATGAAAAAATCCTATTGAATCTTTATATCAATAATTAATTACCAAAATATTCCGCAATCAGTTAATTATTTCACCAACATAAGCTGAGGGGACTAAGCTCAGCATAATCACAAAAGTATAGGTATATCTATTTAAACCACCAAAACCCATACCGTCTGTAACCCGAGGATTTGTGCTCCACGGAATATCTGTTACGAACCTACATGGCCATGTAATACTAGAGAGTTACCATTTATCAAACCTTACCATAAATAAACAAAAATCTTAGCGCCACTTTGTGGCTTTCATAAGAGTCGAAGCATACCAGTGAATATAGTGAACATTGTACTGTCTCCGTGTCAACATCTGAGAGCGGGCAAAAGAAATTAAAACCCATTACCGGAAATTCCATGTTCATTTAAAAAATGATAAAAAGGGAACTTGCAAATACATACGATAGAATAGCGAGTGGCCAACGCGAAAATTTGGAACATGACAGCAGGTGTATGATCAAGTAACGCTGACCGCGGAATTTCCATTCTGTCCCTAACCTCAGTTTGGCCGAAACCCACAAACTCGAGATTCAACATACCCATTTCGGGATCCCCACCTCCTTGCATTGCGAAATAAGTGATACCCTAAATTCTGTTGGAGGAAAGGTTTTAGAAAGTGTTCACCACAGATTGATGAAATTATAGAAAGCATGTTCCTAATTATAATATGATCGGAATGCGAAACGATAGAATTGAAAAGTTTTTTTTTCTTAAATGAAATATGGGAAAGAATTTATTAGTTATTTTATTGATTTTTTTTACCTGAGCACGGTTTTTATTTTTATTTATTTATTTATTTTTTCAATTTTTTTTGCAAAAATTTGTGAAATTTGATTAAATATATAAATAAATGTTAATGCTTAAATGAATTTTCTTTATCATGTACGCATGGATAAAATGATATTCTAATTTTTTCTTATTTAACATATTTATTTAAATCTATAAATTGATTCAACATTTTGAGATTTATAGAATACTCTTTCCAAATTAAATAATCCATGATTCTTAAAAATTTTAAAAGAAAAAACAAACAAAAAAATATTTCTACGCTTTTTTAAACTATTCCATCAATAATTTTTTATTATTATTATTTCGTAATTAATCAAAGTTTGCAATAAAAAAAAAAGGCACTTCCTGGTACCAAAATTTTTTTTTTTACACAATGTTCTCCAAATTAAATAATCTATAATTTTAGCAAATTTTAAATGAAAAAAATACCGAAAAATATTTCATCCTTTATTTAAACTATTCCATCAATAATCTTTTTTTTAAATATTTATTATTTAGTAATCAATCAAGTTTGCAATTAAAAATAAATAAAAACACTTCGCATTATTCTTATTTGATTTTCACAATATTCATTCACAACTTTTAACATGATACTAAATATTCCTAATTACATTAGGAGTGATCTATTTTGGAATTGGAAATATTCTGGTTATTCTTATTTGATTTTTTTATTTTTATTTTTTAATATTGTATATTCATTTACAAGTTTTAAAAATTACTAGAATATTTTTTTAGAGTGATTTATATTGGAATTGGGTTTCAGAAATTTCAAAATTTTAAATTATTGTGTTGGATGATTAATTTTTAGTTTGAGTTAGGTAATTAGTTGTTAGAATGCAAGAAACCTCGATAACTGATTCAATATTTCTTGATGTATTTATATGTACATAATTGTAAAAATTTCTTTGAGACATTCATTAATATATAGTTGAGTTTGTTTCCAATCTTGTGTGTCTTACAATGGTATCACAACGGGTGAGATTCTTCATTGAATGAGAACATGATTAATTTGCTCACTTTGGGGTTCAAGTAGTTTATAAACTCCATTCCTACTGAGTTTGAAGGTAAGTTGTTTATAAACTCCATGGCTACTGAATTTTTTTTGAAGGACTGCATTTTGAGGAGGGCATTTCTTGAAGTTATGGAGGGAAAAATGTTCATGGAGGGAAGAATGTAACAGCTTCATAAAATGCATTTGAGGAGCGCAAATGAAGGGGATTGCTTGAAGTTTATGGAGGGAAGAATGTTCATGGAGGGAAGAATGTAGCAACTTCATCAAATGCATTTTTTGAAGACGCATGAGAGAAAGAGTACACTCTAAATCAAGTTAAAAGAAACCAAGATAAAATCAATTATGAATATTGATTAATAGTAGCATGGTGAAATATGTTTTTTGGAAACTATATTATGATTTATTGTTGTTTGATGAAATTTTATAGGTTGAATTAGTTTCTTTTGAGGCCATATTGTGTTGGTGAATCATAAACTCTTTTGGTGAATATTTATTGCTTTGTACACAACGATTTTAATTTTGGAATAAGGTTGGTCAAAATTTTTATTGTAGTGAATGTGAAGTTACAATGGTAGATATGTTAATTATTGCAGTAAATGGGAAGTCAAAGTGCTATGGAATTGTGAAATTCATTTACTACAGTAAACTAAAATCTAAGTTACATTAGTATGGAATTGTGAAATTCATTGTGAAAATGAAGGGATATTTTTATGAGGGTGATTTGAAATAAATTTTAAATTAAAAGGAAAATATTTGTGAAAGAATTTTTTATTAAATATTTTAAAGGGCACAAGTGTTGACATTTGAACCACATTTGAACCAAGATCATTTTGAAATGCAAAGGTATTAAAAAGAAGATTTAAGAGACCTTATATGTTCTTGAACAAATTTGTTGGGAAAGGGGTAATTATTTTCACAAAGGGTAATATTTTTTTATCTTCACATAATGGTATGATTATTTAATATGCAAAGAGTAACATTTTATGAAGGTTCATATTATTTACTTCAAGAAGACAAACTTTATTTGAAGACTAAATTTAAAGGCAATGGTGTGTTGTAAACAGGGTACTTTGATATTTTGAAGCCTCCCAAGTTGAAATCATCTTTCATTGAGATTAGAAGTTTAATTTGGTTAAATTTAAGTCATACAATTTATGACTATAAAAACAAGAAAAGAAAAGAGAATTATGGTTAGAAAATCCCATATAGTTAGATGGACTATTTGAGGTCACATTTTCAAATCAATATGTTTGGTAATTTTATTTTAGCAAAAAAAGATAAATTTTGGAGGTTGTCACATTTTTTTTTGGAGGTTGTCACATTTTTGTTCGATAAGAAGAAGACAACATAATTTTGGTTTCCTTGGGTTGGCGACCTTGAGCATGTCACTATTTGCTGTAACTATTTGATGAATTCTGTCATATATTTGAGTTTGCAGATTCCTTTAGCATTCATTGTATGGGGAAAATATATATATAAAAAAACCCTACTTATGTAGTTGCAGCGATCATTTTTTTACTTGAATTTGTATTGCCGATGGGTGCATGATTAGTTGAACCTGACACCCGTTTAAATCACTAATTTTTTTTTTTGTATTGGGTGTGTTTTCGGTGGTATTCGACACACCTTTTTATGGGTTGATTTCAAGTTTACTTTGGTATCGCACTAGAGAAAATGGCCAAAATAAATTATTTAATACAGTTATTAAGAATTTTAATGCTATCTACTATCCATAAAAATGTCCAAGTTATCAAAAACATGCTCTCTGACATTTAATCATGTTTGCAAAATCCTAAAATAAATAAAAATTGATTTCTTGGAGCTAGAGTCATAATTTCAGCAAGATGAATGACATGAATTACAAAAGAAGAATTTTGAACATGTTCTTATTAAGAAAAATATGTTATTTGAGCCTGATTATCAGTCAGAGAATGGTGAGAGAAATGAAGTGATTTCAGGTGAAAATTTGGATGCAATTAGAAGTGATGATGTGAAACCCCTTATAAAACCATGGGAAGAGATTACACACAATAAGCATAGAAAGTTTTTAGGTTATAAGAATGATGTATATTTTTCACATTCTAGATTTCGCTAAACCTATAAAATTCTGAAGTGAAGAATTTTTGGATGGCGTGGTTCCAAAAAAAATTTGATAAATGCCAATAGTGTAATAGAGTTGGACATATGAAAGATTGGTGTTTTGATCTTCACCTGTGTGAGGATTTTGGAAATCGTAACCACCATTGAGAGAGATATTCCAAAAAGAATATTACTGCAAGAGATAAGAAAATTTTCAGATGTATTGCTTCTTGGGAATGGTCGAAAGAAACCAAGAAGATCTACAGATCATACCATAGGATTTGTTCGAGAGTGTTGACGAAGCTTGCAGTGATGAAGAATATTTCTCACCTTGTCTCTCACAAGGGGGGAATTTGTTGGTGGTATGCTATAGGTTCGAGTTCAAGATGTCAAGTGAGCTTGAGTCAGTGATCCACATCCTGAGCCACAACCTGTACAATTTAGAGTTAGAGTTCTGAGACTTGAGTATATTGAGTTGTTTGTGAGTGAGCGCTTCGAGATTTAGATTTTTTCTAGGAATTGTTCTAATAGTTCTAGAATTTTTGGTAATCTTGAAACCACATTTTTCATTGTTTTTAGAACTGCTATGTGGGTTCCAAAGTTGGTGATGGTGGAGACCTTGAGCTCTCCCATATTGGGTTTGTGGTCATCCTTAAAAACCATTTCTGAGACATTGAGATCTTGGTTGGGATGCGTTTCTACATTCCGAGATCTCATTCTTACACTTTGGTTTATCCCTTTAGATTAAGAGGGGAGTGTCAGACAACTAATCCTCGGGTTAGTTTGCGTTAGGTAATTGGTTATTAGATTCCATGAAAACCCAAGAACTGATTGAACGATTTCTTGATGTATTTATATGTACATTATTGTACAACATTCTTTGAGACATTCATTAACATATTCTTGAGTTTTGTTTCCAATCTTGTGTGTTTTACTTAATGATAAAATCACTTATTTATACATGTGAAAACTAGGTACGAGACAGTTGTGTATGGGTAACTTACTAAATGTAAAAATGAAATATTAAACAAATTACATATTATAAAATATCAATCCTGAAGTATTAGTTAAAATTCCCCCCTTAATCAGAACGAACATCTGACATGCCGAGTAACATTATGAATTTTTCAAACTTTTCACGTCTCAATGCCTTTGTAAATATGTATGTGATCTACTCTGAAGTAGGACAATGTGTGAGATGAATAACTTTGGCCTCTACATATTGTTGAATCAAGTGATATTTGGTGTTAATATGCCTTCTTTGATTATGAAACTTTGGATTCTTTGCCAACTGAATTGCAGAAGAGTTGTCAACAAGTAGTGGAGTTGAATCCTTTTGTTTCTCTTGCAAGTCTTCAAGTATTTTGTGAAGCCAAATGATTTTATTTTTATGTTGAGATGGTGCGACATATTCGTCTTCGGTGGTAGAATCAGCAAGAAGAGATTTCCTGCGTGATCTCTAACTGATGGCCGCTGATCCAAGATTCATTAAATAACTAGAATTAGGGACTCTATTCTCCTTATCTCTGCCAAAATCAGAATCTAAATAGTCGATGAGATGGAAAGATGCAATTTTGGAATATTTGATGTCATATGTTCGAGTGCCTTTCAAATAATTGACCACTCACTTTGTTTCATTCCAATGACCTTCACATGGGTGATCGATGAACTTGGAAAGTACCCCTAAAACAAAAACTATGTTGGGTTGAGTAGTAATAAAAAATATTAAACTTCCAACAAGTTGCATGTACTTTGTTGTATCCTGAAACTTACTTCCACTCAAGGAAGTACTTCCTTGAGTGGAATTAAGTTTCAAATTCTTCTCCATAGGAGTAGAAATAGGGTTACAATATTGCATGCCAAATATTTCCCATAGCTATCCAATATACTTCTTTTGTGAAATAAAAATATATTTGGGTTTCTGATTAACTTCAATCCCTAAATAATAGTGCAATAAACCCAAATCTGTCATGTCAAAAATTTTCATTAATTCTCTTTTAACATACGCTATATACTCATCATTATTTCCTGTAGTCATCAAATCATCTATATAGACAACCAAATATACAACCAACTTTCCAACTTTCTTAAAAAAAAAGAGTTTCATCATCCATATCAAACAACTTATAGTTCAACTCGAGAAACTATTCATTTAGTTTTTCATACCATGCACGGGATGTTTGTTTCAGTCCATACAATGCCATTACGAAATTACATACCTTTTTCTCTGTATCTTTAATAGAAAAACCTTCGGGCTAAAACATATAATCATCCTCCTTCAAATCGCCATTCGGAAATGTTGTTCTAACATCCATATTGTGTATCTTCTAGCTATTTTGAGCTAAAAGAGAAAAAAAAGTTCTAATTGTGCCCCATTTTGCTGTAGGAAGAAATGTCTCTGTGTATTCAACACGTTTCTTCTGAGCATAGCCTTTTGCTACAAGCCTTGCCTTATATTTATCAAGTGAACCATCTACCTTGTACTTGATCTTATACTCCCATTTACAAGCAATAGGTTTGACACCAATAGGAGGATCCACTAACCTCCAAGTTCCTTTCATCATATTCATTTTTCATTGCATCCTTCCATTCATGAAAATTAGGAGCTTCTTCAAAACAACTAGGTTCACTGATTTTAGAATGATAGAATCCACAATCATGATAAATGTTACCTGAAATTGAGGTAACATCATCTATAGATGAACTTCATGTTTCAAAATCATTATACTTTCTTGTAAATTTCCAAACACATGTGGATCTTCGTAAAGGTTGCTAATGTGGTTGTGATGGTTGCTCATCTTTAAAAACGGGCTCAAGAATATGCTCTTCAAGAGCAATTTCTGGTCCTGCAAAAACATTACTATCATCCAAATTTTCTTTAGCAATAACGAACTATCATGAATCAAATGTGGAAGAACCATATACTGATCCAGAATAGGAATTTCCCCTTCAGTGTGTTGAACATCATTATTAGATTAAAAATAGATCTTCTTAGATGCAAATTTCTCCAAATGATCTTATTGCCTATCAACAGTGGAATTATTTTTATATGATTCAAGGAAAATAATACCTCTAGAAAGAATGAAATTCTTGTTCTCCTCATCATACAACCTGTAATATTTTGAAGTAGTAGAATATACCAAGAAAATAGATTTACGACTCCTAACACCCAAATGGTTGCGTTGATCTTTAGGAATTAATGCATAACATAGAGAACCAAAGACTCTAAAATGTTGAGCATCAAGAATACGATTATATCACATTTCATAAGGATATTTATTATTGATTAAAGAAGAAGGACAACGATTGCGAATATAAGTTCCAAAAAGCATTGCTTCTCCCCAAAACATCAAATTAACATTCCTAAAGAACATCATAGATCTAACCATATTAAGAAAAGTTCCACTGTGGATTATAAGTTATCATATTCTGATGTTTTATTCCATTTTCCTGCAAATATTTTTCAAAAACATGAAAAGTATACTGACCGTCATTATCAGTTCTGAGAATGCCTATATTCTGTTGAGCTTCATTTTTAATAATCAAATGAAAAGCTTTAAAAAATTCAAACACTTGTGACTTATTCTTCAACCAATACACCGAACATATTCTTGAGTAATGATCAATAAAATTGAGCACATATTTACTAGTATTGGTAGTTTCAAAAATCATAGGTCCACATAAATCTGAACAGATAAGACCTAATTTTTGTGAATCTCTAAATGATGAACTATGAAAAGTTTTACCCAAAATACAATCATTAGAAGGTGTTGTATTTCTTGGAACTATTGGAAGACCTTTAATACCTTGCTTATTCATAATCCTGATCTTGCCATAATTGATATGATGAAATAGAGCATGCCACAACAGTATGGGAGACAGGATATCACTTTGTTGCACCAAAAAATGTAGAACTTTGAAGAGAATCAGTACATAACTTATCATTTAACTTTAAAAGCAGACATTATTCCACACAAGTCATAATAACTGCATGATCACATTATCTTCTTCTCTTAATGATTCCATAAAATATATGAATAGAATTCCCCTACAGCCGAATATGAATAATAGACATCAAATTTCGCTGGAACTGTGGAATATAAAGTACATCCTATAGAACATAATCTGCAAAATTGGGTATCTTCAAATGAATATACCCAATGCCAAATGGTTTAATTTGAGACTTGTCGGTTGTTAAACACCATGTTAAAACACACACATGGTGTACGAGGAAGATAAACACACACACACAAGAGACTCAACACAATGAAGGATAAGCGTGAGGCTTTCTTATTTTCCATTATACAAAGATGTACATTTATAGTACAATGGTGTGACTCTTGGTTTCATATTCCAAGGTCACTTGGACTCCATTGTGACTTTTTGCATTCCACACCTACCCATGTAGGATTAGGTGTTCCAACACCCCCCCTTAATCCACAAATATACTGACAATTAAGATCTCTCTTGCTTTGTAGGACACTTCAAGCATCAGAAGAAATCCATAAGAATCAAAATAAATCCGCCCGTAACATCTGAATCAAAGTGTGTTTCTCTTCAGCATTAGCTACAACGACTGAGGTAAACTTCTAACGACTCTGGTAAGCTTCCAAAAAATTAGATTGTATATCAATGTATTCCTATCAGTGTTATATTCAACAACTTAGTCCATGATTATGATTATTCATTCAGGAATGATGTTGTCATATTACTTGTATTGTAACTATGTATGGTATACACACAAACTCAAAATCCCACTTAATTTCATTTAAAGACCCTAAATATTTGAAAAATCATACATGAAGCATACACAATTTATTCTGCTAGTTACAATCTCTCCTCGGCCCTATTTTTTTGGTTAAGATATCTCCTTGTCCCAACCCTAGTTTTTTGGTTAAGAGCTCTCCATGGTTTGCTAGTTAAGAGCTCTCCTCAGCCCTTGTTTGGCCATGGTTTATTGTGCTGGTTAAAATCTATCCTCGGCTAGAACTGACTGGTTGAAGTGAAATGAAACAACAGTAAGATAATGGCCATGGGTGAGTAAGAAGCAGTGGTTGGCAACAATGAATGCTGAGAAATAGACAAGTGGGTACTCTCATGCAAAGTTTTTACCTTGTATGATACATGTGTGTTTAAACATGACAACCTTACAACCATAACATAAACATATGATATGTATTTAATTCAAAACATGATGTTTTTAAGTCCAAACACAGAACACGCCACATTAGCTTAATACCTTCAAAATTCAAAGGAAACAAATGAATATAAATATGGTTTAGCCTCCCCGCCTCATGAAGAGGCCAAATAAGATGAAGAAAAGGTTGAAATACACTGTCAGTTTAAAAAATTTGGTTATTTTCACTAGTGGTAATAGTAAGCAGGTAAAAATTATGTCAACCCTAGTTTTATAGTTGACAGCTCTCCCTGGTTTTCTAGTTAAGATCTCTCCTCGATCCCTGTTTGGCCCTGGTTTGCCGTGCTCGTTAAAATATCTCCTTGGTTATAACCGACTGACTGAAGTGAAATGAACCAATATCAGGATAGTGGCTATGGGTGAGAAAGAAGTAGTGGCTGACAAGAATGAATGCAAATAAATATACAAGTAGGTATCCTCATGAAAATTTTTAACCCTGTACGAGCCATGTGTTTTTAAACAAGACAACCTTGAAAACCTTGTAACATAAATAAGATATTATTTTAATTCCTAAATATGTCGTTTTTAATTCCTAAACATGAAATGTCTTCCACATTAGTTTAATACCTTCAAAACTCAAAGGAAAAAGATGGATACAATATATGTTTTAGTCTCCCCACCTCGAAAAGAGGCCAATAAGATGGAGAAAAAGATGACATGCATTGTCAGTTTAAAGACTTTGGTTATTTTCACTAGTGGTAATAGTAAGAAGCTAAAACTAATATCAACCCTGGTTTTTTGGTTGAGATCTCTCCTTGGTTTTCTAGTTAAGATCTCTCCTCGGCCTTGGTTTCGTCCTAGTTTACTGTGCTGGTTAAACTCTCTCGTCGGTCAAAAACGACTGGCTAAAGTGAAATGAAACATATCAAGACAATGACTATGGGTGATTAAGAAGCAGTGGTCGACAACAATGAATGCAAAGAAATAGGCAAGTGGGTACTCTCATGCAATGTTTTAACCCTGTACGAGCCATGCGTGTTTAAACAGGAGAACCTTGATAACCTTGTAACATAAACATAAGATATGTTTTTAATTCCTAGGAATGATGTTTTTAATTCCTAAACATAAAATGTCTTCCACATTTGTTTAATACCTTCAAAATTGAAAGGAGATAGATGAATATAATATATGGTTTAGCCTCCCAGCCCGAGGAAGAGGCCAAATAAGATGGTGAAAAAAGATGGCATGCACTCTCAGTTTAAAAGCTTTGGTTATTTTCACTAATGGCAAGAGTAAGTAGCTAAAACTAATATCAACTTTGGTTTGCTTGTTGAGAGCTCTCCTGGGTTTTCTAGTTAAGAGATCTCCTCGGCCCTGGTTTGGCCCTAGTTTACTATGCTGGTTAAAATCTCTCCTCGATCAAAACCAACTCACTGATGTGAAATGAAACAACAAGAAGATAATGACTATGGGTTAGTAAGAAGTAATGATCGAAAACTATTAATGCAGACAAATAGACAAGTGGTTACTCTCATGCTAATTTTTAACCCTGTACGACCCATGTGTGTTTAAATAGGACAACCTTGACAACCTTGTAACATAAACATAAGATATGTTTTTAATTCCTAAACATGATGTTTTTAATTCGTAAGCATGAAATGTCTGCCACATTAGTTTAGTACCTTAAAATTTCAAAGGAAACAGATGAATATAACATATGATTTAACCTCCCTAGCTCGGGAAAATTCCAAATAAATTGGCAAAAGAGATGGAATACAATGTTAGTTTAAAAACTTTGGTTATTTGCACTAGTGGTAACCGTAAGCAGCTAAAACTACTGTCAACCCAACGATTTAGAGTACTATAGTCTCAATCTTGTCTACGACAGGGACTAATAATGTAACTGGAATTTTCACGGGTGTAAAACAAATGAGGGTATCTATTCCATAGTCCCCACACCGTTGAAACTTGGAATCTACTTACTAGAAAACATGCAAAAGGAGGCATTCATTTTTTATGGTAAAGATTATGGGTTATGGCCTAGCCATTTTGTTGCGTCATTTTATAAAGTCCATACAAGTAAAATGAGAAGAGAAAAATATGGAATTATTTAAAAATATTAAAATAATTAAAAAATAAAAACAATTATAATAATGTAGTAAAAGATAATGATAATTTCATAATCTAATAAAGATGTAAAGTTTATAATTTTTTTAAACATTTTTATAATTTAATGTATGAATGTAGGTATGTGAAAATAAATGTATCATTAGTATCATTTTTAATTTTATTTTATAATTCTACAATAATTAATTTAAATATATTGTTTTCATATTTATTATTTTTTTAAAGATTATTTATGCGTAACTTGTCTTTTAAAATAAACAAAAAAATGTTTGGATTTATCTTTTTTTTTATTAGTGATAAATTCAAAATAAAAATAATTTTTTAAATATCTAATTATAGATAAATTAAAATTCCCAAAATATTTAATTTTGAACCAATTATGTTAAAAGATAAAACTTAAACGAGTTATAATTAAACTCGGCTTGATACATGGACAATTTTATGATAAATTTTTCAGAATTCACTTTATCTAAGAAAAAGGAAATATTAAATAAAATTATCCGGTGTGGAGCTGAAAATTTAAATAAAATTATTCGACGCCATTAACAAAATGGTGGTTTAAATATTCATACGATGACTAAGCCTATCGCTAAAACGACATTTTGGACCCCACCTTCCAATGTGACTTCTGCTTCATGACGTAAGTAGTGACGCAACTGTCAATCCGCCCATCTTCTGAGTCCGAAGGTTTGTATTGGTGTCTCCCTTGTCCACCTGTCAAGCACTTCAGATAATATCGTTACACGCATGGTGTAGGTACTCTATCCACTAGAGGCCGTCGTGGAATGGAATTTGACTAGAAAATTTCCTATAGCACAATGATTTTCTAGTCAAAATGATTGAATTGAGCATTGGAGTAATCGTAAAATTTAACGGGTGATCCAAATTTGAAATTTCTACACTGCCACTGGACAACAAGAAGAAAACTATAAGCATGGTTTTGCATTTGGATGGGTATGGTAAAAAACCATATTTTTATTTTATGATAGTTAAAAGTTTATAAATATATCATTCGAAGCAAGATACAACTTTTAAGGGGTACTTGACTTTTTCTAGAAGAATGTTTAACTATAAGAATGTTTAACTATAAGAATTAAGAGGAAATGAGGGAGGAAATGTCAAAGGTTAGGGCAGCAAGGGAGGAGAGCAAGAGACCATGGATTTATAAAAGTAAATTTGTGCTAGAACGTTTTATAAATCATTCCAAAATAGAGTAGAAAGATGGTAAAAAGGAAGAGGTAACAAATTCTATAGCAAGAAACCATGTAGCAAGGTCAGCTTGGGAAAGCAGGAACAAAGGCTCAGCTGTGAGTCTTGTATGTCAAAAAAAATAGCAATCCAATCATACCTAGGTTTCCTTAATATTAGTGTGTTGGAATTGTAGAGGTTACCTATGGAGATGAGGACACGGGTTAGGGCCTATTGTGGAATATAGAGACATAATATGCCTCATATAAACACATGAACATGAAGGATGGAAGATACCTTTGTTTGAAAGGTACTAGAGGATAGTGGTGTGCAAAAAGGAAACAAGGAATGTAAAAGGACACATAGGTATCATGGTATTAATGAGGGAAAAGGGAGGTTGTTTAATTCAGTTAGAAAAATGAAGACTCAAATAAACAATTCATTTGGTTTAAAATATGAGAAAATGGAAATCACATTAGAATTGCAACATGCTATTTTGCAGCAGAACTTTAAAAAAATTACAAAAGTAGAGGTTTTGACCACAAATATCCCTTTGCAACCTTAAAAGAGGATACCACAACATATTCTCAGCTAGGTGAAGTCCTTATAGTGGGTGATTTCAATGCTAGGACTGCAACCGAGCAAGCTAGCATTCCTTGCTGTGAATAAGATTGCAACCTTATCTGGCTTATAGAAGACAATAACTATTAGTGGGAAAGAAATTAAAAGGACTGGGGTTGCAATCTCTTTGGTGAAAATTTTCTTACTCTATGTGGGGCTTTCGATTTAGTCATGTGTAATGGTTTGACTAGATTGGAAAAGCCTCACAATTTCACTTGCACTACTTACAATGGAGCAAGTGTACTAGATTATGTAATTTTCTCACATGGTATGTGTGAGAAAATGGAGGATGTTTTGAATGGAGAATAACATTAGGATCTAAAATCGGATCACAACCCAATTTATTTAAGTTTATCTTAGACTCAAAAGAAGAAATTAGGTACAAAAACTCAGTGCATTCAACAAAATCTCCGAAAGGGTATAATTCTTTTGACTCCAGAAAATTGTAATACCTTTAAAATAACACTAGAGAGACTATTCAAGAAGGATAAAATTTCGATGCATGGTCTTCATAGTCACGAATTAACACGTTAAATAATTCAAAGCGCACTTGCAGAGTGAAAATGAGAAAAAATTAAGAAGAACAAAACAAATTTCTTTTTGGTTGATTCTTGGTTTGATGATGAATGCAAAAAGGAAAGGAGAATGTTGAAAGATTCAAACAAGGATAACATAGAACTCAAATATTACAAGCAGATATTAAGAACGAAAAAGTTTGATTTCATTGTTTCAAGGAGGGAAAAACTAATATTCCATGGGAAAAATAACCCAAAATCATTTTGGAAGGATCTCCAATTGAGAAAGATGCAAAAAGAAACAGTATTACAACTTCTAATTGGTTGGACTATGAAATACAATTTTATGAGTAGGATCCCAAGGTTGACCCTCCTCACTTGGTCAACACTGATATTGAACTCTTCACGGTGCAAGAGGTAGAGATGGGTATCAAGAAATTGTGTGTTGGAAAAGAAAAAGACTTGTTTTAGCTCCAACGAGAATATATAAAGTGGGGCTTAAAAATTATTGCACCTCAAATTACAAAAAAAATCAACAACATCATACAACATGGGTTCCCCACCAATTGGAAAAGAACTCTAGAAATACCTCTTTTAGAGAGCGCCGACGTCAATAATCCCTCGAATTATAGGACAATAATGATAAACCGCTTGTTTCCAAATTTATTTGGAAGAACATTAGAAAGTAAAAACAACAAGTGGGAGGAAGAAAGGGATAAACATGATAAAGGAAAAGCAGGTTTTAGACTTGAAAATTTAACAATTCATCATGGTATAACTTTAAGGCACATCATTGAAAAAGTTTGGGAGAAAAAGGGAGAAACCTTTTGTTGCTTTGTTGATTTTAAAAAATCCTTTGACATGATTCCTGGGGATAAGATTTGGCAAAGAATGGATGAACTTGCGCTTCCTAGGAATTTGAGAGAAGTTGTGCATAGGCTGTATGAAGAGGTGAAAATCAAATTTAGAACTTCAGCAGGAATTTCTGAAATTTTTAGAAGTGATATCAGCGTCAAACAATGTTTCCCATTGTCTCGTAACCTTTTTGGTTTATATATTGACAAGCTTGAAAAGTGGCTAAATTCGCAAGGTGGTGATGTTATCCATTTGGGCGAGCTTGTTATAAGAATTATTTTGTATGGCGATGACCTTAGTTTGATTGCTAAATATGCTTTTGCTTTGAAAAAGCACTTACTTTCCCTTGAGCACTTTTTGTAGAAGGGTGGGGATGCAAGTTAATTTTAGAAAAACCAAAGTAGTGGATTTCTCTAACAGAAGAAAGCATAAGTTCTACTTTGAAGGAAACACTTTGGAAGAAGTTACAAATTACAAATACCTCGGAATTGACTTCAAAAGAAATCTAAGCTAGGAAAACCGTAGAAATAAAATAACTTTGCAGGGTTGGAAAGAATTTTATGCTTTTCAAAATAGGTGTAGAGAGGAAAATTTATGGGACTCAAAGACCACTCAAACTCTTTTTTGGCTTTTAAGGATTCTTTTCATTCTCTATGGTTGTGAATTGTGCACCAACAATACGTACGATATGCAGTGGAAACAAAATGAGAAAATTCAGAAGCGCTTGATTATAAATAGGTTTAAAATTAAAAGTGCACTTCCTTATGATATCTTGTTAAGTGAAGTGGGGGCTTCTCCTATTGAAGTAATCACCATGGTGTGAGTCATAAGATGTTTAAAAGAAAATTGAGCAAATGGAAAAGGGTAGATGGCCTAAAGTTTTATTTAATGGCATAATGTGCAAAAGAAAGAAAAATTTGACGCTCGAAAATAACAAATGGTTTAGAAAATGGAGACAAAATATTTTGCTATGGATATAGAAGCATTTTATATGGATAATTTCTTCAAGCATACATGGGATAAGGAACTACAAAGAAAGAAAAATTAGTATATTGAAGAGTTTAATCTCACTCATAATCATCAACAAAAAGGGTGCATAGGGGCCAATATTTCCTCAAAATCCAAAATTCTTATTTCTCTATTAAGGAATAATTCTCATGAACTCCATTCTAAAACAAGACATTGCTAAGAAAGAGTATGCATTTTTTTCTCTTCTCCAAAAATTGAAACAAAAAAACATTTCATTTTAAAATGTGAGGCATTCAAAGACAAGATATCTTTGGGATAATGTATTCAGCTAGGTGTTTGTCAAGAAGAAGTTTGGAGAGTTTATTGTAAGGCTTTACAAGAAAAAGGTCCAATACATGAATCAGATGGCGAAGTAATATGTCTTATAGGCTACCTTTAGCCTACTGGATGTTAAATAATTTATTCTTCATTATTTGCATATATATATATATATAAGTTTAAGAAGCTTTAACTATAGTTTTGAGTGAAAATAAAATTATTTTATTTAGTAATACTTTTTTGAAATTTAATATTTTGAGATATTTGCAATTTAACAATTGATTGATGTGTTCATTTATATATTGGGTAGTAGTTGAATATTCTTAATAAATTTATTTTGTAAAATAAATTCAATAATTTGATTATGGTTTTGGAAAAAAGAGTTCTTTATAGTTAATATTTTTTTTTTAATTTAATGTTTTTTTTTGAATAATCGTTTGATGTGTTATCTATATACTATGCAATAGAGAAATATTTTGAATAACTTTGTTTGGTAAAGAAAATTGTTTTATTTGTTAATAAATTTTTAAAATTTAATAATCTCTTAAAAAATTAAAAATATATTAAATATATTTTAAAATGATATTTTTAAATATATGCCTAAACCAAAAATTAATTATTTTTAAAGATACTTCAAATTTAATAGTTAAAAAAAATGTATTAACATTAATAATACATTAAAATTGATCATCCTTTTCTTAAAAAAATTAGTAATACATTAAAATAATTTTCAAGAAATTCATATAAATATGAAATGACTTTATTATCCTTTTTTCAGAAGAAAAAAAACGCTGTATATTAATGGGATATATAACAGTACATATACGGCATCACTTCCCCGTTGTGAATACAGCAAAGAAAACCATATTTCCAGATACAATACCGAACGTCCAGAAGAGAGACGTTCAATGTATGTGACATGCAAATTTCAGGTGGCAAGCCAACCCCATCACAGTTATATCAAAAACATCCCTGTAACACTATAATACATACAAGATAGCATACGGTAAAGAGAATCAGAGGGGCCGATAGGTAGAAAACCGGAAGGTGAGACCAGGGTAGAGGACCGTAAAAAGACTACCCATGTGCGAGATACATCATTAATAAATACTCCTCCCAGATCATGAACCAAAAAACAGCGGAGAAAACAAAAACTATAATTGCTGAGAGAGTCATTATAGAAACAGGCTCGCCTGAAAGAAGTGTCCGACTCGGCCATTCCACACGAATGCAAGAAAGGCAAATAAGTAAACAGGCTCGCTTGAAAATGGAGTCCACCAGCACAAAAAACCACCCCGCTCGCATGAAGAAGTCATTAGAACTGCAAAGTACATAATAGGAAAAGTGCTGAGGGTAGCAATTATAGATACAGGCTCGCCTGATGGAAGTGCGCAGCATAGGCCCATACCCTACGATATAGCAAGATAGTATCCAAGTAAACCGACACGTAGAATTGCTGTAACCATCGGCACAGTAACCCGCCCGCTCGCCTGATGTAGACATCCATAGAAGCACGTGGTAACCACCATGTACCCTGATGATAACACATATGGGGAGCCAAATACTATAGAGCAGGCATGAAGATAAAAAACATGCAAAATTCCCCTGTCCCAAAGTAGTCCAGAATGCAAAGCAGATGCGGCAGCTAGGACTATAGCCATCGATAAACAAAATGCAGGGGTTCAAGATAGAGATCCGAGATCGTCATAAACTGAAATATAGATCGCTGAAATGAAAGAAAAAAGGAGGCAGATATATAAGTATAAGTATAATCAAAAGAAAGAAAGCAGGAGCCTAGGAAGAAAAGGTAGCCTATCATGCTGCCAAATCATGGTACGGGAACAGAGAGGTTCCATATCACGTCCCCATCCTTGATACCGGTGAAATGCATCTGACCAAATTCTACACAGACACCCTTTTTAGACAGGCCATCTGCCCTGGTGTTGGCCTCTCTATATATGTGCTTAATAGGAGGCTGATTTAGATTATTCCACAAATAATAAATCCTCTGCATCCATCCCCGCAAGTTAGGCACAGTAAGCTTACTTCTACCATTTATCCACTCAATAACCATCTTTGAATCTCCATAAAAACTGGGGTTTTGTATATTGAGCATTGTTGCCGCCAGTAAGCCTCCCCAGAAAGCCATAATTTCCGCCTTGCTGTTTGTACCTAATCCCCCATTCCAGAATATATGGACTCTCTCACTTTGTGATTTTTTAACCCATACACCGCATCCCATTATACCACCTGCAGATGCCCCATCAAAATATATAGCAGGGATATGAATCTCGTGGGGTCTGTTCCTGACCGATTGATCAACCATCTGTGGGGATGGAGCACTCCCTTCCACAATCCAGCTCATGATTCTTGATATGATAGTATGTGATGAGAAAGGCATGTTATCAAAGATGAGATTATTCCTTGCATTCCATACTTCCCAACAGAAATAAAATGGGAGTGATTTATATTTACCATTTAATCTATCCCATTCCTCCACAACAGATATAAAATCTTTTGCCTTCCAATTTGTAGTCTTAATGTGCTGTGAGAAAGTCTTCCAGATATATTGAACCCCTGTGCAAGTGAAAAAAAGATGTTGAATAGATTCAGCCTCTGTGCAACATATCGCACACCTATTTGGTCCATGAAAGCCTCTTTTAACCAGGTTATCCCACGTAAGAATTTTTTCCTTCCATATCAGCCAGCCAAAGAAGGTAATCTTAGTGGGTATCCGCCTTTTCCAAAATCGATGGAAGATCTTCGTAGCGGTATCCCCCGCAGCCTCTATGATGATACCCCTATAGGCATCACGAACAATAACGGCCTCCTGTTTCAATGGCCCATTCCATATGATGGAATCTCCTCCCATCGCTTGGAAAAAACCGGCCGCGCTGTATGCCAACAACAGCTCCTTCCATTCCAGTGCTTCATCCCCCGACAAACCCAATTGCACAGCGCTTTTGAAAGACGGCGCGCCAAATTCCACTCGGAGATAACCTGTGACAACATGACATAACCCCGTTGATATAGGCACTGTAATAGACGCTGAGAGATGGTCATATCACTGTTGAGGCCAGATATGTTCTTATATGCCAATGGGATTTTGCCGCCGCTTCCAAATTCCCATGTGATCCGATCACATACAAATGAGAAAATCTTTCTGAACCCTCCCCATATAACAGAAAAGCTGGGCGGACAAATGATGTCCCTGTTCATAAGCTGATGTAATATGTCACCGTGAATATACTTACATCTTATGATTGCGCTCCATATTTTGTCTCCATTAATCGCGCGCCAAAAAGATTTAATGAGTAAAGCGATGTTGAAAACCCTTGTGTCCATAATACCACATCCTCCAATCTCAATGGGCCTACCAACAAGAACGTCCATTAGACGTGCTCGGCACATCCACTATTTGCTTACCTTTAAAATTACGGTTGTTTATACCACCTTGATTAATTTCTTGTCTTTTTGGATCCCCTGGTATTTGTGATGTTTCAGAATTCCGCACAGCTTTTCGAACTGCATCGATTATTCTTGCTATGCGATTTTTGTTTTCGTCAGCTCCGCATGAAAGCGATCTTGACAATTTCAGCTCTGAGCGAACTGGATCAAATGGGGCGTCTCCTTGAAGCACTCTATCTTCCCAAAGGGCAACACGGTCCACTAATTCATGGTTATTTCTGCAAGAACTGATGACATCATCATGGCCTTGCATATTATTTCCTGACCAAGTGCTCTTCAGAAAATTCTGGCAATATCTCCAGAAGATCGGTCTTGCCCTGCTTATCCTTTCTTCGACATCTTGGTTTTTAACGAGAGAGACATGAGTTGTAGATTCAACTTTCTCTGGAATCATATCAGGGCTGTACACATACCACTCTACAAAAGCGAGTAAACCAGGCAACACAGGAGTTGAAAAGACGTCTTTGACAGACGCACATATTTTCAAGAGGCGCACCCCAAATTCAAATATTACTAAAACTGCGTATCTCTGCAAGTGCACGAAATGGTATCCAGGTTTTACTCGCCTCCTTTTGTGAAGATGAACAACAAATATTATAATCGAGACGATTCGCAATACGTCCGATTCTGTTGTGCTATTTGATGTCAGAAATTCTTCGACACTAGACCAAACTTCATGTACACCTTCCAAGCTGATTTATCAGAAGGCATGCAATAATTATCAATGTAGTCAAACAAATTTGTGCATAAAATGAATATTAAGAGAATTTGAAACAAATAAAAAACCCACGTCTATTACCTTCGGAAATTTAACAAACTGTACACGAGTCGAACAAATCGGATGCAGAACTTCTTTCGAAATTCCATATTTGGCATACGTTTAAGGAGTTCATAATCACCACAATTCTGAAACAAAAATTACTCCATCATTCTCATAAGAATGTATAGCATTATGTCTTTTATCCTATGCATTGTAAACATAAATATAAATTCTTCAGTACCTTTCGATACAGTTCTATGAGACCAGAATTTTCGGTCATGTCTTCATTCATATTCAAAGTACTAAGTAATGTGTACATCGCCAAGAGATCATTCCCATGTTGCGAAGCCAGACGAGCAACCTAAGGATAACATATAGTGTGATACACCGTCAGCACATCATTGTTTGTAACTTGTTGGTTTATGAAGAAAAATACATCATTGGTGTAACTTTCTGGATAATGACGAAAAAATAATATTGATTGAGCTTTAAATGTAATATCAAGCAATTCCGAAAGGAATAGAGATTATTAAATAAACATGAGTCATTGAGTACTTCGCTGTAGTGAAGATCGTCGTCCGGGAATAGAGATTTATTAAATAAACATGAGTCATTCAGTAATTCGCTGTAGCGAAGATCGCTGGTTTGTCCCCTGGCGTAAGACATTATGCTCTAAGAAGACAGAAGCTCCGCGACAAAACAATGTAATTCAACAGAGAAACTCGCCTCGCCACCAAACAAGGTAAGTCACAATGCTAGTTTCACTCGCATTCATGATAGTAAACAACGCTATAACCAACCATTATAAATATTGTCACAAACAAGCCGACATTCTAAAATTTGACGAGGAGCCCACATGCTCAAACACTCATGTTTGATGGGTAAGTGTCCAACCCACGGATCAAGAAGTGCACCAATACATTAGGTACTTGTGATTAGTATTGTTGATATGTTAATATGATTCGGCTTCTCCCCCTTTTAGGGTATCAAAAGTGGTTAAAGAAACGTGTGCTAGTTAATATGATTGGACTTCTGGCTTTTTTCTTCGGGGTGCCAAAAGTGGTTAAACGTGTGCTACTTGATAAGATATTTCTAAAATAGTTTAATCACATTAAAAGTTGATGTGGTCCAAATAATCTTGTTTTAATCATAAATAATTGAAAATAGAGTATTTAATGTTAATTAATTTAAAAAAATAATATAAATTTTCAATATTTAAATATTGTGTTATAAATTAAAATATTCAATAATATTTTTAAGGTTTAAAATGATATTCTATCATCTTTATGCCAATTCAGTAATACGTAAAGTTGAATAAATAATACGTAACCTTGAATATATAAGGTTTAATCATAAAAGCACATTTTATTGTATATGTTAGTTTGTGGATAGTAATTTATATTTTTTTAATTAGAATTTTATAAATTAAATCCACTCGCCATATTGAATGATATTTTTTTATGGGTATAATTTTTTATATTTAATTTTAATAAATCTTATAAGTGGTTGATTTTTAATTTTGACTCATATTTGTTTTAAGTATATTTATTATCAAATATATTAATGTGTTTGTAATTATTTAATCATGATCTTGATTTATGTATTATTTGGTTGATAATGGTTAATTGAATGTTAATCTAAGTCAACCACATTTAACCATATTTTATAACTGTTAACCAAACTCATTCAAGGTATTTTATAACTGAACATAGTTTACCTTAATTAACCATTGTTAGTTGTTGTCAATTAATATAGTGTCCCACTCTAATTGATATGAGCTATAGACATCATTTTACTTATATACCATTATTTGAGGACATCAATAAGATGATCCAAACTTTTTATGCATTTTCGAGGAGACATGTGTTCATGATATCATGATATTTTAATTTCATTACGATGATAATGATGTTGATTATGATCTTTATATGTGATCTTTATGATGCTTGCTACATGGTAGTTATATCATGTTTATCAATTTTTATTGATTGTTTACAACTGTGACATGAAAAGAGGACAATGGACACAACGTGTACCATGTCAATTGGAGTCCCTTTTTTATTTATATATTTATAATTTCATTACTTGGCATTGAGGAAGGAGGAAGGTATTCGTTATATATATATATATATATATATATATATATATATATATATAGAACCAAAGAACCCATATTTGGCTAATGGGGTTGTAGGAAAAGGACTCCACACATATTTGGAAGTTTATGATTAATGTTGTTAATCATACCTACTAGTACTCCAACTTATGGGTGAAGAGGAAGTGCATGGGTACTTATCCTTAGAGTTGCATGATTTTGTGAGGGATAAAAAATGGATCTAGTCACTCATAAGGTTCTACTGAGGAGTGTACATCAATGGGGAGCCTTCATCATTAGTCGCGACAAAACTATTCACAAGGGTGGAGAGAATATTAGGTAGCCATTCCACCAATAATTCTTTCCCTTGCTCATATCACACGTATTTGAAGGGCTACCCATGGAACCCTTAGAACATGTGGTTTTTTAAGGGTATGAGAGTTGGCACCTTTGGCACCATATGTAAGATAAGGAAATATTTGATTTGATTAATTCATAAGCACTCAAGGATTGATAAATTATTTAATATGAAGATATACTAAAGTTCAATGATAGAAAATTAGAAAAATAAAATTAATATGAAAACATAATAAATAAAAGAATTGGCCTTGCTAATGTTACTAAACTAATACCTAAAAATGAATTTGATGTAAGTTAGACCTAAGTGAATAATATATATCATGATTAAAACTGAGAACAATCTAAAGTCACTTTGATGTGAACATAAGTGAATTAAAATTTAAATAGATATGTGAAAAATTGAAATTATTTAAATAAGAAATCCTAATAAATTAAAATCAAGAGAACCTCATATAATCGAGAAAATCCTAGAAAATAGTAACTAAATTTGAAAATAAGAAATTTAATTAAGTGACTACAACTAGCTGAGACAATTAGTAAGTAAGAAAGTGATCCAATTTTGGATTCTCAAATTTCTATTCAAATTACAAAATGACCAAGATGGTCATTTTGAAATAAGTAATTATCGATTACATAATAAAACAAGTGGAGATGAAAATATTTCGAACAAGATGGTCATATGTACAAAGGATTCATCGACTCAAATTCCAATGTTCGGCATGACATTGACATTAGTATCAAATACTTCACCATCGGCATCGATGTTTTTGTAAAGTCAAAACTGTCATCAAAGAAAGTCGTCATTATGTCGACCTGTGACATAAAAACACAACAATTCATGATTGTAAGGACTTAAGAAAAAACAATATCATAAGTCTTAAAAACATATAACTCT
Source organism: Pinus albicaulis (assembly GCA_034641835.2). Classification (NCBI taxonomy): domain Eukaryota; kingdom Viridiplantae; phylum Streptophyta; class Pinopsida; order Pinales; family Pinaceae; genus Pinus; species Pinus albicaulis. The sequence goes on along the minus strand of CM076578.1, from coordinate 541,906,331 downwards.
AAAGTGTTGAGGTTGAAAATGTCAAATGGCTAAGGAAAAAGGTTATTAGAAAGTCCAAGTTGTAAACCTTGAAGGAAAAGAAATCCTAAGGAAAAAGGACTAAACCTAGGTCCTAAATTCCTAAACCTAAGTCTAAAAACCTATGCATACAAACATCCAAGTCCTAAATCCTAAAAGCACAAACTTATGTTGAGAATCATGAAAACATATCCTGTAGCGCAAAACATATATTAATTATATGCTCTAAAGGGTTTAGGGTATGTAAATCAAATTTCGAATGGTATGCTTTTTTTTTAAAACAAAAACATGACAAAAAATGTATATTAAAACCCACAATAGAGTTATCCTAACCGCATCGGAGGTCTTCAGCATGTGACTAGTTAAACCACAGCGGGAAAGTGTTACAGGTGACATTTATGAAACCGCAGCGGAAAGTATCATAACACATGTTGAAACTGTCGGATAGACCGCATAAAAATACATTCATGTGATAAGGCTGTAGAGTTGAAGTTTGAAGACAGGTAGCGGAAGATTGTGGTGTCAAGGTTCCAGCCGACGGGGTTTTAAGTTTGTAAGTCGAATAGCAAACCGTCAGAAACCTACAATCATGTGAACAATGTTACTGCACAGTAACTATTGACTGCCAGTTGTTGTGACCGTGTGATATGCCGCGTCAGAGGTTGCATCATGCGACAGATCAAAACCGTCAGGTGTAGCCAAACCGTCAGGATAAAGTCGTGACCGCCGGGCTCAGGCCGCAACCGTCGGTCGAAGGCACTGATCACATGTCGAACTATCAACCTCTGCCCGGTTAGTTAGCCGTCGGGGCTAAAATTATATTATAAAGTTTGCAAATGGGTTTTTTATTCACTTTATTTGAAACATCACCCCTATCCTAATGACTAGAAACCCAAGAGCACTCATGATGCTAGGGATTAGGATAGAGAACCATTAATACGATGGGTAAATATAGAAAATAAAAACATTTTCGAGATATGAAGATATTTAATTGCCATGTTTGTATACACTCCTCTTATAAAAGAAAGAAGGGATGTTTTTGTAAAGGGAGAGGGACATGAGAGAAAGAGAGTGAATTATTTCAACTTCAGGAAGGAGGGGTTACTCTCATTGAAGATCATCTCAAATACGTGGAGGAGAGTTTTTATTTGCAGGTACATTGAAGGAGGAGAGCTCATCCTTTCTTGCAAATATTCTGTATTGAAGTATGTTGTTTTCAACGTGATCTACTTCAATATTCCAAACTCTATTCAGCCACCATATTTCTCAAGGTCTTTAAAGCTTCAGATTCTCAATTTAAGTGTGCAATTTCATCCTCATCTTTTCTTGGTTGAAAAGAATCTGTATTCAGTTAGCCTCTTCAGGAGATGATCCTTTTTTGCAAACATCAGTAGTGTTTCTTGATACTCTTCAACTAATGATTCTTTGTAGTCTTATTCTCTTGGATTAAGGAATACAATGGACACACATTTCTGATGCGGACCCAGAGACGTAGTCTAGGAGGGACAAACTCCGTCACAAAACTTCGTTTGTTTTATGGTATTATTTACATGCATCATGTGTATTTGTTAAACCATAACTTAAACATATTTATACTTAAAAACCATTGATGCTAATAGTTAATTTTTTTTAAAGGTAACTGTCCAGTAAAATGCTTGCCATTCACATATTGTATAAGAGCTAGAAAAGATCTTGTCAATTCCGCATTTCAGATCAAGTGGTATCACAGAAGTCTAGCTATTTTCAGGTACAAGTTGAGAAAAAACTCATGACAATAGCTAAGGTTGAAATAATTCGAGGAGTTGAATTAGAAATATCAGCAAGAGAATTCTTCATTACAAAGGATGGTGCAAGCACTGGAGGGTGACAAGAAAATACTGCAATCTGAACTTGAAGTTTTGAGGAAGAATAAAAGAGGAAACAATCATCTCATTGAAGATACATCTTCCAATGGAAAGACACCCACACTCTATCTTCACAGGAAGATAAAAGTATTTCTTCCCTTTCATCCTCACCCAAGTCATCAAGGGAATCCATTGGATATTTTTCCTCACCTACTGAGGAAACTCCTAACATACTGATATCACCAAAAAGTGATTCATATTTTGATGAAGTTTCTAGTCAGAAACTAAGTGCGGTTCCTGAAAGAAAAGGCTTGTCCATGATGAAAGCCATGGGATACAAAGAAGGTGAAGGCTTGGCAGAAAATGGACAAGGGAGACTTCTACCCATCACAGTACAATAAATACCTAAGCATCTAGGTCTAGGATATGATTTGATGAAGTTTGACTACTGCGGGAAGGTTGGAAACATCTCTGACCAATGATGGTCTATGCATCTTGATCTTTTTCCAAAGAAGATCAAGGATAAAAAGGGTAAGATAAAAAATCCTCTGGCAGTAATTATTCTGATAGTGACTTATTTTATCAGAATTGGGTAATAGAAACTTTTAAGAGAATATATCCATGTAATTTTTGTGGAAGTTCTTGGCATTGTCTAGAGAAATCTTGGATACATAAGGGCTACAACAAGAAAATCGGAGCTACTAAAAATCAGCCATCAGAAGATGCCAACTAGACACTTCAGGTGAAGAAGTGATCAGGAGAAATTGCACTTTAATCGGCTAAAGAAGAACACAGCTCAAAAAACTCAACAAGTACAAAGAAGAAAGTTTTCCAACACTGTAAATTGTCGAGGCATACCAAAGACAACTATCCAATCCTTCCAAGATAAACATCATCAACACCAGCAGCCTAGGATACATCCAATGCACCTGCTGGAGAATAATCAAATACCAAAAGGAATTGGGCAGATTTTATGCCATATGGCTAATATGAGTTTGTAAAAAATTGATTAGATCTAGATAAGTTGTAACTAGGTTCTAGAATTAAATTTTCTTAAAAAAACATTGTAATAAAACTTTTGGAGAACCAAAAATTCTTTTAGTAGGGAGGTGTGACCCAATTTTGGATTCTCAAATTTGTATCGAAATTACAAAATGACCAAGATGGTCATTTTGAAATAAGTAATTATCGATTATGTAATAAAAAAGGTGGAGATGAAAATGTTTGGACCAATATGGTCATATGTAGAAAGGATTCATTGACATAAGTTCAAATGTTTGGCATGACATCGACATCAGTATCAAAGAATTTTCCATCAGTATCGATGTTTTTCTAAAGTCAAAGTTGTTATAAAAAAAAGTTGTCATTATGTCGACCTGCAACATAAAAACACAACAAGTCATGATTGTAAAGACTTAAGGAAAAACAATACCCTAAGTCTTAAAAAACATATAACTCTAAAGTGTTGAGGTCAAAAATGTCAAATGGCTAAGGAAAAATGTTATTAGAAATTCCAAGTTGTAAAACTTAAGAGAAAAGAAATCATAAGGTAAAGGGTCTAAACCTAGGTCCTAAATTCCTAAACCTAAGTCTAAAAACCTATGCATACAAACTTCCAAGTCCTAAGCCCTAAAAGCACAAACTTACGTTGAGAAACATTAAAATATATCTTGTAGTGAAAAACATATATTAATTATATGTTGTAAAGGGTTAAGGGTATGTAAATCAAAGTTCGGATGGTATGTTTTTTTTCTTTAAACAAAAACATTACAAAAAATTTGTATTAAAACCCACCACAAAGTTATCCTAACCGCATCGAAGGTCTTCACCATGTGACTAGTTAAACCGTAGCGGGAAAGTATTATAGGTGACAGTTATGAAATTGTAGCGGAAAATGTCAGAACACGTGTTGAAACCATCAGATAGACCACGTCAAAAGACATTCATGTGACAGGACATCACAGTTAAAGTTTTAAGACATGTAGCAGAACCTTGTGGTGTCAAAGTTCGAGCCATCAGGGTTTTAAGTTTGTAAGCTGAACAACAAACCATTGGAAACCTGCAATCATGTGAACAGTGTTACCATAGAGTAACTGTTGACTGCTAGTTGTTGCGACTGCGTGATATGGTGCGTTGGAGGCTACATCATGTGACAGACCGAAACTGCTAGGTGTAGCCAAACTGTCGGGATAATGCCGTGAATAGTGGGCTCAAACCGCAACCGTCAGTCGAAGGCGGTGATCTCATGCCAAATTATCGACCTCCGCCTGGTTAGTTAGCTGTCAGGGCTAAAATTATACTATAAAGTTTGCAAATGGGTTTTTTATTCACTTTATTTGAAACAACACCCCTATCCTAATGACTAGAAACCCGAGAGCACTCGTGATGCTATGGATTAGGATAGAGAACCATTAATTCAATGGGTAACTATAGAAAATAAAAACCTCTTTGAGATATGAAGAGATTTTATTACCAAGTTTGTATACACTCCTCTTATAAACCAAAGAAGGGATGTTTTTGTAAAGGGAGAGGGACATGAGAGAAAGAGAGTGAATTACTTCAGCTTCATAAAGGAGGGATTACTCTCATTGAAGATCATCTCAAATACATGGTGGAGAGTTTTTATTTACAGGTACATTGAAGGAGGAGAGCTCATCCTTTCTTGGAAAGCTTCCATATTGAAGTACGTTGTTGTCAACGTGATCTACTTCAATATCCCAAACTCTATTTAGTCACCATATTTCTCAAGGTCTTTAAAGCTTCAGATTCTTAGTTTAAGTGTGCAATTTCATCCTCGTCTTTTCTTGGTTGAAAAGAATTTGTATTTAGTTAGCCTCTTTAGGAGATGATCCTTTTTTTCAAACATTAGTAGTGTTTCTTGACACTCTTCAACTGATGATTCTTTGTAGTCTTATTCTCTTGGGTTAAGGAATACAGTGGACGCACATTTCGGAGGCAGACCCAAAGACGTAGTCCAGGAAGGACGAACTCCGTCACAAAACCTCATTTGTTTTATGGTATTATTTACATGCATCATGTGTATTTGTTAAGCCATAACTTAAATAGATTTATACTTAAAAACCATTGATGCTAACAGTTAATTTTGTTTAAAAGTAACTATTCAGTAAAATACTTGTCATTCACATATTGTATAAGTGCTAGAAAAGATATTGTCAATTCTTCATTTCAGATCAAGTGGTATCAGAGAAGTCTAGCTATTTTCAGGTACAATATGGGAAAAAACTCATGATAGCAGTTAAGGTTGAAAGAAATCGAGGAGTTGAATCAACAATATCAGCAAGAGAATTCTGCATTGCGAAGGATGGTGCAAGAACTAGAGAGTGACAAGAAAATCCTACAATCTGAACTTGAATTTTTGAGGAAGAATAAAAGAGGAAACAATCATCTCATTGAAGATATGGCTTCTATTAGAAAGAAGCACACACTCTCTCTTAAAAATGAAGATAAAAGTAGTTCTTCCCTTTCATCTTCACCGAAGTCATCAAGGGAATCCATTAGATATTTTTCCTCACCTTTTGAGGAAACTCTCGACATAATGATATCACCAAAAAGTGATTCAGAGTCTGATGAAGTTTCTAGTCAGAAACCAATTGCGATTCCTGAAAGAAAAGGCTTATCCATGATGAAATACATGGGATACCAAGAAGGTGAAGGCTTTGGAAAATATGGACAAGGGAGACTTCTACCCATCATAGTACAAGACTGACCTAAGAATCTAGGTCTAGGATGTTATTTGATGAAGTGTGACTACTGTGGGAAGCTTGGCCACATCTCTAACCAATGTTGGTCTATGCATCCTGAGCTTTTTCCAAAGAAGCTCCACGATAAAAAGGGTAAGAAAAAGCAATCCTCTATTAGTAATGGTTCTGATAGTGACTTCTTTTATCATAATTGGGTAATAGAAACTGTTAAGAGAATATATCCATGTAGATTTTGTGATAGTTCTTGGCATTGTGTAGAGAAATGCTGGTAACATAAGGCCTACAACAAGAGAATCGAAGCTACTAAAATTCAGGCATCAGAACATGACAAGACACTTTAGGTGAAGAAGCGAACATGAAAAATTTCACTTCAATCTACTAAAGAAGAACACAACTCAAAAAACTCAACAATTACAAATGAGAAAATTTTTCGACACTGCAAATTGTCAGGGCATGCCAAAGACAACTGTCCAATCTTTCCAAGAGAAACATCATCAACACCAACAGCCTAGGATAATCCAATTTACCTATTGGAGAGTAATAAAATGCCAAATGGGATTGGGCAGATTTTATGCCATATGCCTAATATGAGTTTGTAAAAAATTGTCTAGATCTAGAGAAGTTGTAACTAGGTTCTAGATTTTTTTTTTTTTCAAAAAGCATTGTAATAAAAATTTTGCAGAACCAAAATTTATTTTAGTAGGGAGGTGTGCTCCAATTTTGGATTTTCAAATTTGTATCGAAATTACAAAATGACCAGGATGGTCATTTTGAAATAAGTAATTATCAATTATGTAATAAAACAGGTGGAGATGAAAACGTTTCAACCAAGATGGTCATATGTACAAAGGATTCATCGACTCAAGTTCAAATGTTCGGTGTGACATCGACATCAGTATCGAATACTTCACCATCATCATCGGTGTCTCTATAAATTCAAAGCTGTCCTCAAAGGAAGTATTCATTATTTCGACTTGCGACATAAAAACACAAGAAGTCGTGACTGTAACGACTTAAGGAAAATCAATATCCTAAGTCTTGAAAACATATAAATCTAAAGTGTTGAGGTTGAAAATGTCAAATGGCTAAGGAAAAAGGTTATTAGAAAGTCCAAGTTGTAAACTTTAAGGGAAAAGAAATCCTAAGGTAAAAGGACTAAACCTAGGTCCTAAATTCCTAAACCTAAGTCTAAAAACATATGCATACAAACTTCCAAGTCCTAAATCCTAAAAGCAAAAAATTATGTTGAGAAACATTAAAACATATCTTATAGCGCAAAACATATATTGATTATATGTTGTAAAGGGTTAAGGGTATGCAGATGAAAGTTTGGATGGTATGTGTTCTTTTAAAAAAAAAACATTACAAAAAGTTTGTATTAAAACCCATCACAGAGTTATCCTAACCGCATCGGAGGTCTTCACCATGTGACTAGTGAAACCATAGTGGGAAAGTGTTACAGGTGACAGTTATGAAACTGTGGCAGAAAATTTTAGAACACTTGTTGAAACCATCGGATAGACCACGTCAAAAGACATTCATGTCACAGGACTGCAGAGTTAAATTTTGAAGATAGGTAGCAGAACGTTGTTTTATCAAAGCTCCATCCGTCAGGGTTTTAAGCTTGTAAGCCAAAAAAAAAACCATCAGAAACCTGCAATCATGTGAACACTATTACCGCTCACTAACTATTGACTGCCAGTTTTTGTGACCGCGTGATATGCCACGTCGGAGGTTGCATCATGTGACAAATAGAAACCGCTAGGTGTAGCCAAACCGTCGGGATAAATCCGTGACCGCTGAGCTCAAGCCACAACCACCAGTCGAAGGCACTAATCACATGATGAATTATTGACCTCCACCCGGTTAGTTAGCCGTTGGGGCTAAAATTATATTATAAAGTTTGAAAATGGGTTTTTTATTCACTTTATTTAAAACAACACCCCTATCCTAATGACTAGAAACCCGAGAGCACTCATGATGCTATGGATTAGAATAGAGAACCATTAATTCAATGGGTAACTATAGAAAATCAAAACCTCTTCGAGATATGAAGAGATTTTATTGCCACGTTTGTATACAGTCCTCTTATAAAAAAAGAAGGGGATTTTTTTTAAAGGGAGAGGGACATGAGAGAAAGAGAGTGAATTATTTTCGCTTTAGTAGGAAGGAGGGAATACTCTCACTGAAGATCATCTCAAATACGTGGTGGAGAATATTTATTTTCAAGTACATTGAAGGAGGAGAGCTCATCCTTTTTTGCAAAGCTTTCTTATTGAAGTACATTGTTGTCAACGTGATCTACTCCAATATTCCAACTCTATTCATCCACCATATTTATCAAGGTATTTAAAGCTTCAGATTCTCAGTTTAAGTGTGAAATTTTATCCTCATTGTTTCTTGGTTGAAAAGAATCTATATTTAGTTAGCCTCTTCAGGGGATGATCCTTTTCTGAAAACATCAGTAGTGTTTCTTGACACTCTTCAACTGATGATTATTTGTAGTATTATTCTCTTGGCTTAAGCAATACAAAGGACGCACATTTCTGAAGTGGACCTGGAGATGTAATCTAGGAGGGACGAACTCTGTCACAAAAATTCAGTTGTTTTATGGTATTATTTATATGCATCATGTGTATTTGTTAAACCATAAATTAAACAGATTAATAGTTAAAAACCATTATTGATAATAGTTAATTTTGTTTAAAAGTAACTATTCAGTAAAATACTTGTCATTCACATATTGTATAAGAGCTAGAAAATATCTTTTCAATTCCTCATTTCAGATCAGAAAGAGTCAACTAAAATAAATGGAAAATTTTAAGGAAATGGAAAAGGGCACAAGAGAATATTTGGGAGTAAATTTGGGAACATGTGTATCTTGGGTGAGAGAATACACACACACACACAATTTACATGAGAGTCAATTTTTGGTGGGATGTGGCTGGTTTTATAATCAAATTTATGGAATTTGATAGTTAGTTATTTTTCATTTAAAAAGAAGTGTAACATATAATCCTAAAAGAAACAAATTCTTATAAAGGGTACATCATTGAGCTCATTATTGTTATATGGATGTCCTAATTGCATTCTAAGTTTTCTTATCAAGTAAATTTGTGATATTGATCATTAATGACTGATGTGGAGGATAAGAATCACTGATCTCGGGAGGTCAACTTTGTAGTTTAGTGTTGGTATGGCATTATGTAATATTCCAAAATTGAAAAGAAAGGAATATTGAGCACAAAGATAGAAATAGAAGTGATAAATCAACACATAAAATGTAATCATATTATATAGCCATCATATTAACATTATAACAGAAAAATTTGTAAAATATCTTGAGTGAAATTCACTCAAGTTAGGCAAAGCAAGCCTCAATAGACCAAGTACATGAAATAGAATGAATAACTACTATAAAATAATACCAAAGGCTAACACAACACAGTTTTAGAGGATGTAACTGCTGTTGGAGAATGTCAATACATATATTTGTTGTTATATAGCTCAAGAGGTATTCAAGATAGAGATCTAGACTCCCAAACACATTTTCAAGACAACCCATAAAGGGTTTCCAAAAATACCCAAAATGAAAAAATATCACAATGTAGCCCTAGGGCTGAATTGCTGCTGCAACTGAATACTGGAAGGAGGTGTTTGAAACAGATATAGAAATGTATGTAACTCCTCCAATAGATCCTCCAAGTGGAATTTTGATCCCTTCCTTAAAGATCTCACCCTCCAAATCAAGCACTGAATCCTCCACTGCAAGTGCTCACTCAAATAACATAGTCTGTGAGGCGATCTACACTGTAGGTGATGAAAATAGGTTGGAATGGTGCTAAAATATGAAATAAATCCCAAGGACCTCCCTTTCTAGCCTCCCAATGTAAATAATGCTTCCTCCATTGAAAAATAACTCAGAAAATGACCCTATCAAATCCTCCACTGCTGCACCCTGCAACACAACACAACTCTGAACAAAAACTGCAATGTAGCTGAAGACTGAAGCTTGGAATGATGCCAGAATGTGGATATGCATCTCAATAATAAATCTCTTGGGTAGGAACTCGAAGTCCCCCGAGGATGAGTGTGGTATTCCTTCTTGGGAACACCCTTGTGTTAAGCATAAAAAAAGACCCTGCTAATCAAAAAAATCATGGATAGAAATGACACTTGACAAATCCAGATCTAAGAAGATAAAAATAAATAATCATCTAACATTCCTTCTATGGCTGCCTTTCCCTTCCTTATATACATTATGATAATTCTCACCTGGGGTCCCACTCATTAAAGCCACTACTCTCATGGATACTATCTCCCATTAACATTGTGTTGTCTCTCATTAATGATCCACTCTCTCCATACCAGCACTGTTGATTTGGTGAACATTGACCTTTTCCACATGCTTTAGCCCTTGTTCATACATGGAGGTGCTTTATCCAACATCAAGATGATCCATTTTCACATTAAGAGGGATTTTATTCCTACTAAAGAGCTTTATGGGTCTCCCTACCCACTTATTCATCTATCTAAATGACAAAAGTAAAAGTTAATATTCCAATTAGCTGCATGCTAATTTATGAATATCACACTCCTCCCCTCCAAAATGTTGTTTATCCTCAAGCAACTACAAGGATAGAATTGAAGAGCCTCCTCTCCTCCCCCTGTATCATCCTTATATGTTAAGCTTCTCCCATGAAAAAGATGCTTTCTCATCAATATGTCTCCAAGTTGCTCCTCCCAAGTGTATAGGCTAGCCTTTGGTGACAAATCCAAATGGCTCTCATCATGAAGTAGTGGGATATCCATGGAGGAAACTATATGCTGTCTAGAGGCCTTCTTGAGGTATGGAATATGAAAAATATTGGGAACCATCATTCCCATGTGAAGCTCCAAATCCCAAGCTATCATCCACACAAAGCGAGTCACCCTATGAGTACCCATGTTGCATAATTTTGATGGAACATACTAGATGAAAAAAAATTATGCTGTCACCATGACAAACAACCTCCAATTTTTTTCTTATACAGAACTTTTGTTGCCAATTGATAGTCTTATGATTATTCATCCCTTAGTCACTTCTTTGTCAGTGGATACTCTGTTAAGACTTTGAGATCTTTTCTTGTACTAACAACGTCGAAGTCACCTTCTCAAACATGCTTAGCCTATAATGAATCCATGAGCATATTCCTTCATGAAGTCTTGAACCGGCTTATTACAGTCCATCAATATAGTGCATGTACAATATTCAACCCATGTCGATAGTTACTCTACACTATCATTAAAAGTCTCTCACTTTTGGATGTGTTTTTACTTCCATTTGATGATTTTTTCCAACTTGTGATTTTGCGCTCCTTTTCTTTCAAGAGTGTTGTTTTCATGCTTTTGACTATCTCTTTTACTTGATTTCACTTTAATTAGTTTCATTTTCATGTTATATTCACTCTTACATGTGTATTTTTTACTTTAATTCACATATCACAAGTGTTTCTTGCACTTTTCTCTTCATATAGCTAATGTCATCTTTTGGCATGGGAAGTGTCATTTATTCTGTAAAATGTCGTTTTTACTTGTTTCAAGACAAATTTTTGGTTCTAATTAATCATTCTTAGCATGTATACATCTATCACACTCATTCCAAATTTTCAATCACTCTCACACAAGCGTCATGATTTTCATCGTAAAGTGTATCTTGAGTATCGCACTTGGAATGAACTATCACAATGTTGTTGCATTGAGAAAATTATGGTGTTCATGTGTTCTGAGTGTCATATGTTGTGTCATAAAGTGATATAACCGTGCGATAATTCTCAAGTCTTGTTCTTTACCAAATTCATCTCATTTATCCCACACTTAGTCAAAACTATGAAAAATTTATGACTAGGCCACTCAGCCTCATCCAACCCTCCTGAAATATGAATTGCGTAGTCTCATTCCTCAAGAAAAAAAATTATCTCTTGGAGTTACACAATTCATAGTATCTACTAGACATAAATATGTATTTCACAATCTTAGTGCTCAAGCCTAGCCCCTTAGCTCCAGAACTAGAACTATTTATCTCCAACCCAGACTAAACTGCACATTGTGCAATCTCACTCCTCAATCCTAAGCCTTGAGCTCTTGAGCTCCACAACTATGCAATCAATTTTTCTCTTATCCTTCCACTACAAGGTAACCTAATCCCCATTATAATGTCCCAAATTTCTCTCCTGCCAAAACTATGCATTGGGTGACTCCAAGGGTCAAGCCTCAAGCTTGACCTTTAGAGTACCTCAAATGAAATTTTCCTTGATTCTATCCTTCTGGAATTGTGCATTGGGAAAATTCAAGCCTCAATCCCCAATGTTGAGTGCTCGAACCCCTAAAATAAATAATCCTTTGAATCTATCCATCCTGAACTGCACATTGTGGAGTCTCAAGCCTCACTATCATACATTGGCCTCTTTAACTACGTAAGCCTTGAGTTTGTCACTGCACTAGTCACTATTTCTAGCCCTGAAAATAGGTTTCAGAAACATGTTTGATCAGGAGTTTTCAGACTCATATCATCTTGTCAAGAGTGATTTTCAGCTCCATGCACTCTATCTTATCATAATAAGATGATGATGCAGGAAAAGGAGAAGGAGAAAATGCTAGAAGACACCTATGCAGCCAAACAGACGAGATGATCATGATGAAAGAATATGAAGGAATGCAAAATTACAATAGAAGAAAAAATATAGATATGACATTGAAGACTCCTTATCTTCAAGTCACGAGATGGAGGAAGAAGAGGAACATGCACTATCTATCATTAGGGGATTTTTGGGGTCTAAAATTGGCCTCCTAAGGAAATTATAAAAGTGGAAATAATAAAATAAGATTACATTACATCATCAAATGATAGAAGTAAAAAATTAAAAAATATTTTTTCAACTGGTGTTTTCAACTTCTATCCCTATGGGTTTACTCAAATTTTCAAGTTGAAACACTCGTTGGATGTAGAATTTGATTCCTCATCCAGTGAGTACCATGTTCTATACTTTTGATGGAACGTTGTACAAAATGAGAAATACATGAAAAAACGTTATTACAATCATAGTTTTTCATGTATTTCTCATTTTTCATGTAGCAGGGTCCATAGAAAGTTGGCAAAATGGGCACTCCTTGGATGAGGAATTAAATTTTTGCATTGAACGAGTACTGACATTTGAAATTTAAGTAAAATATTAGGGAGATATTTTTAAAATATGAGATGAAAAATTAGTCTTATTATTTTGTTATTTTTTAAATATTTTTATTCTTTTAGTCCAAAAATGGTGAATCATCCCCCATGGTTGATATAATCATATTTAATCCTACTAGTTCTTATAAATTTTATTTTGGTTGTACATTTCTATTAGGAGGCCCATTTTAGACCTCAAAAATCCCCTAATGCAAGAAGACTCAAAGATAGCAACAGCAAAGAGTGACTTGGCATTTCCATGTCATCATGCAGTCCATGTCATCAATTTAATTTCATGTCATGTCATGTGTCATCACGTGCTACATAATTTTTTTATTATGTCAATTATATATTAGAAATAATTTAAAGTGGAATTCCAAGAGTCATCCATGGAATATGAAAATCCATGTCAGAGTCGAAAGGTTATAGAGAAGTCAAACAATCATGAGGGTAGTCCAAGAGTCATAAGGGAGGTGAATGATCACCCCATTTGTTATATATACACCGTAATTATTCATGCAAATGCCATTTTTCACCTTGGCTCCTCCTACCCAGAATTGGAGAGGAAGGTGGTTGTTTCTGTAGGAGTGAGTTACTCCTCTAATTCTCCACTACTTGGGCTACTGGTGTTGAATGTATTGATATATCTTAGAAATTTTACTTAATTGAGAAACTCATTCAGACAACACGCTTTCATGCATATGTCATGAATATTATAATACTATTATTTGAATGTTTGTGATGTATGGCGCTTTCACCTGTACTAAGGAAATTGAACTATTTCAGTGGATTTGGTACTTATCTTATTGAGGGTGTGTTGTATCTCCTTTAAAAATCATTGATTCCATCTGAAATATTTCGTTGGTTGATCAATGACTCATTAATATGCATATTCATGTGTCCTGTTTTAGCATTAGTAATATTATTTGTCTCTAAAGGGCCCACTTTTATCTTCCCTTTCAGTGGAAGGACCTTTATACTTCCACAACTAAACATTTCAAAAGGCATACTCACTTGCTCATTTGGAAATACCTGTGTATTAATTTCTTATGCTCAATTCTGTAGCCAAGGAAAATACGCAATGATTCATAGTAGTCGTGTCAATACTTTGTATGGGATTCCTACTCTAGAGAGTGTGATTTCTAATTTGCAATTCACATCAGGGATACCCCCTTGGTTGATGGATTTCCAACACCGTCAATAAAATGACGCTAGAAGGAGGACCAAATGACAAGTTGTTCCCATTGAGTGTGCTTTTAATATCCTATTGAAAATGACTCTTTCCAAAATAATAATCCCATGATGTTTTTCTAAAGAGCTTTATCTTACCATCTTCATGGAGGCTACTCATAATATGTCCTAATTTAATTTAGATGGTGAGGGTGAATTAACTCGTCATGAAAATATGTTTCAAGTTGTTTGTTTTTTCCTTTGTAATGGAATAAATTGAAAGGATGTCAAGGCTAGATTTCTCACCCTCACATTTAAAGTTCTTGTTAAAATATCTTGTCATACATTACATGTTTATTCTATCCATTCATTCAAGAAACTTGAAAACAAGATTTATAAATAATTTGATGGGTATGATTATCAGGATGTGCGATAAAGAAATAATAAACTAAGGGTGAAGCCTAATGAATAAATTAAGGAATTTTTTAATTGATCCATTCACATTTATTATGAATTTCTTGGAGAAGAGACATATTGGGATTCTTTAAACAAATTTTTAAGCGTTTGGTTCATATATGCTTGTAGAGTGAATCTGAGCACCCTGATGTCTCTATTTCCCCAACTCTTGTAAATCATGAGACACCTCCAATTTCAGAGTAGGAACTTGTTATTCCTTTTTTTTCCTTGTCCTCCTACCTTTCCAGTTCCAATGAGGGTTCCTCCTAACAATGAAAATAAATTTGGGAAATATGAAAATCAAATTCCTAATCCATCTTCTCATCCTCCTTACACTTTTCACGATTCATATGCCATGGAGGAAATCTGAGAATGGTTCATGTATCCTATGGTGAATGCTAATCCCTCAATTCCTCAAGATGATATGATTAACAATAATTTAAATCTTGAATCTGATTTAATACCTGCCACCCTATACCATCTCATTCTCATGACCCCTTCTCCCTTGATCTTGCTAATAAATATCTTCCAAATCCAAGCAATGAACGGGTGCAAGGTAGTCATATTTTATAGGTAGATGTGTATCAAGTTGAATATTCTATCCATATTTATTCTCTTTTCAAAATACCCAATGTGAATATGTTGATTCCTCACTCATAGCTAATAATGAATGTAGTAACATCAATCAACAATGAAATGAAATAAATTCTCCTAATGAATATGAGGTATTGGGAAACAATAATTCTAATGAGGATGACTCTACTTATATATATGATGATGCATTACAATGTGCACCAACTTATTTTCTATTTTCTAAAGAAGCTTTTATTTCAAAATATTTAGATCTTAAATCTGTTTCGGTCAAAGAAAATTATCTTATGAACACTTATTATTCTTCACCTCCTTATCCTTTGTTCTCTACCATTTATAATCAGTGAACTTTTCATGGAGACTCTCAATTCTCTTCAAGTTTTTTTCTCATGATTTGAGTCATGAAATGACACATGAGATTGAGAATATCCATGATGAAGAAGAAAACAGTGAAATTATAGAGCATCCATTCCATCGCTTATATTATCTTTCTTTCTGTGGGGGAAACTCATCGAATCCGCATGATCACGATATTTTAATTGTTCATACATCCTCAAAGTTACAACAAAAGGAATATTATTTCTTTAATAATATATTTTTTGAATATGGAAAATATGATCAAACTAGTAATTGAATGGAGAAACTCGCCACCAAACAAGGTAAGTCACAATGCTAGTTTCACTTGCATTGATGATAGTAAACAAAGCTATAACCAACCATTATAAATATTGTCATAAACAAGCCGACATGCTCAAATTTGATGGGTATGATGAAGAGACGACATGCTCAAACTTGTTGGGTATGATGAAGAGCCGACAGACTCAAACGCTCATGTTTCATGGGTAAGTGTCCACTCTCGCACGGATCAAGAAGTGCATCAATTTGTTTTGTAGAAAATACGTTAATTTAAATAGTTATTTGTGATTACTATTGTTGATATTTTAATATGATTGGACTTCTTTCTTTTTTCTTCGAGGTGCCAAAAGTGGTTAAATGTGTGCTATTTGATAACATATCTCTAAAATAGTTTAATCAAATTAAAAGTTGATGTGATCCAAATAATTTTGTTATTTTAATTAAAAGGTTTTAAATCATAAATAATTAAAAATAGAGTATTTAATGTTAATTAATTTTAAAAATATATATATAAATTTTCAATATTTAAAAAATTATATTATAAATTAAAATATTCAATAATATTTTTAAGGTTTAAAATGATATTCTATCATCTTTATGTCCATTAAATAATCCGTAGAGTTGAATATATAAGCTCTAATCATAAATGTAAATTTTATTATATTTGTATTAATTCTTGGATAAAGTTATTTATATTTTTTAATTAGAATTTTATAAATTAAATACGCTCGACAATACTGAATGAAAATTTTTTATGGGTATAATTTTTTATATTTAGTTTTAATAAATATTATTAGTGGTTGATCTTTCTCTTTGATTAATATTTGTTTCTAGTAAATATAATATAAAATTATCAAATATACTCACATATGTTTCATACATATGTGGCTAATTAACCTCATAAATTCTTAGAGAAGAGAAACCCACTATCAGAAACCCTAGTGAATCTGCACCAAATATTACAAGTTCTAGATCACACCTTGAGGGAGGGGTGACGAGGGAGGAGCCAGAGCTAACGAGGGGTGTGGAGGGAGCTCTGGGAGGTGGTGGGAGGTGGATTCGATGGAGAACCCACGGAAAGGAGGTCAAGGGGAGGGAGCACGTGGATGGAGGACGAGGGTGGTGAGGGGAGGAGGTGAGAAGATGGGGAGGGAGAAGAAGCAATGAAAGTTGTTGAAAAGTGTAACTAGGTCAATTTTCATATTGACTATGTAATTATGGATTTATGTAAAATATAAGACAAAGATAATAAAATTATTTTTGTACTTTCTTCATGCGTTTCATGAGAAAGAGTTTATTATAGGTTAGTAAGAATTATTCTTTATGTATATCTAGGTTTTTTTCTTCTAGATATAAATGTAATACGTGTCATATGTATAAATTCTCTAGGTAAGAGAATGCTCCAAGACCTTGTCAAAGAAGCTATGGAAGAATGGCTTGGAACAACACTTAAATCAACGCTGGAAAATGCACCATCTATTGTAATCAAGTCAGCCTAAATATTGAACGTAAATTTTACCTCACAGCCAGTGGATGGTCACCGTAAAAAAAATAATACTGCCTCTATATATATGCTGCCTCTTCAGTCAATTACACAAAAGGCAACAAAGCAGATCTCTCAGAAGTGACACAACAAAGTGTGATGCGATTAACTGAAAATATAATAAGGTCAACTCTGAAATGTAATGTCATAATCCCTGAAATGTAATGCAGTGGTATCTACATGATATATAATGTAGATTATATTTAATAATAGGTGTGAATAATATATGTGGTCACTCCTGAAATGTAATACGGAAATTTCTGTAGTATGATGCAGTCATCCTGGAAATTAAATACATAAATCTCTATTCAGTCATACACTAAATGAAATGCGTTAATCACTATAGTATAATGTGGTCACCTATGAAGTGCAATGCATGGAAATCTATGTAAAATTTGCGGCTTACTGAAGATAGAATACAGATCACCCTGAAGCGAAGGTGCAACAACTACAAGTAAAAGTGCGGAAAGAAGATATGTGAACACATCTATTGCAGATCGAGCAAGGAGATTTATAGATCATGTCTAGAGAAATGTGCTCATGCTACAATATGAATTACTTATGTCTGATATGGTGAAAGAAAGGTAAATCAAAGATTTAACTTCTTATTCGCAACAGTCAAAACAAAGTGATCTACATATAGAAGCAGCAGTTTTGATAAGCCCAAGGAAAATAGAAGTAGAGACCGAGTTATCTAAATGTTGAAGAAAATAAGTGTAAGACGGTGTAAATATGAAGGATCAATATTGAAAGTAGTCAAAGAAGCAATGGTGAGGTCTTGGAAGCATTTATAGGTAAAGCGTCTAACTCTTGGTCATGGTACTTTTCATTTGAATATCTACAAGAATAATTCCTTGCGGGTTTTCCTCTCCAAGTGGGAGAGGTTTTTCCCTGGCTCTAAGAACCCAAATTGATCCGGATTTATGCAGGAATGCAACAAAATATAGAAATAACCATAAAAATAAAAATACATCAGAAATAAGGCTTCATTTCATTAATATCAAATCACAGAAATATGCTTACAAACATGATGGAAATAAAATAGCTAGGGTGCTGGTAGTGAATCTCTAAGAAGAGATGTGGTGGCTACAGATCTTTGAACTTTGTTACAATGAGGCTCGAGGGCCTATTTATTATGAAGAACAATGGAGAACTCTAAACATCCAAAAACCTAACCCTAGGAGATGAAGCGCCAAAACTATGGGCCCTGTTTAGGTAAATTGGTTTTTCAACTTCCCGGAGATGTAACTTCGGCATACTATCTCCGTTTGGGGCTTCAAAATCGCTTTTCAAGTTCAGGACCCGAAAAATTGCTAAAAATAGTAAGTTTTGAAAAAAACTGAAAGAGACAATGGTGGGGCCCCAAGTGGAATAGGCGAGTGGCCACCAATATCCACTTGGATCATTCCTCCCCCCTTAGGAAACAATGGTCCCCATTGCATTGAGTTCCTCCATGAGATGAGGAAAATTTTGTTGAACTTGGTCCCTGGTGAACCATTTTCCTTGGTGCAGGAGTTGGTCAGCTTTGACAACCCGATACAGTTGGATCTTTTGTCGGAAAGTGTTCTTGATTTGCATGTCCATGATACAGTCTATGGTGGCCTGTTCCATGTAGTCTGGGTTTAACTCTTTTGGTGTGAGTTTTTTTGCAACATCAGAGGTGTCCAATAGAGGTGGAAAGTAGGGATGAATGTGGTCTACATTGAATACTGGGTGCAGAACAAGTAATGGTGGAATACTGAGCTTGAAGGAATTGTTCTCTACAGCCTTGGTGATGGTGTATGGCCCATATCAGAGTGGGAAAATCTTGCGGTGGGGCCCAGTGAGGAACTCCTTGTAAAAATGTAGCCACACTTTTTCTCCCACCTGGAAGTTGTGTGGCACCTGATGTTGATCATGTCATTGCTTTTACTTAGCATTGGCTCTGTCCAATATGTCATGAACCTGTTAGCGGATGTGTTGAATGTGCTTGATGAAGTTGTTTGCTTTGTTAGCTTCAGACTGGACATGATCCAAATCGGCCTGAGTAGTTGCAAATGGCATGGCCACATCAATGGGACATAGTGGTTGGAATCCCAAGCCCACCTGAAAGGGGCTATGACCAGTTGAGCTCTAGAGATCTTGGTTATAACTATGTTGTACATAGAGAAGGCTCTCATCCCATGTTTGTGGATGCTTTGAATTGTACATGCGCAAAATTTGTACAATCATCCTATTGACAACCTCTGTCTGGCCATCAGTTTGGGGATGGAAAGTTGTGGACTTAGTGAGCTTAGTGTCCAACATTGACCAGAGGCTGGACCAAAATGTGTTGAGGAACCTACTGTCATGATCTGATATGATAGACTGTGGGATCCCAAAGTGCACCCACACTCGTTCAAAGAAGAGTTTAGCAATGGCTTCTGCTGTGATATTCTTCTTGTAGGCCGCCATAATGGCCATCTTTGAGAATCTATCAATGACCGTGAAAACACAATCATTTCCATGCTTAGTAGAAGGAAGGCCTGACATGGAATCGATGGAAATGGATTCCCAAGGTCGACTAGGGGTAGGTAGCGGAGTATAGAGCCCTTGCTTCGTGATGGTCAGTTTGGACCTGATGTACTTCCCAACATCCTGTCGAAGGTTCGGCCAATAGAAATACTTTTGTAGTATTGCCTTTGTTTTCTCCACCCCAAAATTCCCAACGACTCGACTGTAGTGTGCTTCCCATATCATCTTGGCACACTCACTTGAAGGAACACAAAGATGTCCTAAGTGACATAATAGTGCATCTTGGAGGTGAAAATTTGGAACTTGCATACCTCCCAAGGGTGCCTTGTATGTGTAGTTGACTTCTAGATCGCTCTTGTAGAGAAGCAGCCAATCAAAAGTCTCATGCCCACAAGAGTTGAGAATAGTGGTTATGGCCATGATCGGTGGTCGGCTGAGGCAGTCTGAAACATTATTGGTGCTACCCTTCTTGTATTTGATGTTCAAATGAGATTGTTGTAGATATGTGGACCACTTCTGATGGAAATCATTTTGCAACTTCCCTTGTGTCTATATGAACTACAGGGGTCGGTGGTCTATGTGGATGATTGTCTCCTTCCCAAAAATGTAATGCTTCTAATGTCGACAACCCTGAAAAATGGAATAAATTTCTTTGTCATAAGTGGGATACTTGAAAACTGTGTCGGACAATGTCCCACTATGATATGCCACTGGAGGCTTCTGTTGAGTAAGAAATGCCCCAATAGCATAGTCAGAGGCATCTATCTCGATCCAAAAATGTTTTTACAAGTATGGTAATGTGAGCACTGGGGCAGAACAGAGGCGATGTTTCAATTCTATGAATGCCTTCTATTGAGATTCCGACCAACATAATTTTTCTTTTTCTCCTCCCTTGGTGACTTGACTCAAGGGCCAAGTGATATGAGAGAATCCCAACACGAACCTGTGGTGGAAATTAACAAGACCCAGAAAGATGTGAAGCTCTGTTAGGGTGGTTGGGGATGGCCAATCCCGAATGACTTGGATCTTTGATGGATCCACATGCACCCACATTTCATCAATAATTTATCCCACATATTGATCCTGGGTGAGCCAAAAGTGCACTTCTCCAAATTGGCACACAACTTGTGTTTCCACAGTGTTTGGAGGACTTCTCGGATGTGGTGTAGGTGCTCTTACCAAGTTTGGTTGAAGATCAGAATGTCATCCAAGTATACCACTACAAATGAGTTAGTGAATGGACACAATATATCATTGATCAACCTCATGAAGCTTGCGGGAGCATTTTTTAATCTAAAAGGCATGACGAGCCATTTGAAAAGGTCCTCCTTGGCTTTGAAGGTAGTCTTCCACACATCAGAGGGTTTGACTGGTACTTCAAGTCGATCTTGCTGAAATATTTTTCCCATTTGAGTTGGTCCAGAAGGTCATCAATCTGTGGGATTGGGTACCTATTTCGGACAGTGATCTTGTTCAGCACCCGATAATTAATACAAAGTCTCCATGTCCCGTCGTTCTTCTGTACGAACACAATTGGGCTCCCATAGGGCGATGAACTTGGCCAGATGTGACCTTTTTGTAACAGCTCCTGAATCTGCCTCTTGATTTCATTATTCTCTATAGCATAGCACCTATATATCGATCCATCGGGTAGAGGCACACCTCGGTTCAGGTCAATGGGGTGCTTGACCTGATAGTGTAGAGGCACCCCTGTGGGTGAGGTGAAGATTTCCCCGTAATCCTCCACAACCTTATCCATTTTTTGTTGTCTTGCAGAGGAGCCATGTCAAAAGGTCGTGGCCACATTCTTCTTCTTGCACTGGGGGTGGATCATAAAGAAAAAAAAATTCCTAGTTTGGGAAATGAGCTTACTGCATTGTTTTGCAGTAACCAAAGAGATAGTGGGAGGCAGTGATACATCTGGTATCATGTACAATTTATTTTCCAAAGTAACAATAAAAGCATGAGGTCGAGACTCATACACAACATGTCGCTTCCACAAGTATGGTTGGCATAATAATACATCAGAAACATCAATAGGAGCAATGTCACACAATACCTCATCCATGAAGGGCTTGACGCTATACGGAAGGTGGCACTACTAGCTGACGCGAAGATCCCGTCCTTAGTGAAGCCACCCGATGGTGTATGGTTTTGGGTGTGCTGTGGTCTACAAGCCCAACCGCTTCATGACATCTACTGAAATGAGGTTCTTTTCTCTCCCATTGTCGACAATGAACCGTAGCGAGTAACCCTTTACCCACATTTGGGACTAGAATAGATGTTATGCCTCCTCTGGATCTTCTGATTCTCCCTTCTGGATCTTCGTGGTGGCAACAGTGGCATTGGGTTCCACATAAATAATCTACTTACCTTTGTCATTCATCTTGTCAAGTTATAATTCAGAGTCAGAGCATGCATTTGATTCAGAAGCCCTCATCTCGAACACCAGTGACTGCTTGGCCCGACACTCACTTGTGTTGTGAGTGGAGCTCTTATGAAACTCGCACCACTTTCCCGTGTCTTTCTTTAGCTTCACGATGTTATTCTTTTCTTCTGTCTTTGGTAGGTTGTCTTCGGCTGCCATGCCTTGGCTTTGTCCTTTGTTCTGCGGTTTGGGGGCACCTTTCCCTTGCTTTTGATTCGCATATCCAAAGTTTCGCTTCTTCTATTTGAATTTCTCCTTAATCTTGGCAACATACCGATATGTCGTACCAAGCAAGGAGATGTCAAGGAACTCCATTTTCTCCTGAATGTATCTGTGCAGAAAACTGTGATACTTTAGCACCAAATGTTTCTCTAAATATTTGATACCCAACTTTTTGCGTAGGCTATGGAACAGATTCGTTAGCTCATGCATATCTTGATCCCTTTGTTGCCACAACGTGGTCCATTGTATGTACTTGTCCTCATAGCTCCCCATGGGATAGTATTGTTCCTTGATGGCATCCTGGAAATAATTCCAACTAGGCTCCCAATGGGATAGTATTGTTCCTTGATGGCATCCTGGAAATAATTCCAACTAGGTATGAATAAGAACAAAGAGGGTACTATCTCATCCTTTTTCTCACAGTAGGTTTCCCACCAATCCTTTACATTGGGCGTATCTTTGAGGAGTGCAAAAATAATCTTCCCCCAGTCGGAAAAGTCATGAATAGAGAAATATCCTTCTAATAGATTCAACCATCTATCTACAGCATTTGCATCTATTTGACCCTCAAATATGGGAATGTCAAAGTTTACTTGTACCTTAAAGGGAGTCACACCTCCATAGTGGCTGATGGATGTAGATGCGCCGCCGGTGGGCAGTCGTTGAAGGATCTGGGAAAAATTATCCATCATCACGCTCCTTTGTTTTACGAGGGCCTCCTCGAGCAATATTTTGATAGGATCTCCTACTCCCTCATCCTTTTTTTCGTCCCCCATGGGTGTCCGTCGGGGTTTGCGAGTCTGAACTTGCAAAGATTCCACCAGATCAAACCCTAACTCCTTATACCCCGACCTCCTTGGGGACACACAAAGAAGGATCGAGAAAAAGTAGACTGCTCTGATACCACTGATTCGTATTTATGCAGGAACGCAACAGAATACATAAATAACCATAAACATAGAAATACAATGGAAATAAGGCTTCATTTCATTAATATCAAATCACAGAAATATGCTTACAAACATGATGGAAATAAAATAGCTAGGGTGCTCGTAGCGAATCTCTGAGAAGAGATGTGGTGGCTACAGACCTTTGAACTGTGTTACAATGAGGCTTGAGGGCCTATTTATTATGGAGAAATAATGGATAACTCTAAACATCCAAGAACCTAACCCTAGGAGATGAAGTGCAAAAACTGTGGGCCCCGTTTGGGTAAATTGGTGTTTCAACTTCCCGAGGATGTAACTTTGGCATACTATCTCCGTTTGGGGCTTCAAAACAACTTCAAAAGCTCAGGACGTGAAAAACTGCTAAAAATAGTAAGTTGTGAAAATAAATGAAAGAGAAAATGATGGGGCCCCAAGTGTAATAGGCAAGTGGCCACCAATATCCACCTGGATCACAAATTTTGTGTCTTGTGTATTTTGATAATTGACTTAGTGAAAGAATAACTCTAAGAAATAAGAGAAGACATAAGTAAATCAAGTAAGCTCACAAGTAATTATCATGAAGAGAATTTTAATTTATCACCATCCCTCTAAATTGTCAACATGGTACCAAAGCTAAGGTGCTAAACTCAGGGGTTGCTTGACAAAGGAGATACTTCAAGAAGTGAAGATCAAATTTTGGGTTGAAAATTCAAATCAGTTCGCAAGTAAGACGCTCTACCTAATTCAAGAACTCCTATCTCATTTAAAGGATCAAATCAATCAAGAAATTAATCTTGTGTGATCAAATATTCCCATTCATGACATTGTTAAAAGGAGTACTTCAATTTCTAAAGATATACTTTATCATCAAGGATTAAAGAACATCCACATTTAAGGTTTCTATATTAGAAGAGACTCTTGAATTAATCTTCAAACATCATGAAGGAAGCTGATTAAGGAGAAATTCACTCTCTCAAGTAAGTATCCTTATGACTTCATATGAATCTATTAAAACATCTTCTTTGCAAAGAAATAAACAAACTGGTTAGGGTTACAATCCTTCCTGCCTAGAAGACAAGCAAAAATAAGTCATGCCAAATACATGAAGGGAGATATAAGAACCCAAAGGATTCTTATATAATCCATAAAAGACTCTCTCATCCCCGATGTATCAAATCATCAGAAAGGGAATATATGAGAATTTTTTGGAGCTATTCTATGTCAGTACTATAGGAGAAGGAATCTCTCTAATCAACTACAGGAACTAGTAGAAGTAATGTTTGACTCTATGATGACTACAGTGGTGCTAGGAGAATGGGGAAAATTCACCACACCATTCCATTATTTAGGGTATCTATGTAAAATAAAGGAAAAAATATTGAAAGCCAAAGGTGTTACAGGATCAAGTGAAGTGAATCAAGCCTTTGCAGCCACGTCAAGGAAGAAAGAAAGATCCAATAAGTTTGGTCCTCATAATAGTATGGAAAAATCATAATGCTTTGTATGTGATGAACTTGGAAATTATAAAATGTATTGTCCTAAATTTGAAAAGGACAAGAGAAATAGGGAAGAAGCCCATGTCTCAGAAATGAGAGAAGAACCTGGTGCAAAGAAATCTAAAAAAGAAGAAGAAGTGGATCTCCACTATGATTAATATCATCTTCTCTTTTAAGTGATTTCTGTTGGTTCTATGATAGAAAGTATTGTAGCATCCTCATTAAAGCATGGCAGGAGTTCTTCAACTCCTAGAAAACCTCTTTCATAAATATATTGATGGAATATAGTCATCAAGATCAAGGGACATCATGAAAAAAATAATTTTGGGATGGGATGAAATATTGATGAAGTAGGCCAAGAGAATGAAGCTCTTCATTCTATCAAAACTTCTAAAGGATTACTTAAATGAAAAAGGTGCTAGGTATGTATATATTTATATACTGACACTTAATGATGTGAATTCATGCCATATGGGTGTAGGTAATAGACTTTAATCTATGGAGGAGGATCTCTTGGTGCAACAACAAATGATCTCAACATTATATATATCCTCATGGAATATGAGGTTTCTGTATATAAATGAGGAATTGGAGAATTTTTAAGTTCCTATGAATGAAGAATGTGCAGAAAGGAAGAGATCATGAAAAGCCACCATGTCAAGAGGCAAGTTTCTTCTGAAAGCCAAGAAGATGTGACTAGGAGATCTCCTAGGAGGATATGTAGACTCTGGAAGAATTCTAGTAAAGAGGAAGACCCTTTAAAAAAAATATCATTAGGAGATGTGTCAATCTGAATAAAATATCTCGATGCCTACAGTAAGATGTCACGGTGAAAGATCATCACTGAGGTAATTTTTTTTCCAAGAGTTCATATGTATATGTTTATCTTGATGAATGTGTGCAGGGCTGCTAATCATGAGTAAGGGTGTGTGATCCTTGAAGATGGTTTGAATTAAAGAAACATGGCATAACGACGGACAAGATAGAAACATTGATGAATCACTTTCTAATAGTGGACATGACTCGTGAATGAAAGTGATGGATTATCTATGCCCTATGAAGCCAAAAGTTGAAGATTCATCAATATCGAAATCCATGACATCGAGGAGAGGAATTCTTCATGAGTTGCTGGATTTTTGCTGCAGGACCCTGGTTGAGAGGCAGCCTGGTGGTAAGTTTTCTTTCTTGGAAGAAACTTGAAGTATGTCCTCCCTGTGTTAAGAGGGAGTGACGTATGTGATTCTCTATTACATGTTTCATGCACTAGACTAGAACTAACAACCGTAAGTCTCAGTTAAGGCCATGTGAAGAGAACGGATAGACACATCATTCTGGTCGTCACCTAGAATACATAATGGAGGATTGGGTGACCATATGACATTCAATACTCTTTGAGAATGAGATAGGACATTCAGGATAAGAGTAGTCATGGGCCGATATTCTTTGAGGAATTAGAAAATGTGTAAGTTCCTATGAATGAAGAATGTGAATAAAGGAAGATATCATGAAAAAAACCATGTCAATAGGCATTCATCATCCGAAAGCCAAGAAGATGTGACTAGGAGATGTCCTCAGATGATATGTAGACTCTGACAGAAGTCTAGTAAAGAGGAATACCCTTTAAAAAACATATCATTAGGAGATGTGTCAATCTGAATAAGTATGTCAATGCCTACTATAAGATGTCATGGTGAAATATCATCAATGAGGTAACTTTTGTTTCAAAAGTTCATATGTATATGTTTATCTTGATGAATTTGTGTAGGGCTACTAATCATGAGTAAGGATGTATGATCCTTGAAGATGGTTCGAATGAAAGCAACATGGCATACTGGTGGACAAGATGAGAAAGTCTGATGAATCACTTTCTGATAGTGGAAATGACTCGTGAATGAAAGTGATGGATTATCTATGCCCTATGAAGCCAAAAGTTGAATATTCCTCAATATTTAAATCCATGACATTGAGAAGTGGAATTCTTCATGAGTTGATAGACTGTTGCTATATGACCCTGTTTGAGAGGGAGCCTTGTGGTAATTTTTATTTCTTGGAAGAAACTTGATGTATGTCCTCCCTATGTTAACAGGGGGTGACATATGTGATTATCTATTACATGTGTCATGCACTAGACTAGGACTAACAATTGTAATTCTTAGTAAATTCCATGTGAAGAGGATGGGTAGACACATCATTTTGGTCTTCACCTAGAAGACATAATGGAGGATTGGGTGATCATGCAACATTCAATATGCTTTGAGAATGAGATAGGGAATTCAAGGTAAGAGTAGTCATGGGCCGATATTCTTTGAGGGTTGGCTACCGAAGAGAAGAATAGTCGAAGAAGGTCATAATTTTGGAACACCTGGGTGGAGTATGTACCTTGGAAAGACAATGAATATGGTGTATATTAGTCATTTGTCTTGCCATCATTATAGCCCATTGTCTCGGTGAGATATGGGGTTGTTAGTCAAGGCTTTGCACTAGGACAATGGTGTTGGATATGATGCTATACAGATGAAATTACCAATCTGATTCTTCTAATGAGATTATTCAGTTTGAAAGTGACCATGTACCTATATGAATACCTCCCTAGTTAAGAGGGAGTGTTAAAAATTGTGACTAGGTGGTTCTCATATTGACTGTGTAATTATTGATTTATGTAAAATAGAATACAAAGATAATAAAATGAATTTTGTACTTGCTTCATTGGTTTCATGAGCAAGAGTTTATTATAGATTAGTAAGACTTCTTCTTGATTTCTATCTAGGATTTTGTATTCTATATATAAATGTAATAATTGTGATATGTACAAAGTACCTAGGCAAGCGAATGCTCCAAGACCTTGTTAATGAAGCTATGGAAGAATGGCTTGGAACAACACTTAAATCAATGCTGGAAAATGCATCATCTACTATAATAAAGTTGGCTTAAATATTGAATGTAAATTCAGTCTCATAGCTAGTGGAGGGAGACGTTTTTCCCTGGCTCAAGAAGCCTAATTTTCTTTTCTCGTGTATTTTGATTATTGACTTGATGTAAGACTAACATTGAGAAAGAAGACAAGACATAAGTAACTCAAGTATGCTCACAAGTAATTATCAAGAAGATAATTTGAATTAATTGCAAGCCCTCTAAATTCTTAACAGAGGTGAGCCGATGTGAGGCCATGACAAGGAGGTGAGGGTGAGCGAGAGTGCCAAGGGAGGATGGGGGTGCTGAGGGGAGGAGGTAAGTCGGCAGGGAGGGAGCGGGAGCAGCAGAGGTGAGCCGTCATGAGGTGTGATCGTTGTGCAGGAGTGTTTCCAATACAAAGTGTTTGTTTTGGCCCTTATTTAAAGAATTAAAAATTTAAATGGATGTACATATGCTTCAATTGAGAACCATGATTTTGGTAGGCACGATTCAAGTACGAACACAATTTCAATCAAACAATCAAACAATAATAGTGGCGTTCTAGTTTTGAGCTTGAAATTGAAGAGCACATGAAGCTTACACTGTGTGAGAAAGACGTCTAAACGAAGCAAAAGAAACATGTTTTGGTAGAGCATAGGCATGGTCACATCATTTGTGGTAATGTCACAACACATATAAGTTGTAGTACCATCTTCTGGGGTCGACCCTCGCATTCCTGCCACCATTCTCATAGCATTCTATGGGAATCTTAAGCATCATTACAAGCTAGAGAAATACATATCGGAACAAAGGACTTAGTTTTATTAAGTGGTCTATTTTCCACAAGATTGATGATATCATGGTCATGTACATAGCCATGAGATTCGACACCTTTTGACAGCTCACAGTCGATGCCTTCATTGAGCTCGAGGGATGACTGACACAATTCAAGAGAAAGTGTTATTGGTTAGAGGTGAATGGTGCAATAGTCAGGAAAGAGAGAACTGTTATATGCAAACAAGACATAGATAAAATTTTGTTTACTAGACAAGAATTCAATTTAATGCACTTAGGTCTACAGTTGCATAGTTCTGTCAAATGATTTTTTTTGGGGGGTTATTATACATAGGAGTAGGTGACATGAAACATCAGCAAATTGATTTGGCAGAGAATAGACAAACTCATGAAATCAACATAATAGAGTTCTATGGACTATTGAACTGTGCAAAGAAGCAATAGGTGAACCAAAATGCTGAAGAATACTCAAGAAACCATGAACTCTGATACCATGTCAAAGACATGCATGGTATGCAGAAGAATAGATAAAAAAAGGGAAGGAAAATCGTGTATGTTTTATTATTCGCAGTGATATATATATATATATATATATATATATAATACATTGGAGTGACCCTTGGATTCCATATTCTAGGGTCTCTTGCACTCCTTTTGACTCTTCATTTCCCACACCTTAACCATTGGAGGATTAGGTGTCCAACAAACAAAACTACCATTATAGAGAATTAATATCACACAATTAATTAAATCATTTTAAAGAAACTTATTAAAACATTAATATTTGTTTTACCCCAAAAAAATCATTTTTATTTATAAGAAATATATATATTTTTAATATATATTTAGCTAACTTTTTATTAAACAAGTTTATAGAAAATTATTTAAATATTGAATTGTAACTTGTAAAGTATCATTTTAGATAAAATCTGAGATACACACTATCGTCCATTAATGAAATAAAGTTACATATATACATGAGGTATAGTCTCAAGATAGGGAAGCTATCTTGGACGCACAATAAGATGGTTAAGAGAATATCTCAACCTCACACCATATTCTCTCAACTTGACACCAAAATAGGAACTTATATTTAGCTAACCTATGGAATAGGAACATAATCTATACATAGAAGGTCACAACTAAAGACAAGTAGGAATTACATATTCCAACACACCCCCTTAATGAATACTTCTCTCAATATCCATCTGCAAAATCTACATCTGGTCTTGTTTGGTAATTACACTGGTTCTGTTTGATAATTACAATTTGTATCTTGTTCATAGTATTGTCGATGTCCATATAAATGAACAACCATCTACCGAAATGCATGGGTTCCCGACCACTGCAACCGCCATTATACTGGGAAATCCTTCACATGTATGGTTCATCCAACCTCTCGATGAACTCCCCCTAGATATAAAATTTCACCTCATGGAGTCTAAAACCAATATGGCTATGGCCCACCTAAGTGTATCCATCCCACATGACACACTCTTCCAGGGTGTTAAAAATATCTGACAGAGTGAAAATATAACAAAGGGTATGCATGCCTGTCTGGGTCTTACAGCAAATACAAATATATATATTTTCTCTACTTACAAATTGTGACTCATACTCTACCATGGTCATGAGTCTATTCCACAAATTCACACAAACTCGATCGTCCATTCCTCTCCAATTTCTGATGCTGCTATATTTAGTGTCATTCCTTCATTATGTCAGATGGTTACTTATTTCTGCAGATAAATTTTTCTATTGTTGGAATGGCCAATTCCAACATAGACTCACACATGTGACAAAAGTTCACCAAACTAAATGTCACAATAATACAACATCCAATTTTTAACCAAATCTAAATTAATAACATGACCATTTTTAAGAACTTATTAAATGTGCTTATCACTTCAACATAGTAACATTGGAGATCTTATCCCATGTTGTATGAAAAACACCTTCTCTCCTCCAGTACAACACACAAGCAACGGTGGTAGTGCATATAAGTAGGTAGGCAGCGCAAGGTAGCGCTCATCCTCACACACCAACAATGGTGGCCGTGCAGATAAGTAGGCAGGAAACACAAGACATCGCTCCTCCTCACACACCAAAAACGGTGGCAGCGAAGATAAATAGGCAGGAAACACAAGGTTTCTCCTCGAAATAAAAGGTAGTTAGCGTAGATTGCTCCTCTAGGTAGGCAATCAACGCTAGGATCCTCCTCAAAGTAAACAGTAGGCAGCATAAATTGATCCTCTATGTAGGCAAGCAGTGCTAGGCTTCTCCTCAGACAATTGTGCTCAATAGGCTGCAACTCCTCTAAACAGTCAGCAGGTCTCCACAATTCCAGTAGCCACACACCAAAATTTCTTGTTTCAGTATCCATCTCCCCTTACATTGCAGCGTAATGCCACTTCCCCTGTTCACAATATCAATGTTGGTGACTTCTCCAAGCATGCCTCCTCATGCTCGCTGCTAGGCTGCAATAGTGAAGACCCACTGTCAAGCTAATCTCCTCATAATTGAACATGCAGATCTACAATCTCTTAACAACTTTCAAACAAACAATTAAATTTCTATCTAATTGCTACACAAATAGAGACACTTCAGGCACTTTGTTTCAAATTTCCTGTTTCCATCACAATCTAATCCCCTTATCACATTGGGCACACACAAGCTCGATTATCGTCCAATCTCTGATGTAGCTCAAGCTCAATCCTTTGATGTCATTTTCACTGTGTCATGTCTTCATCATATCCTGCAAATTTGTTTAGTGTTGGAATGACCGGTTCCAGCACACTCTTAGAATTGTGACAATAGCTGGTCACACCAATGTCACTTAAATTGCAACCAGTTTACATTTTCATGACATCTACACAACAATACTTTACAAATTGGGACCTTGGAAGATCATTTTTTTTCAGCAATCCTCCAACACATAGGAAGTTGACAGCCCCGGAATAATAACAAATTCCATATGCCACTCCTTTTTCTTTGCAATCCTCATTTGTTTTTGCTCAGTTAAATTAGATGGAGAGATTGTAGATCCAGGTCCATGAAACCCATCTTCGCAAGTTTCTTAACAAGAACTGTTTTTACATAGAGAGCATGCCATTTGGACATGATCTGTAGTCTCAGAACAAAGATCTGAGAGAAAAAAAATCCATTTGGAAATTCTCTGCACAAGGAGAACGAATTCGCTCTTCTTTATAAAGGCACAAACTCATCAAATCAGACAATCCCATATCGCTAGCATTGAGGAAAAAAACTCCACAGAAGAGATAGATGCCAGCCGTTATAAGACGTTGAGTCTTTCTCCAATTCTTAGATGCTAGCCTTTCTAAGACATGGAGCCTTTCTCCAATTATTAAGAGAGATTTTTTTCCATCTACTTCCCTGATTTATGCTTCATTGCATCTCCAATATTTTCTGTCAAAACTCATTCATTGACGCGACCAACTTCTAATAATCCAGTGATAGTTTCCTTGGTTCGATGCAAAGACATCACACTTTCAAACATGATCCAGAAAACAAGAAAACACAGAGATTTGGGAGTGCTTAATGCATTTAGTAAAGTGATGATCAAAAGAATGTAAATATCTATCCACTTCTCTGACATCAGGGTCTGACCATAGAGGAGATTTCAGACTCTTATGAAATCTCATCTCCAAATTCTTGTGGAACAAATATTTTTCCGTCCACTCTATGGACATCTCGCGGCATGTTTGAGACAAATCTGCCTCTATTCTCAATGCTTCCACATTTAACACTAGTGCCAAGTTCATGATCGAGAGAGAGTTGAGAGGATTTTCCATTCTTTGATAAAACTGCTCTAGAGTCACCAACATTTGCAACCAAGAGCTTTCTACCATCTATCAAGATGGTTGTCATAGTAGTGGAACTACCTGGACCCAAGTTTGGTGCCTCCCTAAGAATAGCCTTGTCTGTGTTTTCATAGGCTTTGATGATTTCCCTTCTTGGATGAAACCAAAATTCTTCCTCGTTCAAAAAATTTTGAAACAAATTCCTCTGCTGATACGAAGTCACATTGTCACCTAAATAACCATCAAAGATGGTAAACAATCCCAACTAGTGGCCTTTTGTTTTCTTGAACTCGGCTGCATGATAGTACTCCATAGGATTATTTGAATTTCCTTTCACTAGACTGATGCTATGAACAATTTTTTTGGGACTACGATGGCTCTTCCCTTTCCCAGTATTAACAAATGAGTTCACACATGTCGTTTTCTTACCGAAGCAGCTCACATGGACACACATTTTAGCTAATTTAGTGGTACAGTAGTGGGCTATCAAACATCTCCTAAATATGGTCACCTAGAATCAATGATCCTTCTTATTCCCACAAGAACCTAGAAATTGATTTTCTGGACCCAGAACAATAAATAAAGGCCACAAGAAAACCAAATTCCCCCCCCCCCCCACAATTAGCAATTCTTCCTTCACATTCGGCCTCAATTGACGTCAATAAGCCTTCACAACACTCACATTGATCAACCTTCACAATTGGTCTCCTCAAGCAGCAAATCGGCCTCAATTGGCCTCTCCAAGAAATTTATTGGCACTTCACGTCCTTGTGCAACAAGCTTACAGTATCATCACTGTGGATGGTAGTGCTCGACAATTTGGAGCAAAATGGTTGTGTCACACAACAACAGCCACAACATACAACAAAGTTTGAATCCCAATGGTGGTAGCGTACCTCTTAACAACAGTGGTAGCGTTCAGGTAGGCAGGCTCCTTCACACAGGATCAACCTCTACTTCACAACAGTGTTCCACATTGTTTGATCCACCACAACAGTGCTAAACCACAAAACTGCTTATAACATTCCTTTGAGGAAACAACATCACGCGTAGAAAAGCTGAGCAGCAAATGGCATAGTCCACGAACAACGTTCCTTTTTCTGTAGCTTTCCTCTAAAGGCAGCCCAACACCGTCCTCATCCCAGTTCAGTCCACGCAGGTAGCATTTCGATGAGCATTCAGGCACAAGTAGCATACACGCAGAGGTCAGGTGTCCTCAGTGCTCTCCGTAGCATTCAGGTAGCAGCGGAACCTTCTCTTCTTTCGGCATCGGCCCAACTATGGCCTCAGGCAGCTCTGTCTGATAAAACCTTCAGATAGGCATCAATGGATCATGTAGGTAGCAGCGTACCTCAGCACGCGGGCTCCTATCAATGGCAACAATTCTCCTCACCCTCAATTTTCTTCTCGATTCATTTTTTATGAAACCACCAGAAACTTTGGTTAGTGCTCCCCATATCAATAAACCCCAAATTGTTAAATTGATTCACTACATAGAAAGTACCACAGGCTTCCATGAAAACGGCATCGAAAGCCACCGCCTCTCCAATATCCTCTCATCACAAAGGAGAATCAATGTTGTACAAACAAAATTTCACTCCCTGAACTCTCACACTTTTGCTGCACGCACAAACATGAACCTACAGGCACCACCGCCACTATGGACAGATCCACATCATGAACAGGTATAATTGTCACACCTCACTATCCAACCATTTGATACAATTAGCGTCTTTAGTTCGCATGGTTGCAGTGAAACTTATGATGGATAGAAACATTTACTACACTCCCACTCTACACTCATTCTTTCTTTCTAGTCGACACTCCACCATGTCAAATAATGGGCACACCACTACCCCAATACACCTTCACCCAAACAAATGGACAACCAAAAAAAAAAAAAAACTCAAACACAATATACTCTCTTATTTTCGTCAGCCCAGGAGGGACCGAGGTATAGGCCCATATGGGCTCTATTATCAAGATGAAATTCTATACACACATTAATAGTCCATTAATCAAATAAATTTACATACATACATGAGGTATAGTCTCAAGATAGGGAAGCTATCCTAGGCGCACAGTAAGTTGGTTGAGAGAATATCTCAACCTCACACCAAACTAGGAACTTATATTTACCTAACTTGTGGAATAGGAAAAGACTCTATACATAGAAAGTCACAACTGAAGACAAGTAGGAATTACACATTCCAAAAATTTTACCCTTTTAATGTTATATCTACAAAAAATATATAAAATTACAAATTATATTTATAATATTATATATATAATAACCTAGATCCATCTTAATTCTAAATCTATCACATGGAGAGAGGGATCAAATTTTTTCATGGTGAAAACCTCTATTTTAAGTGTAAATAATATTATAATGTTACTAATATTATGAAATAGTTAGAGAAGTGGTGGTGTTAGGATATTCTGACACATAGGAAATGGTTAAGAATAACTTAGTCTAGTGTAGAGTTAGGTAAAGTGTGTTTCTTTACCATGTACATTTGTAACTTATAATCCGATTGTTACGATTTGTAGTGATCCGACGGTTATCTCTCACCTTAATATTAACGACAATTGATCCATGGCTTAACACCCAATTTCTCCATGATCTCTATTTAAAGAGCATGGAGGGTCATTTTTCCGGTAACCATTTATGAGAGAAACATATGTGACTTTTCTTTTTATATAAATAAATTCACTAAATTGGTCACGTTGGCTCAGGGCGTGGACTGTTTCCCTATTTGAGGGTTTTAACCACATGATTATACTGGTGTACTGATTTGGGATCTGTTTGTGAGTGGTGACCTTTGGTTCTTGATCTACGGAACTTACCCTATAAATTCCTACATGATATCAGAGCTATATTGAGGGCTGCGTTCGTTGTTGATTAAAATCAGAAGCCAGTTTGACTGCATGCGAATGCTGTTTTGTAGATCTACTATTTTGAATTTTTTTTGGCTTGGAGAACTACTCAGTTGTGTCTGGAGCATTTATTACAGTGAGGAATGCCTTTCGTTTCATGAGAAAAGGTTTCTGGTCGCCCAAGTTATGTCAGTTTAGATCTAGAGGTATAAAGCATCTATTTTGTAGTTATATTTGTCAATAGTTCTGCCTATTTCTTTTTTTTTTTTGTTTATTTTCGGTATTAAGGTTTTATTTATTTTCTAGATCTATACACTCTTCTCTATGTATGCTCTTTGCGACGTTCTTCGTGTGATCTCGACAAATCAGAAACAGGAAAACGAGATTTTTTTAACTACGTATTCTCTTTCACCGTGTCTTTGTGCGATCTCGGGAAATCATAAATAGTGAAGAAAGTGATAGTTGTCAGTAAGGCTAATCAAAAATCTAAAATTATGACATAAGGTTTTTTATATCATTTTTTTTCTCGGTTTTTGTGTTCTTTTTTGCGCAGGAAAAGGCACGCACATCGAAGAGTTAAAAAAAAAAACCCTTCCTCATTTCATACAATAACGTGATCCTTTTACTATCTCATCTGGTGAGGGGTTAGTTTATGAGAATAGAGGTCTTGGGTTTAAGTCTCCTTCTCAAGCTTCTTTTGTAAAAAGTTTTTGTTCAAAGGGGCAGAATTTTTCTTTAAAAAGTCGCACTTCCTCTAGTTCCTGTAACTGTTCGGCATCTACAACTCAGGTTGTTTTAAAAAGGCATAACTTCTTCATTCGGAAGCCGTTTTTGAAGCCGTTTTTTTTTAAATGGCCTAATTTTCGAGATATTTCCATTGGAGCAGTTAGTTTGAGCTTTTCCTAGCTTCAGTATTTTTTTAAAATGGAAAGTGCATGCACGAATATTCTTAACAGCACCAATTATTTCCAATGGCTACCTCACATGATAGATATACTTAGAAGTAAAGGGCTTTATAGAATAGCCACAGGACAAGAAACTAAACCTTCCAATGATGATAAAGCTACTAAATGGGAAAATAAACAAGATCAAGCACGAGGATTGATAGAAATTTCCATTGCTCAAGATCTTCGATTTCATATCCTTGACATTGACACCCCTAATGAGGCCCTGGAAAAGCTAAAAACTTCTTTTGGCATTCAAAATCAAATCCGGGCCCACCAGCTCGAAAATGAGTTGCTTACTTTGGAACCCAATAATTTCTCCTCCATTGAATATTTTTTTTCCAAATTTAAGACCATCAGAATTCTTTTAGAAGGTTGTAAGATAAAAAAGAACGATGGTAGCCTCATATATTTCATTCTTGCTAAGCTTGGTCCTGCATACTCTATATTTGTTTCCGCCTTCCATTCCACTAGAGAAGCCATCATTTCTTCAGGAACCACCTACAAGAATCCCTCTTTTGATGCCTTTTGTGATTCTTTGATAAGAGAATAAGAAAAAAATTTGCACCTTGGTCTTATCACTACTGGAAACACTTCTAAAAAAGCCTTAGTAGCCCATCAACAACCATATCAAAAGAATCCCAAGAAGCAGTATCCAAAAAAATATGGTCCTAAACCAAATAAGGGCCCTAAGCAATTTCAGCCGCAAATCCGTTATTGTGCAGCATACCAGTATTCTTTCTCATAACTAATTTTAAAACCGACTATAAAATAATATTATATTGTTTCTTTTTAATTACATATATTTGGCTTTAATATACAAACAACAGTAATCATATTACATATTATATATTATATGCATTACATTCCCACATTTCTATTATATTCATATCATAAAACACATCAAATATTTACTTTAATCTCCTCATAATCTTCCTAATTAATGTCAATTCTCAATGAACAACTTAAAACTGGTTGAATAATGTATCTCAAATAGACTATAGCTGTCCTTTCTCACACATGTTCTTTTGGACTTACCAAATCTATATTTCAACCTCTTTTAAATATTCTCATATCATTAAGATACCATATATATTTAAGATTATCTAGTTTAGAATCCTCCTCATTATTGTCAAATATAAAAATTAAAAAAAAAAAACCCCTGAAATCTACTCTAGTTCTTACTACGAGAAGGTCCAGTAGATCTATGCACTATTTTCTTACCTTTAAAATTAGGCATGTTTATACCACCTTGATTAATTTCTGGTCTTTTTGGATCCCCTCGTAATTGTGACGTTTCACAATTCTGCAAAACCTTTTGAACTGCATCAGTTATTCTTCCCATACGATTCTTGTTTTCGTCGGCTCGACACGAAATTGGTCCAGACAATTTCAACTCACGGTAAACTGGACCAAATGGGGCATACACTTGAAGCACCATATCTTCCCATAGGGCAACACGATCCACTAATTCATCGTTATTTCGTGACAAGGTGCTCTTTAGAAACTTTTGGCAACCGCTCCAGAAGATGTCTCTGGCCCCGCTTATTCTGGCTTCAGACATCTTTCTTTTGGAGTCGTCTAACGAGCCAGAGGAATTTCCCGGACGGTCAAAATTGGCCGGAATCCGGGCCAAAAAAAATTAAAAAATCTTGCAGAAACAGTGTTTGAATCCTGATTTTGATATTGGAAATGGATTCAGCACCATCAAAAACCTGGAGGACACCCAAAATATTAAACTTTGATGGTTATAACATGGATTTAGAAAAATTCCTGCCGGATTTTCTGAAAATCTTATCGGAATTTTCATGATTTTCAGGGCGATTCCTCTGGCTAGTTAGACTACGACCTTTCTTTTTAACAACAGAGGCATAAGTCCTAGATTTCTCTGCCGACATGTCAGGGCTGTACACGTACCACTCTACAAATGCGAGTAAACCAAGCAACAAAGGAGTTGAAAAGACGTCTTTGACAGAGGCACATATTTTCAAGAGGCGCGCCCCAAATTCAAAAGTAACTAAAATGGAATATCTCTGCAATTGCGCGAAAGGGAATCCAGGTTGTCCTGGCATCCTCTTATGAAAATGAACACAAAATATTACAATCGAAATGATTCGCAATACGTCCGTTTCTGTTGTGCTCTTTGATGTCAGAAACTCTTCGATACTACTGGACATCGAAGACAGCATTTCATGTAAACCCTCCAAGCTGATTTATCACAAGGCACACAATAATTATCAATGTAGTCAAAGAAATTTGTCGATAGAATGAATATTAAGGGAATTTGAAATAAATAAAAAGCTGACATCTATTACCTTCGGAAATTTAACAATCTGTAAACCATTCGAACAAATTGGATGCAAAACTTCTTCCTAAATTGCATATTTGGGGTGCTTCTAAGGAGCGCATAATCATGACCATTCTGCAACAAAAATGACTTCATCAATCTCATAAGAACATAAAATCATTCTCTTGAAAGTAATCGTATCTAATTATTTTCAAACATGATTTCAAAGTTAACGTTAAAGCTCGGCATACAATACATATTTGAATTAAATGGATATCATTATGCCTTTTCTCCTATGTATTGTAAACATAAATATAAATTCATCAGCACCTTTAGATACAGTTCCATGAAACCAGAATTTTGGGACATGTCATCATCCATATGCAAACTACTAGGTAACGTGTACATTGCCAAGAGATCATTCCCATGTTGCGAAGCCAAACGAGCAACCTAAGGATAATATAGAGTGTAATAGACCGTCAGCACATCATTGTTTGCAACTTGTTGGTTAATGAAGAAAAATACATCGTTCGTGTAACTTTCTGGTCAATGACGAAAAACTAATATTGAAGGAGCTTTAAATGTAGTATCAAGCAATTTCGAAAGGAATAGAGATGTATTAAATAAACACGAGTCTTTCATTACTTCGCTGTAGTGAAGATCGCCGGTTTGTCCCCTGGTGTAAGACATTTTGATCTAAGAAGATAGAAGCTCGAAGACAAAACAATGCAATTCAACGCAGAAACTTGCCACCAAACAAGGTAAGTCACAATGCTAGTTTCACTCGCATTGATGATATTAAACAACGCTATAACCAACCACTATAAATATTGTCATAAACAAGCCAACATGCTCAAACGTTCATGTTTGATTGCTTAGAACATACGTTAATTTAATTAGTTACTTGTGATTACTATTATTGATATGTTAATATGATTGGACTTCTTGGTTTTTTTGGGTATCAAAACTGGTTAAAGAAACTTCTGCATCTAACATAAGTGGTTATACATTTAAACTACTTTAATCACATTAGAAGTGGATGTGGTCTAAATAATTTTGTTATTTTATTTAAAAGATTTTAAATCATAAATTGTTAAAAATGAGATTATCTCATGTTTAATTCATTTAAAAAAATAATATATTTTTTTAATATTTAAAAATTTATATTATAAATTAAAATACTCAATAACTTTTTTAAGTTTAGAAGGATATTTTATCATCTTTATGCCCATTTAATAAGCACATTTAATAATGGGTAAAATTGAATATATAAGGGATAATCAATAATGTACATTTTATTATATTTTTAATGGTTTATGTATAACATTATTTATATTTTTTTAATTAGAATTTTATAGGTTAAATACATTTATTATATTGAATGACATTTTTTTATAAGTATAATGTTTTTTATTTAATTGTAATAAATTTTAAAAGTGGTTGATAATTTTTTTTATTAATATTGGTTTTTAGGACATCTATTAAGGAATATATTTACTTGTTTGCAACTCTTTAATCATGATCTTGATTAACGTATTGCTTGGTTGATTATTGTTGATTGAATGTTAACTTCAGTCAACCATGCTTAACCATAGTTCACAATTGACAACCAAAATCATCTAAGGTATTTATAATTGACCATAGTCTACTTTAATTAATCATAGTGAACTATAGTCAACAAATATAGTGCCCTATTATAGTTCAATATGACATATAGACAATATTTTACTTGTATACTATTATTTTGAGGACATCAATACAATGATCCAAACTTCTAAAGTATTTTGAGGAGACCTACATTCATGATATTATGATATTTTACCTTCATTATGATGACAATGATGTTGGTTATGATATTTATATGTGATCATTATAATGCTTGCTACATGGTAGTTATATCATGTTTATCAATTTGTATTGATTGTTTACTCATTGTGATAGGAAAAGAGGACTATGCACATAACCCATACCATACGATTTCGGCCACTTTATGATTTATATATTCATGTTTTTGTTACTTAGCATTGGGGAAGCTAGTGCTTATTCTCACATATATGGATTACATTGATGGATGTTATCATAGTCTTTGTATGATTTGATGAGTCCTAACTTGATAACCCATATATGGATAGTGGGGTTGTAGGAGAAGGAGACCACACATACATAGAGGGGTATGATTAATACTGCTAATCATACCTACTAGTACTCCAACTATGGATGAAGATGAAGTACATGGGTACTTATACTTGGATTTGCATGATGTCATGCGGGCTAGAACATGATGTCGTGAGGTACTTGGTCCATATATATGCTTGTAAAAAAAATTGTTTGAATAGACAATAAAGCATGTACATATCATATGGTTAACATATTTATCAATCAACCTAATCGATAAAAATAAATAACATTCAATAATTATATATTTATATCCACAATATAGAAATAACAATGTCTATGGTTACATTGAATTGATCATCATGGCTATTCCAAGTTGCACTTGAACAAAGATTTACTAGTAATCATTATTGAAAACCAAATATATTCTTTCCTTGTACATAGAGAATAAGTCCATTTGTTTATATATATATATATAATCCTTCAGTGCATAAATATACAACAATTGGTCAATGTGGTATGACTATAGTTTAATTGGTTGAGATTGGATTATGGATTTTCTTTAATCAACGTAATTCCTCTCATTGAGCAACTCATTAAAAGGGACATGATTCATTACCGCTAAGTAACCTTGACAATGTTCCCAGATGAAATTACCATGAAATTACTAGTTTTTCAATTATGTCAACTTCCATTAGTTTTCAGTATCAAAATAGGATCCAAAAATACAAAATGGCATCAATCGTATAGGATCCCTCTTTCATGAAGTGACTTAGATAACAATCTATAACCGAGAAAGGATGTTTATGCACTTATTATTAGCGTGATGTTGATTCATCAAACTTACTCACTGTATAACCTCACTTATAATCATATATCTTACTTCCAACTCTAGAAAACTTGAACGTATACTAAATAGTTAAATGCAGTTATCATTAAGATATATATGATGATTAATGCTCTATTACCAATAGGTCATGGTAACTGATGAGATCCATCATAAGGTATAATTAGAGGGGTTAATTGTCACCTTTTTAGCCTTATTAGTCTCTCTTTCTCACATTTAATTAGATTATGGTCATATGTTTCATAGTGTTGATGGTGATTAAGGCTTGTGATACTTTGAATGCCTAATATCGGTTAAATGCAAGATAATCACGATGATATTCGATTTTTGTTGAATATTGTGCAATCAAAGCTTAGGGAAGAAATCGAGGAGAGATTATAAAAGTGTTTTCCATCTCCTTAATTCCTAAAGGTATCCAAGGGATCCTCAAGATTCCCTCCAACAACTCAAAATCAAAGGCACCCAAGCAAGTGGAAGATCAAGTGCACCAAAGCTCCACTTCTCTTGAAGTCAAAGGGGACATATAATCTAGTTTTTAGGAGATGTCGATAGCTACCCTTTAGGTTAAATATGGTAGAGAAAGAGCTCATTAGGATTCAAATTTTCGAGGAAGATAATAGACTCTTAGCTCTTGCGATACACTTTTGAGACTTTCATTGTTATGTAATGAGAATATTTCTACAATAAAATGAGTATTCAGTTTTTCCTTCACTAATTTAGTTTCATAGAGCTAAGCTTGTGGGTTAGGGCCCAATCTATTGGCCTCAGTATCTCTCTCTTGCGTATTTATATTTATTTTTGTGCCATTTGTGCTAGTTTACTTTATGAGTTTTATCTAGCTTGCTTACATTTCATTATATTGTTTTTGGTTTGCTTCCATTTCACATTTGTTGTACTTGCAGTCTTGTATATCATGGTACAGTAGCATATAAACTCCAAAAGTTGTGCCTCAATGCCTCCCTCACTCACCTCTTTGATTGGAGCCTAAGGAGGGCAGATATTCACAACATGCCCAAAATTGCTCTTCGGTTTATGTCTTCTTGAAAGAATAAATATATTTTTTCAGTTATCATGAACATGTTAAGAATAGTGGGTTAGTTATCATGAACATTTTCAGAATTCTGGGTTATGTTTTTGTTTGAATGCATAAGTAGGTTTTCTTATCAAATTAAACTCATTTTTTCTGTCTTCTCCATCATAAATTTATCAATGTTTATTACATGAATAGGTAGTGTGCTTGTAGGTTTGAGTAGAGCAGCAAAGGATCACTCCACCAAGACCCCTAACTCAATTTCTCAACTTTCACTAATCTCCTTTCAACAAAGTCCTGCTCAGCCATGTTTTTGATATTTTCACCACCACATTGAGATCAACCATTGAAGTGCAAGATGAGATTTGAGAGAAGTTATGATCTTCTAAAAGGGCTTGGAAACCTTACATATACCTAAATACACCTTCATTTAACCTTCCCGACCCCTTTTGTCATCACATTTTTCCTCAAAACACCCTCAGCCTCTTTCTTATAGCATTTACAAGACATCTTGTAGAACTACAGGAAACCTGTAACAGATCTTGGAGTAGCACTAGTTAGCCACTCCGTTAGCCCAAAAACCATATTCCACCTTACTTAACCCTACCTTAACCTCTAAGACACCTTCATCTCTAAATCAATGAGTCCAGGAACTTCTTAAGCCACCTTAGCGCCTCCTTCTTTTCCCGCAAGGCAGAGAATTTACAAGCATAGTTAGCCTATGACTAGATGCATTGTTAAAGAATAGAATTTAAGAATAAAATAGTTACATTTTATTTATCCATTTGGCCCAACAATGAGTGATTGAACTAATCTTCCTTTCTATCATTTCAATTCAACAATTTGCTTCATAAATGTTGCCTAGTTTACTTCTATTTCTTTCAATAGCCTAAATTGTAGATTTCCTTCCTTGCAAAATAGCTACATGTATTTTCTTGCTTCAGAATAGTCCTTTGATTGTTGATAGAGTAATGGTTTTGATTCATCTATAGTTCTAGGTCTAATTTAGAAGTGTGACAGACTTCACTCATAAACCCTAGCAATAACACATTTTCGTAGGACATATAAGAGGATGACATGAGTAGAATGCATCTGCTATGTATATAGAACTTCCACCTCCAAGTTTGTACAAACCATGGGTTGATAA
Source organism: Pinus albicaulis (assembly GCA_034641835.2). NCBI lineage: Eukaryota > Viridiplantae > Streptophyta > Pinopsida > Pinales > Pinaceae > Pinus > Pinus albicaulis. Next base: position 541,862,821 of record CM076578.1, on the reverse strand, counting down.
AGTAATGTAGAGTAGCCTCTCGAATTTGTAGCAATCTTGGTGCAATACTAGGGCTCATCACGTTTTGGCATCGTTGTTGGGGAGGTGTCTAAGTAGATGCTTTAATTAGGTTTTATTATTCTTTTCTACTTTTATTTTACATGAAGTTCCATAAATATTGAAAAATAAAAAAATATTTTGACTGTCATGCCTCGTAGGAGTAGGTATAACGAAGGAATTTTTTTACCGAAAACTCCCACATACCCATAGAGTCATGCTTCACACTTCTTCAATGACTATGAGGTTGAGCACACCCTAGGTGAGTCCCTTGAACACTTTGAAGAACCTATTGGAGAAGAAGATCAACTTGCTTCACCTTAGGAACCTACTTCGCCAATCCAAGCCATGGTTGGGACTGGGACCCAAAGAGTCTTTCCCATTAGAGAAACAGATGGGGAAACAAGGATAAAGAACATCATTCCCTCAGTCCTTCCACATTTCCATGGACTTCCCACTGAGGATCCTCACACCTTGATGTTTGAATTTGATGTTTTCTGTCGAACCTATGACTATGCCTCAAATGATCAAAAGTTGATTTTATTCCGATCCACCCTCAATGATGTAGCCTTGTGTTTGTTCATGGGTTTGCCTGGGAACAACATCATTTCTTGGGAACAGTTACAAGTTTCCTTTAACAACAAGTATGGAGACTACTGTAGGTCCAAGGAAACTAAAGAGGAAATATTTAGGATGACTCTAGGACCTCATGAATCCCTACAAGATTATAAAGAAATATTCTAGTTAAATTATAAAATATCCAACTACAACCTTGATCCTAGATCGCTTAAATTGGTACTTCTTTGAGGGATCGGGGAGGAGGTTATAGAAACCCTTAATATACTATGAGGAGGATATATCTACCAAATTCCTTATGAGGACACCCAAAATCTCTTCAAGAACCATTCCAAGGAAGCTATGAAGAAAGGTAGAGCTAGCCAAAGTATGACCAACACTGCTTCCTCTTCCACCTCCATCAAGCATGAGATTGGAAATATGTTGGAGGACTTCAAGATGATGCACACCTTTTTTATGAAAATGGACATAATTCAAATCAAGAGGAAGCAAGAGGAGGCAGAAAGAGCCTTGGATATATTCTACCCTAGATGTAATAGAAAGCACCATCGGAATAAATGTCCATTGAATGTTATATAGGTTTTCTTAGTCTGTGAAGAGAATCATGCCACACATAAGTGTACCTCCTTACGTGGGATCAAATATGTATATCTATGTCAATAAGTATGACCAGAGAAACTATGTTTCATAAATCAAATAAGGTCTCAAGGGCATAGGTCATATCAGCAGGGTGTGCAAGTTGTACCTCACTCCTATTACCATAATAATCAAAATGCACCAATTCATTCCCATCACACCTCCACTCCTCCATCATGGCCTACACATCCTACTTGGCCATATAACCCTCCATGTCACCCTCATCATGTGAACCAACCATTTTAGAAGTATGTTCCTCCACCACCTACAGAGAAACCCATCACAAGGGTGGAGGCCTCAACATAATCAACCAACTTCTCTATTTCCTCAACCCCAACCTCAACCTTAGCTCACTCATTATACTCCACCAAAGTTTCTTGAGATGCCCGCACAACCCAATCTGAAAACGAAGAACAAGTAGGCGCATCAGGTTTACAATGTAGAGACATCCCATCTAGCTTATGTTACGGATATATATGAGATAAATCTCAGGTGAGGAAGAGTAAACCTATAAAATCATCCAAAAACCTCCTTTTCTTAAGTGCTTGATCCACTCTAGTCAACACACCCAAGAGGAGACCGAACATTTGGGAGAACTAAAAATTTGGTGTAAAAATAACCCTTCTCTAGGCCATTAATGATTTGTTTTGAGTTGTAATTAATTAACTCATTTATTTTAGTTATAATAAGTTTAACTAGTTTTAACTAAGAGATGAGCTAGTGAGATTAGCGATAAAGGGAAGGCCCAGTTGAGATTGGAGATAAAGGGAAGAGAACTATGAATTGTATAATTAGAAAATTGTACATGTCATGCATGATGTTAGAAGGATACCTTAGATGAATTTTTCAATAAATTCCTGGGAATTTTCTAATTAATAGGGGCTCATGATCGAGGTGGATATCGGTGGCCACCCACAACTTACTATTATGAGAAGTTTTTGGGGTCATGATCTTCCAAAAACATTTTGAGGCCCTAATGATCCAGGTGGATATTTGTGGCCACCCACCAATTCCATTTGAATCCCCACCATCGGTTCTGTTAGTTCTTCAGTTTCAGTACAACTTTCTATTTTTAGCAGTTTTTTCGGGTCCTGAACTTCCAAAGTCGTTTTAAGGCCCTAAATGGAATTTTTTGGGAAAAGATAGAGCAAAATTTGTCCATCGACCGATGTTTCTCACATTAAAGGTCATAGTCCTCAAATATATCTTTCTAACAAGATATGGTGTGGATCAAACATAGATCGTATGCCAAAGTTACATCTCCGGGAAGGTGAAACACCAATTTACCTAAACGAGGCTCATAGTTTTGGCACTTCATCTACTAGGGTTAGGTTTTTGAATGTTTATGGTTTTAAATTATTTCTCAATAATAATCAGGACCTTGAGCCTCCTTTTAACACAGTTTAGAGGCCTATAGCCACCACATCTCTTCGTAGAGATATGCTACCAGTGCCATAGCTAGTTTATTGCCATTATGTTTGTAAGAATATTTCATTTATTTGATATTAATGAACTGAAATATTATTTTCATTCAATATCCATGTTTATGTTTATTTGTGTGTATTATTGCGTTCCTGGATAAATCTGGATCACTAGTGTCAAAGCAGTCTTCTCTTTCTCTGTTTTTCTTTGCATGTCCCCAACCAAGTCAAGGTATAAGGAGTTAGGGCTTGATATAGTTGAGCCCTTGCAAGATCAACCTCACAAACCTTGACGAACTCCCATGGTGGAAGAAAAGAAATACGAGGGATCAGGAGATCCTATCAAATATTACTCAACGGGACCCTCTAGAAAGAAAGGAATGCAATGATGGATAAATTTGCTTAGATCCTTCAACAATTTCCCACCTATGGCTCATCTACATCCAACAGCCACTTTGGAGGCGCCGCTCCCTTGAAGGTACAGTTAAATTTTACATTCCCGTATTTGAAGGCATGATATGTAATATTCCCAATTTTCCATCAGTTAATTGGAATATTATAGTTCTTAATTTTCTTAATTAAGTAAGTAAATAAGAGGGCGGAGAGACCCATAAACCCCATAGATGAATACAATCCACTTTTGATGTGTGTATGTGGATAATTTAGATGTAGATTTGCATTAAGGATTAGTGGAGCATGCCTCTTAATGAAGGAAGAGTGGAGATCATGTAGCATTAATGATGAGATCATGGAGATCATAGAGGAAGTCAAATGAGATCATAATGCATTAAAAGTAAGTTCATAGAGAAATAATGATGAAATAGTTGAGGAAGTGGTACATCTAATGCACACATAATGGAGGGAGTGGGAATTAAATGCAAATATGGCGGAGAACATGGAGAGATAGTGCAGTATTCATGGATGCCAGTGGCCACATGTGAAACATTGTTATGGGGTGGGCCAGGGCTATGGAAGGCTTACAAATCATATAAGGAAGATGAAGGCAACAATAGAAGGTAAGACTTAGATTATTATTTTTTATTTTTTAAGATCCAGATTGGTCATCTGCAATTTCTATGCACACTTCAGTTGTTCAGCTAAGTCTATAATGTTGTTTAGCACACAGGTGTTTCTAGCAGAAATCCCACCCTTACCCACAGGGGAATTTGAGTTCCTACTCTCATAAGGTTATTTTTATCTGCCATATATCATCAAGCATTGGTGCCACATTCATCCCCTCTCTACAACACATTCAGTCTCAAGAATTACACATTCCTACTGGAGGGTTTGAGAGGAGGAGGTTGTTTCTAGAATTTCATCTAGGAAACTGGTGGAGGATTCACTTGTTCCTCAATTTACACCATCCTAGATCTATATATTCATATCCAACATTCATACGAACATTACACTCCTCCATGCATTAGCAATTCTCCAAGGGATTGCACAGTCCATTCTTGTAGATCTATTGGAGGAAGGACGTTTCCATTATTTCAGATGGAAATCTTGTGAGGGACCATATCCTCACTTTGGGCACATTATTTCCACCATTGAGGATTTTCATTGTAGCATCTGAAATCATGATATAGAGTCTCCATCCTTGACAGTGCAATTTTACTCGAGTGTTGTGTATTCAGTAGTTGCAATCAATGGAGGAGGAAGGAGGAGCTAGATCTTGAGCTTATAGCTTGGGGATTTAGTGAAGTGATAAGCTCTTTAGGCATATATTTGATTGTAAATCATTGTAGAAATCATATCTTCAGTTCACGCTTCAGATTTGCATATCTAGTAGTCATATAGTTTCACGGCCTAAGATAATGATTTTCCAAGATTTTCAGATCTGGAAATCCTTTCTGGGTTATCTTGGGTATTCATCATAGAGCACAGATATGAAATACTGACATCATATGAGCTCCAGAACTTCCAGATCTACACATTTATATTTTTTCTGGCAATTTCAGTCTCAGCATTTGTAGCAGGGATAGCGCAATATTTCTTCCAATAGTCCAACAGTTCTATATTCCCTCTTGTGGGAGGACTTTAGGGTCATTCTAGGCCACTTCTTTCGCTTGAGTGTCTCATATTTTGAGCGTTGATGTACTTGTATTCCACCTCCTATATAATAAAATGGATCAGCTATTTTGTACATTTTTATGGTGTATTTACATTAGTTGTACATTTCCGTAGTTTCCAGCTATTGTGTTTTTGTATTTTTGCATTCTCCCTTTTGGGATATTATAGTGGTATCAGATCATGATCTTTGGCTTAGCTTATGGACACTTTATCTTTAACATCAAAAGAAGAAGCACATAGTAGAGATCTACAATGACGGAGGGTTTAAGTTTTGCCTCACTTCTCTTTAGATCTATGAAATATCTATCCAAGGAGGTCAATAAAATGTAGAGAGAAAGGAAAAACGAGGATCCAAGAATATTTTAGAAAGAGGAAGGTCCAAGAACTTCCTATCAACAACAAAAAAGACCAACAATGCATAGAGCTTCACAACATTCTACTAGATCCCATTTCTTTGAGAAGGGAGTTCAGTGATATGAATATGAAGGAGACTTGGGGAATGAGAGACTAAGTAAATATCTTTCCAAGTACAAATCATAGCCTATAGAACTCAAGGAAAATATAACTCTCTAATAGTTTTTACAACTAAATGAGGAAAGGATATCTCACAGCAAAAATAGAAGTAAGAGGCATAGATTCTTCTTTCATACATTTGATGGATCATCCACAAGCACATTGAAGTCTTTGAGGGAATATTTAGAAAAATTCCTTCAGTTATACCCAGTAGCAGAAAGAGAGGTTGTTGAGATTGCAGCGATGCACCTTAAAGGTGAAGCAAAGGGTTGGTGGTTCATTCATTGGTCACATGCCAAAGTGTCTGCTTATGCAGATTTCATTCAGAGACCGAAGAAGAAGTTTGATAGAATGAAATCATAAACACTTTCCATTGTGACACTTCCCATCATTGATGAGATAGTACATGAGGAAGAAAAGGAATATTTTAGCATTATCACTCTGGTGGAGGAGCCCCTACCACCACCACCAGCTGCTGAAGTACTTTTATCAGGAGGAGAAGCACTTGCATCTTTGCAAGACGGTCTTAATATCTTGACGTTGGGAGTCCCATACATGATCCATGATATATATGAGGAAGAGGAGGTAGACACCAAAGGTGTTACATTAGAAGAGGAACAATCATAACCATTATCAGTAGTTGGAGAGGCTATCCACATTTTTCAAACAATTTCATCACATATCATTTCAGTACCTCATGTTGAGATTTGTGAGACCATGCCATCAGGGTAATTGCATAAGCAAGGAATAGAGCACCTTTATAATTTGGAGCATCCAATTATCATTGCACAGAGGACCCTTGACTTGATCAAGGAGAAGATATATAGCTATCTCAGTTTATCATGGTTGAGCTACACCCAACACTTTGTGTTGAAGTGTGGATTTTTAGAGGATGGGAGGAGCACAATCCTATTCACTACATTTTCGGAGTACGAGTTCAACATTGTGTATGGCTAGGAGATAGAAAATGTATGCTCATGTAGATCTACAATGATGTCATTGAGAAACAGTGATTAGATGAGGGCCCCATTATTCTTGCATCATTTCTAAGGCAGCTTCACTCATGAAGCACTGGAGGGAGAAATGATAGATGGTGGACATCTTATGATGGAGAGAATTTTCCATTATCAAGATGGAGTTTTCTTGATGATCCTTTCATAGCTCAAAGAGGAATTTCTGCCTGCATCATGTATGGAACCTTGTGGGTTCTATTGGGCCATTTATGAGAGGATATCATGGAGAGACCTCAAAGGAGGTGCACTTCAACATCTCATGGAGTGAAAAGCTTATCAGTTGGAGGAGGATGGTATTCTACCTTGGGTGGATACCAATTATGAGTATGACAAGATTCAGCATCCACAGTGTGATGGATGGATGAGGAGGATGAGAAAGGGGCTAAAAAAATACTTACAGGTCTATGATACAGGACAACAAGAAGCATGGCCGCACTGGTTGCTTTCAGGTGGGTATGGTTACTACCCAACATCTCATGTCTGTATGGTCCATGCCATGTACATCAATGATGATATGCAACAAAAGGAGGCATGGATGCGTTGGTTATTGTTGAGAGAGTTTTTCCATCACATGATATATCTTATGTCCATGTATGTACTTTTGTTTGGGACATTTCTTATGTCCATATATGTACCTTTGTTTGGGACATGGCATAACTCTCACATGATGTGGTGGTAGGGAGCTTGTTTGTATTGTTCTGATGTGGAATTCCACATGTCAATTAATATGTTGTTGCTCCATGACTTGCGTCATGATAATTTAAGATGGAAACATGAATCATTGTTGCTTTGGTTACTCTTGGGACAGTATGGGCTGATTTTTCCCCATACATTGCATGGTGATGATAGAGGTTGGAAAAAGGAGGCCTTATTGTGTTGGCTTCTATTGGAAGATTATGGTCATTATACTAGGTATGATGATGATGTGATGTGGCATCAAGAGGCATTATTATGATGGATTATTTTGAGAGAGTATGGCTATCATACTTGGATTGATGTTGATTTGGCATGGCAGCAATAGGCATTGTTGTGGTGGCTTCTATTGAGAGAGTATGTCTCTCTTGCTTGGTTTAATGATGATTTGGCATGGCAGTAGAAGGCTTTGCGGTGGTGGTTTTTATTAGGAGAGTATGGTTTAACATTGTACATTTTCATCCATATGTCTCTACTTCTTATTTTACACATTGTTGCGATGATTCTTGGATCCAACAAGGCCAACTGTAATATTCCCAATAAGCTTTCAGCTAGTCGGAATATCAAATTTTGTTTTTTCTTCTTAGTTAGAAGAATAAGAGGGTAGGGAGACCCATAAATATCCTTAGTAGGAATAAAATCACTCATAATGTGAATAAGGACCATCAAAATGGCTGGATAAATCACCCTTAGGTGTGAATATGGGATGAAGCATGTGGATGGGGTCAAGTTTAACCAAATCAACAATGTTGTTACGGAGGGAGTGGATAATCAATGAGAGACAATGCAATTTTGGAGGGAGAGTCTTTGCATAGAAGTAATGGCTTTAATGAGTGGGGCCCAAGGTGAAGAGGCTCACAAAGCATATAAGGAAAGGGAAGGTAGCCATAGAGCTCATATTGATTACTATTTTGTTTATGGTATGTATGACTTATTTCTCTCTTTTGCTAGTTAGCAGAGCCTATTATGATGTTTATCACAAGGGTGTTCCCGAGCAGGAATACCACCCTCATCCTAGGGTTACTTTGAGTGCTTGCTCAGGAGAGGTGATTGAATTGCATTTCCACATCCCGACATTAGGCCAAGCTTAAACTTTTCTCTACAACATAATTTCTGCCAGGGTTGTGCTATGTTGTAGGGTAGAAGCAGTAGAGGGTTTTCCACGGCCATTTCTGAGCTTGTTTTTAGTGCAGGAAGCATTCTATCCATTGGGAGGCTAGGAAGGGAGGTCATTGGGCTTAATTTCATATTTTGGCACCATTCCAAGTCATTACTATCCCCTACAACATAGTTTCAGTCCTAGACTACGCTATTTCATAGTGCACTTGTAGGGGTGGTTTCTGTGCATCATTTGGGGCATTATATCTTCAGTGAAGGGATAAACCTTCCACTTCGAAATTATATTGGGAGGAGGCTTCATTCATTTTTACATCATTTCAGCCATTTCTTCCCAAATTTTTAGTTGCAGTGAATCTTCAGCCCTAGGGTTGTAGTTCACCATTCGTATTTTGCATATTTCTGGAAACCCTTTCTAGGTTGTCTAGGGAAAGTGTATGAGGGCCTATATCTCCATTCCTGGCACCTCTTGAGCACTGTATTATCAGATCCATGTATTTATATTTTCTAGTTGCAGTTACATTCACTGGGAATGCACTGTATTAGTTCTTCGACATTTTTTGTAGTAGATGCATTTCATGTTTTGGTTCTTTTTGGCATTGGAGGCTTCTCTTGCATAGTTTAGGGACTTGATCCCCAAGATATTGTATTCATTTTTTATTTTTATACTTAATACCATGGATATATATTTGGCTCATGTTTGATGTATATTTATTCATTGGTATTTTCCATTATTGTGCTCAATATTACTACTTTTCCTAATTTGGAATATTATAGTGGTATCAGAGCATAATCTTCGATCAGCCTGTGCATTCAGCCAATATGTCATCATAAGAGGGAGATCCTCTCACATACATATTGAAGAGGTATCTCAAAATAAATTAGAGATATTATTATATAGATGTTAGAGAAGAGAAGGGAAAAAATCCCATATCAGGAGGAGATGAGGAAAAGGAGTTTCCCAAGCTTCTTCTTCAAGACCATGCAATATATTGCAAGAGATATAAAGGAGATGAGGATGGATAGACACAAGGAATCCTCTAAATTATTTCTACATGTAGAAGGCTACGGAATTTGACATCACTGGCATGATCAACCAGTGAAGCAACAAGTTTCCCAATGCTCTACTATGCCTACATTCTTAGTAGTGGAAAATGGAGGTTTTCAAGAAAAAGAAAATCTTGAAGATTAATTTCTTAAATATGAGTCTCAATCTCAGAGATTCAAAGATCATTTTATTTTTTAGGATTTTTTTTAGATAAAGGACAACAAAAGACCCCGACATCACAATAGAGGTGGAGGGTTCATACAAAACAATGATCCTCACCAAATTATGGGTAGATTCTTCTAACCCGATTTTCATGGGTCATCCAAATGCATAGCCAAATATTGGGTAGAGAAGCTAGACATCTACTTCTAGTTGAACCAAATATCAGAGATGGAAGCCATAAAAATAGTAGCGCTACACCTTGAGGGTGAGGTACATGATTGGTGGTTTCAGGGTCTTTCTACATTAGAGCTTTCCAGTGTGACTGCATATTTAGAGTTCAAAAGGATGTTGGTGGAGAGGTTTGATCGAAGAGACCTAGACGCACCTTTCATTGAGCTAGCTAAGCTCAAATAGTCAGGCAATCCAGAAAATTACATTTCTTAATTTCTAAATTTTTTTGTTATGGTTCTTGATTTATCTGTAGCTAGGAGGGTCTATATGTTTATTTATGGATTAGAAGAGCCTCTACATGGGTTGGTTAAATCAACCAAGCTAACTACCCTTCAAGCTGGTTTTTAAAGGGATAGATATCTACAACATGCCTTGCTAAGGGCAAAGACTACATTTCAGCAAAATCCCACTTTCCCATCAAAGGGAAAAGATGTGAAGGCTCCACCTTCAAAGGAGAGCCAAAACAAAGTACCTCTTAGTGATGATGTCCAGAGAGACTTGAGGAGAAGGAAGCTTTTCTTCGCATGCAAATAATCACAGGCACCCGGACATAGATGTGCTGTAGGGAAGGCACACTATATAGAGGTATTTTATGGTGATCAATAGGAAGAACAAGAGGAACCAAAAGCAGGTCATAGCGATGGGATAGTAGGAGAGGATCCACCACCACCAGGAGGTGGGAATGGAGAATTTTCTCTAATTGGATGGGCCCTTTCATCACTGAGGGGAGCACCCAAGTAGTTGACCTTGAGATTTCGAGGTTCCATTCAGGATCAGAGGGTATTAATGTTGATTAACAATGGGGATACCGACAACTTTATTGATTCCCAGTTAGTGCAAAGGAGGGAAATACCTATTGATGACTTTGAGGGATTTTTAGTTTTAGTTCCAAGAGCTAGAACCATGCAGTATGTTCCAGCATTATCTATCACCATGGGGACATATACATTAACTGATCACTTCTTTATGGTTGACATCTATGACACCAATGTGATATTGGGTGTGTAGTGGTTAATTACTTTGGGGAAGGTCACCACAAATTAGTAGACTTTATAGATGGAGTGGATAGATAAAAAGAGTGGAAAGCATCAGGTGATTAGGGGCATGCACACATATCCCTCTCAGACAACTTCTGCATAGAAAACAAAGTTGGATTTGCGAAGTGGAAGCGCAGACCTAACAATACAATTAGTTATGCAGAAGAGTTTGGACCATGAAACATTATTTTTTAGAGGCATTCCACCTAGGAGGCCACCAGATCAGGAGCTTATGAGAGTTGTCTCAGAACATTTTGCACCACTTGTATATCTAGGAGGGGTGAGAACCTTGGGAAGACTTGGGATGGCGCAGAGAGTCTTCAGTAGGCTCAAGGAGGAAGGAGACATTCTCCCAATATGATTATTACCCACTGTTACCAAACATCTTGCACTGAGAGAGGATGTTTCAGGGAGGGAGGATGGCACCATCATGGTGCAAGGAGACCACTCCATGGCTTTGGAGAATCAAAAGATAATTCCACATAGGGAGGATTCTTCCACAAATGGTAGAGGTTAGTGGCCACTCATGCATACATTGGAAAAACTCAAAATGTTTTGGATGGGCAATAAATTCTTATGGAAGGGTAACCTCAAAAAACCTCAATCTTCACTTGAGCATGAGCAGCCATAGGAGGAGCAGCAGAGGTAGGATAGAAGCATCTCGTTATATGACTTTGGCATGGGATATGTCAAAGAAGAGGGAAGCCACATGAAAGGTGCTTTACGTTGTAGATCAACAGTGCTATCATTATGGAGTATAGATCCTTATTGGAGATCCCAGCTATTGATGGAATACTCCAAGGATCTCTTTTCACATGGTACTTGATGGCCAGTTATCAGATGGGAGATATGCAGTGAAAGATGGAGTCATCTGTTTTCAAAGTAGGATATTCTTGACTAGAGCCTCTAAGCTCAAGGAGAAGCTACTACATGCAACATATGAGGGTTTTCTCTCCATCCACACTGATTTGATGGGATCATACCATACTATCATGGAGGGATTTACTTTGGAAGGCTTCATAGAGGAGGTGCACCATCATATCAGGAGATGCATGGGTTATTTGGATATTGTGGAGAGGAAAAAATTCTTGGTAGAGTTGTCATAGCCATGTCCTTATCCGATGGAGATGAGGGGAGGCCCATCTATGAGCCACTTCACCAACTTGCTCAAAGTATATGGTAAGGATTGTGTTTTTGTGCATAACGATTCACTAACTGAGTGCATGTATTCCTTTGCCATTCATATACAATACATCGCTCCAAAAGGGGGCACTTTTTTCTTTATATTTCATGATCTACTTGGAGCTACAATCAGTGATGAGCATGGCCACTACCTAGGATATTTTGGGGAGATGATATCTTATTCCGGGTGTGCTCAATTGGCACCACACATCATTCACCTTCTCCAAGCATGTGAGAGGATTGGGGAAGAAAGAAAGTGGTTGGGAAACCACTCATAATATCATATTTTGAGGCAATTATGAGTAAAAATGTGCTAATTCAACTTGTGGGACTATGATCCTCCTCGAGTATTTCATATGGCAGCTAGCGTGTCCTTGATTTTTATCCCATACGATGATGTTATTATCATTATGGTGGGCATGATTGGAGGGATGACACATGGATTGGATGTGCCCATTGGGAATGAGATTCCCCACATTTCCTTTGCCTCATGCTTCAGGGAGAAAATTGGGGAATACATGATTTCTACAATAAAACTCTTGTTTCTTTATGGGATGAGCCATTTGGTTAACTTGAGCACTTAGGAGCTGCATCTCAGGAGCACTTGGGGGGATCACTTCAGGTATGGATTGATTGGGGGATAGCTGGTTCATGAGGAGGGCTTATCACATGGAGGTGTCACAAGGGGAGGAGGAGGAGTTTTGCAGCACTCACCTTTACAATTGCTTCAAGACAAACAACATTTGGGAGGGGAGGATTGTCATATTCCCAATTATCTTTCAACTAGTTGTAATATTAAAATTTGTTTTTTCTTCTTAGTTATAAGAATAAGAGGGTAGGGAGACCCATAAATATAATAAGTATGAATAAAATCACTCCTAATGTGAATAAGGAGCATCAAAATGGTTGGATAAAGCACCCTTAAGTCTGAATATGGGATGAAGCATGTGGATGGGGTCAAGTTTGACCAAATCAAAAATGCTGGTATGGAGGGAGTGGGTAATCAATGAGAGACGATGCAGTTTTGGAGGGAGAGTCTTTGCATGGAAGTAGTGGCTTTAATGAGTGGGGCCCAAGGTGAGGAGGCTCGCAAAGAATATAAGGGAACGGAAGGCAGGATAGAGCTCATGTTGGTTACTATTTTTTTATGGTATGTATGCCTTCTATCTCTCTTCAGTTGCTTAGTGGAGACTGTTGTGCTGTTTAGCACAAGGGTGTTCTCGAGCAGGAATCCCACCCTCATCCTCGGGGGACTTTGAGTTCCCACTCAGGAGAGGTGATTGAGCTTCATTTTCACATTTTGGCTTTAGGCTAAGCTTTATCTTTCCTCTACAATGCAATTTCTGCCAGGGTTGTGCTGTGTTGCAGGGTAGAAGACATGGAGGGTTTGACATTGCCATTTCTTAGCTTTTTTTCAGTGGAGGAAGCATTCTTTCCACCAGGGAGGTCCTTGGGCTTAATTTCATATTTTGGTGCCCGACCAAGTCATTACCATCCCCTACAGTGTAGTTTCAGCCCTAGACTGCGTTATTTTAGAGTGCAGTTGCAAGGGTGGTTTCTATGCATCATTTTGGATGTTAAATCTTTAGTGAAGGGATAAACCTTTCACTTGGAGAGTCTATTGGGAGGAGGTTTCATTCATTTCTACATCATTTCATCCATTTCTTCACATTTTTTTAGTTGTAGTGAATCTTTATCCCTAGGGATGTAGTTCACCATTTGTATATTGTATATTTCTGGAAACCCTTTCTGAGTTGTCTTTGTTGGGTATGTGTTATCTTCTTTACATAATTAGTCACAAGCACGAGGGGTTCACAAGAGGGGTGATAGACCCCCCTGTACATTGCGTCAGGCACAGTGCCTCGGGAAATTTTTTTGGACCCTATTTTTCAATGGGTGGACCCGTCCATGGTTTTGTGCATGGGTTTGCACATGCTTCTGGGGCATGATGCTTTTTGGCCCCTGGAATTTTGTAGATCCAGTCAAGGGAACTACGATTATGTTCTAATCTAGGGTTAATGGATTAGAATTTATGTATTCTTCGACATCCATCTATCTATCTATCTATCTATCTATCTATCTATCTATCTATCTATCTATATATATATATATATATATATATATATATATATATATATATATATATGTATGTATGTATGTATGTATGTATGTATGTATGTATATATATATGTATGTATGTATGTATGTATGTATGTATGTATGTATGTATGTATGTATGTATGTATGTATGTATGTATGTATATATATAGATATATCTATGTGTGTGTGTGTTTGTTGTAACACTGAAAGGAAAATAATGAAAAATCAAGCTGGTAGTCCTGATTTGGGATCTAGGGGAAAATATTTGTGTATATCTGTTTTATGTTTTTTTCTCTCACTGTTGTTTATATTCTGTTATTTAAGATTCGTTTGTAGATAGTTTCTGTATAGGGTTAAAACCTACATTTGGTATCAAAGTTGTTTTGGCTTCAAGGGGTTACCTTTGCTGCTGAGGATTTTTTGCTCGGGCCCGTGGTAGACAATGTTTAGTTGGAGATCTGCAGGATAAATTTTTGCAGTGAAAGAAGATGGTGAGAAGTGGAAATATAAAGATCAAGAAATTTAATGGTCATAGTTTTGAGTTGAAATAGCTCAATATGGAGGATCTACCGGTGGATAAATATTAGTGGATCACGATAGATATGGATACTAAACCAACGGAGATGTCAAATGAATATTGGAAGAAGCTGGATCAGAAGGCGAAGAGCACAATACGGTTGTCTATCTCAGATTTGGTATTTTGAATCTATCCGAGGAAGCTATGAGGAAGGCTTTGTGGGACAAGCTAGGGAAATTGTACCAATCTAAGTCTCTGGTGAATAAATTGTTCCTACGGAAAAGATGTATAACCTGAGGATGAAGGATGGAGACTCGATGACAGAGCATTTTAACTCCTTCAATGCTGTGGTAAGTCAATTTTTATCTGTTGATATTAAAATTTCATATGAAGATAAGTGCATTAGTTTGTTGTGTTCTCTACCAGATTTGTGGGACAGTCTAGTTATTGCAATAGGTAGCAGTTCAAATACCTTGAATTTTGATGACATTTTCTTAGCCTTGCTATCGGAGGAAATGGGAAGCAAAAATATGGAGGGTTAGAGTGGAGATGCCTTATCTCTATGAGGAAGGTCCCAGAACAGAAACAAGAATAAGGTTTCGAGTGGGAGATCTAAATCTATAAGAAAGTTTGTAAAGATGTGCTGGAAATGTGGAAAGGAAGGGCACTACAAAAAGGACTATAGATCTAAAGCTCCTGATAAAGGAAGGGATCCGATGATGCTTCTTCTGTAGAGGTGAAAAACACATTGGATGAAGGTGGGGATGTGTATTTGGCTTCTTCCTCAAATACACATGTAGATCATGAGGCATGGTTGATTGTATCAGGTGCATCCTTTCACTTCACTCCCCATAGGGAGTGGTTCTAGGAGTATGAGAAGTATGATGATGGTGATGTCTTCTTAGGGGATGAAAAGAAGGCCAGAATCATCGAACAAGGAAAACGCAAGCTGAAGCTATAAGGTGGAAGGATTAGAACACTTCCTGGTGTTTTACATAATCCTGCATTGGCCATAAATCTGATTTCTATAAGTAATATGGATGATGTAGGTGTAATAATAGTGTTTGAGAAAGATACTTGGAAGATGGTTCGAGAAGCACCGGTATTAATGCGGGGAGTTTGGATTGGAACTCTGTCCAAGATTCAAGGTAGCACTATTATTAATTGGTGAAATATTTATGTGGTTCTTGAAAGTGAAGTGGAAAGCCTAGTGGTCTCTAGAGAAAAGACCATGCTATGGCATAAAAGGCTTGGACATATTGGAGAGAAGGGCCTTTGGATACTGCATGGAAATGGTAAGGTAGAAGGTATGTATAATTTCTCTTTGGATTTATATTTCTGTGAACATTGTGTATATGGGAAGCATAATCGGGTGAGTTTTCGTTCTGGTGCTAAGAGGGTAAACAAGATATTAGAGCTTGTGCACGATGATGTGTTTGGACCTGTGTCGGTTCCATCACTGGGAAAGTCTGTGTACTATGTTTCATTCATAGATGACTTCTCAAGGAATACATGGATATATTTCTTCAGGAATAAATCTAAAGTATTTGATACATTTAAATAATTTAAGGCTCTGGTGGAAAACCAGATAGAGAAGAAGATAAAGGTGCTGAGGACAGATAATGGTGGAGATTTCTGCAAGAAGGAATTTGAAGAATTATGTAAGAAGTGTGTTATAACACGATAGAAGAATAATCCATACACACCTTAGAAAAACAGATTTTCAAAAAGAATGAACAAAATTTTGATGGAAAAGGCAAGATACATGCTCAGTGGTACTAGGTTAGGACAAGAATTCTAGGTAGAAGCAGTGGAGACTGCATCTTACCTAGTTAATAAATCATCTTCATCATCATTGGAGGATAATACTCCACATGAGGTATGGATTGGTAATAAACCCTCTCTTTCACATCTAAGGGTATTTGGATGTGATGTATATGTACATGTTCCAAAGGAGGAAAGGACCACGTCGGATAATAAATCCGAAAGGATCATCTTTATTGGGTATAAGGATGGTTTAAAAGGTTACAAGATTTGGATCCCAGAAACAAGGAAGGTTGTGTACAACTGAGATGTGGTATTTACAGAGGTTAAAGATGTTGTTAAACATGAATTCCTACCAAATGAACCTGGGAATATAGAGTTTTAGCTAAAGGAGGATGAATCAAACTCTACAACAAAAGAAGAGGAAGAAGAGGAAGAGCCACAAACTCCAGGTGTGAGAAGATCAGTTCGGGAAAGAAGGCAACCAGATAGGTATAGTCCATATGATTTCTGTTGAAATTTTTCTTTAACTATAACTGATGATGATCCAAGAATTGTCAGATAGGTAATGGATTTAGAGGGTG
Organism: Pinus albicaulis; assembly: GCA_034641835.2. NCBI lineage: Eukaryota > Viridiplantae > Streptophyta > Pinopsida > Pinales > Pinaceae > Pinus > Pinus albicaulis. The sequence goes on along the minus strand of CM076578.1, from coordinate 541,846,122 downwards.
GAAAACTATGGAAGGAGGCCACGGTTGATGAAATGGCATCCTTGCATAAAAATTAGGCATGATATCTGGTGGATTTGTTGGCTGGAAGGAATCCCATTGGGATAAAATGGATGTTTAAGAAGAATATGAATGTAGAAGGCAAGGTGGAGAAACAAAAATCTCGTTTGGTAGCAAAAGCCTATTCCCATGTGCCAGGAATTGATTTTGGTGGTATTTTTTCTCCTGTTGCCAAGGTTACTTCAATTAGATTAGTTTCATCTATTTCTACTCCATTTTATTTTGAGGTAGAACAGATGGATGTGAAGACAACATTTCTTCACGGGGATCTAGAAGAGGATATATACATGAGGCAACCTAAAGGATTTGCGTTGAAGGGTATGAAAGAACTAGTTTGCAGGTTAAAAAAATCTCTGTATGGGTTAAAACAGTCACCAAGGATGTGGTATCAAAAATTTGATACCTATATACGGGGACTTGGCTTCACTAGAAGAAAAGAGGATCATTGTTTTTACTTTAAATTAATTGGTGACCATGTTATTTATTCGGTCTTGTATGTGGATGATATGTTTTTGATTGAAAATTAAGAGAGATTGGGAAAAGAAGAAGCTCTGGTTAAACCAGAGGATGTATGTTGAGACTACATTGCAGAGGTTAAATATGAAGGATATTAAACTAGTGAAGGATCCTATTCCTGCAGGTGTAAATCTATATGTTGAAAAATGTCCCAAAACACAAGAAGAAGAGGAGGATATGTCCCGTTTTCCATATGAAAGTGCAGTGGGTAGCCTGATGTATGCAATGGTCTATACTAGACTAGACATTGCACATGCAATGGGAATATTGAGCAGTTTTATGTCAAAATGAGGGAAGGAGCATTAGACAACAGTGAAGCAGGTTTTCAAATATTTGCGTGGCACTAGTGATTATGGTTTGTGCTATCAAGGAAGACCATGATTATATAGAGTGTTGGACATCCATGGTTTTCTTGAGGTAGACTGGGCTAGAGATCTGGACAAAATAATATCTACAGGTGGGTATGTGTTTAGCATATTTGTAGGTGCAATCATTTGGATGAGTAAAAGAAATTCTGTAGTGGATCTTTGAACTATAGAGGCAGAATACATGGGAGCCACTCATGCAAGCAAGGAAGTAGTTTGGTTGTAGATATTGTGTTCAAGTATGGGATTGGTGCAGCGAGCTATAAGGATAGACTGTGATATCCAAAGTGCAATTTTATTTCCTAAGAACCCTGCTTATCATTCAAATACAAAGCATATTGATCTTTAATATCACTTTGTGAGAGCTATGGTTGAGGATAAAAGGGTGTTGCTGGTAAAGGTGGACACTTTGAATAATTTTGTAGATGCATTGATGAAGTCTATGAGAACTCAGAAGTTCTCTTCGTGTAAAGAAAAATTGGGTCTTGCAGAGCTGGGATAATGACTAAGCTCTCCTATGGCCCCTTGTGGAAAAAAAAACAAGTGCGATAATGTTGGGCATGTGTTATATTATTTCCATGATTCATGGCACATGCAAGGGGGAAACAACCCCCCCTGTACGTTTCGGTAGGCGCAGCAGGGGGCTCATAGCCCCCCCTATTCGGGGTCTGGGGCAGTGCCCTCGGAAAAAAATTTGGACCCTATTTTTCGGTGGGTGGACTGACCCATGGTTTTGTGCATGGGTTTTCACATGGTTTTGGGGCATGATGGTTTTCGGCCCCCGATATTTTGTAGATCTGGTCAAGGTAACTATGATTATGTTCTAATCTAGGGTTAATGGATTGGGGTTTATCTATGCTTCGACATGTATATATATGTGTTGTAACACTAAAAGGAAAATAATGAAAAATCAAGCTGGAAGTCTCGATTTGGGATCTAGGGGAAAATCTCTGTGTATATCTATTCTATGTTTTATAATCTCGCTATTGTTTATTTTCTATTTTTTAAGATTTGTTTGCAAATAATTTCTATACAGGGTTAAAACCTACTGTCTTGGGAAAGTGTACGAGGGCCTAGATCTCCATTCCCGACACCTCTTTAGAATTGTGTTATCATATCCATGTATTTATATTTTCCAACTATAGTTACTTTCACTGGGACTACACTGTATTAGTTCTCTGCCATTTTTTGTAGCAGCTTCATTTCATCTTTTGGTGCTTTTTGGCGTTGGAGGATTCTCTTGCCTAGCTGAGGGACTTGATCCCAAAGATATTGTATTCATTTGTTGCTGATAAACTTAATACCATGGATATGTCTTTATCTCATGCTTGATGTATTGCCATTCATTGCTATTTTCCATTATTGTGATCAATATTACTGCTTTTCCTAATTTGGAATATTACACAACAGGGACAAGGATGGAAGCATGGAGAGATGTAATATAATCTATGTAGCATGGGTTGGAGAGATGGTTTATGAGTTGGGACTTTCCACTTTGGGAAGAGACCACTTCACTTTATGTATCTCATCCATAGAGGAGGATCTTGGACAACATATGGTCGCCACGGGGAGACTTATTGATGAGGAGAGGCATCTAACTTTTTAGTTGGAGGCCATTCTAGACAATAGAGAGAAGTAGATTTGGAGCTAGGCATGCATAACATATTGGAGAATATGGGTAGGCATTCCATGAGGATTTCATTTGGAGTAGGATGGATTGTTGTAGCATCCACTTTTTTAGTTTCTTGAGGACAAACAACATTTTGGCGGGGAGTACTATAATATTCCCAATTTTGCATTATTTAATTGGAAAATTAGAGTTCTTAATTTTCTTAATTAATTAAGTAAATAAGAAGGTGGAGGGACCCATAAACCCCATAGATGAATAAAAGCCACTTTTGATGTGTGTATGTGGATAATTTGGATGTAGATTGGCATTATGGAGTAGTGGAGCATGCCTCTTAATCAAGGAAGAGTGGAGATCATGTAGCATTAATGATTAGATCATGGATATCATAGAGGAATTCAAATGAGATCATGGTGCATTAAATGTAACATCATAGAGCACTATTGATTAAATCATGGAGGAAGTGGTGCATATAATGCACAGATGATGGATATCATGGGAATTAAATGTAGAGATGGTGAAGAACATGGAGAGACAACGCAATATTCATGGAGGCTAGTGGCCACATATGCAGCACAATTATGAGGTTCTTCAGGGGTATGGAAGGCTGATAAACCATATAAGTAAGATTAAGGCATCAATAGAAGGCAGACTTTAGATTATTAATTTTGATATTTTTAGATACAGATTTGTCATTTGACATTTCTATGCACGCTTAAGCTATTTAGCTAAGTCTACAGTGTTGTTTAGCACATAGGTTTTTCCAAGCAGAAATCATACCCTTACACATGGGGGATTTTGAGTGCCTAATCTAGGAAGGTTATTCTAAGTTTCCATACATCATCAGGCATTGATGCCATAATCATCCCCTCTCTACAGCACATTAAGTCTCAGAAATTACACATTCCTAATTGAAGGTTTGAAAGGATGAGGTTGTTTCTAGAATTTTAGCTAGGGACCCGATGGAAGATGAATCCTTTCGCCTTTTTCTTTAAGTTTAGTCTTCCAAGAGCATTATATTTTTATCCAACATTCAAGAAAACATTACGCACCTCCATGCAGCAACAATTCTTCAAGGGATTGTGCAGTCCAGTCCTGTATATCTATTGAAGGAAGGAAGTTTGCAGTATTTCAGCGGGAAATATTGTGAGGGACCATATCCTCACATTGGGCACATTATTTACATCATTCAAGATCTTCATTGCAGCATCTAGCATTAGGCTATAGATTTTCCATCCTTGACAGTGCAATTTTACTCAGCTTTTGTGTATTCAAAAACTACAATTAGTTTAGGAGCAAGGAGGAGGTAGATCTTGAGCTTCTAGTTTGAGGATCTAGTGAAGGGATCAACCCTTCAAGCATAGAGATAATTGTACATCATTGTAGAAATAATATCTTCATTTCATGCTTCAAATCTTCATACCCAATAGGCATATAGTTGCAGGGTGTAAGAGGGTGATTTTCCAAGATTGTTAGATCTGGAAATCCTTTTTGTGTTATATTGGGTATTCATCATAGAGCTAGGATTTGAAATACCGATATCATCTGAGCTCCGGAATTTCCAGATCTACACTTTTATAATTTTTTGGGAGTTGTAGTCCCAACATTTGCAGTAAGGACAATGCAGTATTCCTTCGAGCAGTCCAATAGTTACGTAGTCCCTCTTGTGGCAGGACTTCAGGATCATTATAGGCCACTTCTTTGGCTTGAATTTCTCATATTTCGAGCATTGTTATACTTGTATTCCACCTCCTATACAATAAAATGGCTCAGCTATTATTTACATTTTTATGGTGTATTTACAATTTTTTTTCATTGCTACAGTTTCCAGCTATTGTGTTTTTGTATTACTGCATTCTCCCTTTTTGATATTACAAGATAGATGAAGACGTTGTAGATATATGGTTGAATTTTATAGAAGGGTATTTCTGGGTCCACGATTTCTATGACTCATAAAATATTATTTTTTCACTCCTCAAAGCCGCCCCCCATGTCAAATACTGGTGGGAAACCTACTGTGAGAAAAAGGATGAGAGGGAACCCTCTCCATTCTCGACTGTGCCCACTTGGAATTCATTCTTAGATGACATCAAGGAAAAATATTATTGCATGGGGAATGATGAGGATAAGTACATCCAATGGACCATGCTGCGGTAGCAAAGGGATCAAGATGTGCACAAACTAACGAATTTGTTCCATACCATGCAAAAAAATTTGGGTATTAAATATTTGGAGAGAAATTTGGTGCTCAAGTACCGTAGAAGTATTCATAGACACATTCAAGAGGATATGGAGTTCCTCGAAAATACCTTGTTTGGCACAGTATATCACTATGTCGCCAATATTGAGTAGAATTTTAAGAAGAAGAAGTGAGACTTTGGATCTGTGAATCCGAAGCCAGGGAAAGGTGCCCCCGAATCACATAACATGTGGCAGAGACAAAGTAGGGAAACTAAGAAAACCACTAAAAATCCAAATAAGGACACAGGGAAGTGGTGTGAATTTCATAACATCCTCACTCACAACACAAACAAGTGTTGGGCCAAATAGTCATTGGTCGCCGAATTGAAGGCACCCAAATCAGATGAATTTTCTGATCCTGAGCCAGAGCCAAACAAGGGAGATGAAAAAGGGAAGAAAATAATTGATGTGAAACCCATTGCCATTTTTTCCACCACCAAGATCTAGAGAAAGGATCCTGAGGATCTAGAGGAGGGGAGGCGTCTCTTCCATTCGTAGATGTGGGTGAAGGGTTCTCCACTACAATTTCTTATCGATAGAGGAAGCCAAAAGAACCTCTTTTCAGTAGAGGTCATGAAGCAGCTTGAATTTCCCACCATAGCACACCCACAACTATATACCATCAGGTGGCTTCACTGAGGGAGAGATCTCTGCATCCGTCAGTAGTGTTGGCTTCTATATAGCATCAATCCATTCATGGATGAGGTATTTTGTGATGTTGATCTTCTTGATGTAGTTGATGTATTATTGGGCCAACCATACTTGTGGAGGTGGCATGTTGTGTATCAGTCTAGTCCTGATTCTGTTGTTATTAATTTTGGAAATAAATTGTACAGGATACCAGAGGTAGTACCACCTCATGCCATCTCCTTAACTATTGCAAAAAAACACAGTAATATTATTTCCAAAACAAGTAAATTCATTTTCCTTACAAATCAGTCACAGGGAAAGAAGAAAAATGTGGCCACAACCTTGAAGGAGGGCTCCCCTGCATGGCAGTAATAGATGGACAAAGGCATGGAGGAATACAAGGAAATTTTCTCCTCACCCACATGGGTTCCTCTACAATGTAATGATAAGCACTCCATTGATCTGACCCCCGACACACCGCCACCTGATGTTTCCATATCTCATGTGACTACACATAGAAAATCCTCATATGTATTTTATAAGGCAACCAAATTTATTAATGGAATATAGCACATCTGCCAATAGGTTCGCGACATCCTAGACAAATCCAATACTAATTTTAGCAGAACTTGCCTCTCATGGAGAAAATTAATGCAATGGGGACCATTTATTCCTAAGGAGGGACTAATGATATAGGTGTATATCGGTGGCTACCCACCCATTCCATTTGGACCTGCACCATCAATTCTTTAATTTTTTTAGTTTCAGCACAACTTACTATTTTTGGCAGTTTTTCAGTTCATGAAATTCCGAAGCCTTTTTGAGGCCCTAATGACCCAAGTGGATATTGATGGCCATCCAAAAATTTCATTTTAATTCCCACCATCACTTATGTTAGTTTTTCAATTTCATTACAACTTACTTTTTTTAGTACTTTTTCGGGTATTGAATTGCCAGAGACGTTTTGAGGCACTAAACAACGTTTTTTGGGAAAACAGGGAGAAACATGGGTCCATGGGCTGATGCTTATCACACTGAAAGTTATATTCCTTGGATAGATATTTCTAACAAGCTATGGCACACCTAAAAAGGATATCTTATGCCAAAGTTACGTCCCTAGGAAGTTGAAACACCAATTTACCCAAACGGGGCCCATAGTTTTGGCACTTCATCTCCTAGGGTTAGGGTTTTGGATGTTTTGGGTTTTCAATTGTTTCTTAATAATAATAGGACCTCGAGCCTCATGTTAACATATTTCATAGGCCTATATCCACAACATATCCTCTCATAGATACGCTACCAGCGCCCTAGCTAGTTTATTTTAATTATGTTTGTAGGCATATTTCTGTTATTTGACATTAATGAAATGAAACATTATTTTTGATGCAAATATATGTTTATATTTATTTATGTGTATTGTTTCATTCCTTCATAAATCCATATCAACTCAATTCCTCCAAGAATGCATAAGCAAGGTTGAGCAACTAAGAGGTAGGAAATTGGTTAAGTATCAGACCATACTTGCTCGGATCAAAGTGAGACAGTCAAAAATAGTGCAGAGAGCTCTCAATCCTGAGAGAAGGATTTTATTGTTTCATAATATTGACTAAATACAATATAAATGTAACAGTGTTTTTTCACTAAATCTTTCCCCAGATACATATTTGTGTTGTGTGACTGAAATTTTTCTCTTTCTAATTCATGTCATTGTGTGATTGTAATTGTTTTTTGTAATATGTATAAATAGATTCAATATTTTTTCTAGCATATTACAAGAACATTTAATATATTTTTATTTTCTACATGGTATCAGAGCATGAATCACTATAGAAGAGAATAACCAGAGTTTTTTTTTAGTAGCTAAGTCAAATATGTAGATTTATTCTTGAGGATCAGCAACAGATCAAGATTTCTTTCTTTGGATTGATAATCCAATATACCTTTGAGGGTAATTTTAATTTCATATCATGAAAGGACAAGATGGAGGAAGTGCTAGAGGATATCGGGCTAGAGGAATTCATAGACAGTGATATTCCCTAGCCCGCAGCAACAGATGCTCAACTTCTTGATTCATGGAAGACAAATGTAGCAAAGGTGAGGAAGATTTTGTTAGAAGGATTTTGAGATCATATTGTATCAAAACTCCATGGAAAGGAACTTGGTGCTGAAGGACAAGCTTAGAAAGATCAAGATGGAGAAGGGCAACATGATACCAAAATACTTGACAAAGTTCACTCAGTGTCGAGCTGAGCTTGGAAGTGTTGGTGTGACAGTTTCCCTGGATGATTTGGTAAGCCTATAACTTATAGGCCTTATCAATATTTGGAATAGCTACCATGACTCAGTGAATAGGAGGGAGTAGTTGCAAGAGTGGGAGCGATTGCTGTCCAACTTGGTACAAGAATAGATTTAGTGGAACACTAGAGATGGATCCTCATCAAAGACTGATGAGGAGGAGAATTGTGCCTTAGATAGAAAGGAGAATAAAGGAAAATGTAAGGTGTCCCATTCCAAAACACATTTTTCTCAGGAAGGCAAGAAGTGAGACTTTTTAAAGGTAATATATCTTCATTGTTATGAGCTTGGACACTATGCTACAAAGTGTGGGCACAAGAATACTGACAATAAGACCTTAGGAGGAGCGACAGGTGAAGCACTTCCTTAAAATATGGAGTTGCATTTCACCCTTATCGCATGCATGGTGTCATCTGTGATGTTTTTTTTGTCATACTTAGATAGTGGAGCTTTGTTCCATATGATAAAAAACAAAGAATTATTTAGCAACTTGGAGGAGAAGGATATCCAGATGCACATCAATATGGGAGAAGATAAGAGGTATAACGCTACCAACATAGATACAATATCCTTTTAGAGGGAGTCAGGTACTCATCTAACATTAAAATATTTTATGTATGTTCCTATTTTAAATAAGAATTTGGTTTTTTGTGTTATGTTGGAAGATCGTGGATATGATGTGATATTTAGGAAAGGAAAGGCATTCCTTTATCACAAAGCCACGAGATAGGTGGAGAATATTGGAGTTGGAGTAAAGGACCTCTACAAATTGGACATAGAATATTATGCTACCTTGAGCATGAAAGGTAGAGAAGGTAGAGAGTTGAGACATCAATGAGTTATGGCACATAATGTTGGGCCATCTACACCATGGTGCTTTGACGATCATGCAACATATTTTTGCAAGAATTCCAAAGGGTGAACTTGAGGAGCCCAATACATGCAAAGGTTTTACATTGGACAAGTACACCGAAGCGACCTTTCATGATAAGGAAGGTTGAGAAAAGGCGATCCTTGAGACATCTCACTCTCTCATGTGTGGACCATTCTCGACAACTTCCAAATAAAAAAAATAGGTATTATTTAAATTATTTAAATTCTTTTTCCACACAAGTGTTTGGTTTTCTTCATGTAGAAGAAATATCAGAAATTCTCAAAGTTTTTTGAGTTAAAGGCACTTGTTGAGAAAGATACAGGGAAGAAGGTGAAGGCTCTGAGGAGCGATAATGGGGGAGAATATATCTCTAACAAATTTAGTAAATTTTGTGCTTCATAATTAATTCAAAGGGAATTGATAGCACCTCGTAACCCACAACAGAATGGGTTTGCAAAAAGGAATATCAAAAGTATTTTGGGAGCAGCATGAGCAATGTTGCATGATCATGCCCCATTTTCGCATCTATGGGAGGAAGCATGCAACACAAAATTATTTGTGTAGAAAAAAAGTCATCATCGAATACTTGGGATGAGTACACGAGAGGAAGATTTTTTAGGTAAGAGACGAAAGATGCCAGGAAGAATTTATAGGCAACAACTGAGTTGGGGATATTTTTGGGGTACCCTAATACACCTCACAAATATCGGGTGCTAGCACATAAGATGAAAGTGGTCAGAAGATATGTGAAATTTGATGAAGAGAAGGTCATGTGAATTTCAATTGAGAGGGAGATTTAGTTTCAAGTTGAGGAGCTATTGGCTCGTAATGAAGAACCTTTAGATGACCAGGTGCTCAAAATTATGCTAAAAGATGAAATTTGTTGGAATTTTTTGGAACTTGAATGACTTTGTAGTTCTCGTCATTCTGAATATGGCGGAAATTTTTTATGCTCCCAGAAACACATTTTCTCCATTTTTTCAAACATGATTTTTTTTTTCTAAAAAATGCAGGACATCCTAGTACATAGACCGTACAAATGACTAGGCATAACTACGTGGAAAAGTGAATGTGAAAGTTGAATTGGTCCATCGTATTCTCCAACGAATGGTATTGTGCCAAGTGGGATGTTTTTATTGGTTGGATATGGCAGGTTTTGATTGGTTAATAGGGTGGCCAATCATAGGATGCCACATGGCATGGAAAAGGGCCACCACGTGGTAGCCCAAGGTCCAAAAAAATTTATGTAGGAGGCCAACTACAGCCGCTGAGAGTCAAACCTACAACCTCCACCAAACCATGGACAAGCTTCACCATTGCACCGCGCGTGTAGTTCTTATAATGCATTTTGTTTCACATGGATTTAATGTAATATAAAATATGAATTTGGGGGAGGGGGTCGGGGTCTAGCCCCATCCCTAGTCACCATGTCTAGTGTGGGAGGCTAGAAAGTCCCCCTACCCCCTTCCCCCCCCCACAATATAACTATAGCGTCTATCTTAACCATGGAGGAAATGGCTAACATGACCCTGAGGGAAAAGTGAAAGACTGTAGTTTCTCTAAACCGTAATAACTGGAGCCGCCAATGTTAAAAAGTAACGACAACCACCACATGTGCATACGTTTAATTCCAAGCCTGACAGTTAGCTTAACCACATAGGTTTTTTGTTATATAAAAATATTTTTTTTTGTTAAACCATCATATGGTTTTAAATCTAAATTTTTGGCATTAGAGGGAAGATTAATGCCTCGACAAATTTTTAGCCAATTTAATATCTTAAATTGCTTATCATAAATCATCAACCGATGTTAGTAATCTGATGAAGTGTGGTGCACTATATATGCTTAGTTAACCTTCTTCTTACTTCGTTTTGTATGTTTTATATTGCTTTTGGGGGTTTTGCTTCTTTGTGTCTAAAGGAGTTAATCTTGAGAACTATGAAATGAATCAACTAAATCTAATGAAGTTTTAATGTTAAAAACTAGTCTTGAAAGAAGGAAGAAATGGAAATGTTTCTTAACTATTCTAATTTTCATAAAAATGAATCAAACTTTAAATGGTTAGAACCCGATCTAAAAAAAATAGAGTATTTATTCTAATGACTTTGATATTTTTGGAATTTATAGCTAATCTTAATCTGACTCTACTACATGGATTAAAAAATAAATCCCATGACTATGAATTGAAATGACAATGCTAATCTAAATGCAAAGAAAATTCAAAGGAATTGAAAAGCAACTAATGCATGACCAACTACTCAATCATCCAATTTTGGAAGAATGACAATGTCATGTTATTGACATGATTTACAAGCATTAGATTATACTTTAGTTTAAGGATTTAATCTAAGAAAACATTTAAAAATCATGTAAAGGAAACTCAACTACTGTGTGACTTAAATACTCAATCATCCAATTTTGGAAGCATGACAAAGTCATCTTCTTGATATGATCTTTACAAGAATTTAATTATACATTTAATTGAGGATTTAATCTAGGAAAGCACTATAAAAATATGTAAAGGAAAATTCAACTACTGTATATTTTAAATACTTAATCATCCAATTTTGGAAGCATGACAAAGTAGGTCATCTTCTTGATATGATATTTACAAGCATTTAATTATACATCTAATTGAGAATTTTAATCTATGAAAGTTGTATAAAAACATGTAAAGAAAACTATTATTAGAAATGTATGTAACTCCTATCACCTATAACTTGACCCTTATATTTCCTTATCCTAAAAAATTATCAACCTTGCTTATTAATCAAAATAACACATGATTTTTTCACTCTTATAACAAGTCCTCACTAAACAACATAACCTATCACATGCATCCCATAATTCATGAACTTATAAATATTAAACCTTATAGTCATTTAAAAAAAAAAAATTATGAGTAGTATTTAATATAAGAAAAAAGGACATTGGTGACGGTCAAAAATTGTCACCATGAGGATGATGTGTGTAGATCCATTATGTGCACCCCCAAAAGAAAAATTTATCAATTATGTTAATGAGAGAGATATATCACTCCTCATGGCCCTTGACATATCTTAACACACTTTGACACACACTAAAATTCCTTGGTACCTCACATGTCTTAGAAAATATTTTTACCTAGAACATCTTTCCATGAATAGGACACCCAAGCACATGTTGGCAGGACTTAGCTAGCATAACACTCTCCTAGCATGTGTTGGCACACCTTGTAGTCCCTATTATTCCCTGGAATTTTCATATTGGAGCAGCAATATGGAAAAAGTGGGAAGACCAAACATTTGTTCATAAATCGAGTTGCGAAGAACTGATATAAAAACCTAAGTGTTGTAGACATTAAAGGAAAAATGAGGTAGATAAATGGAAATGTTTTTTGAGCTGATTTCGGTAACCTAAATGAGTTTAGTTCATTGATAGAGGCAGTTTTTGGACTTGCATAATGGGAGGCAAGATGACTTTCCAAATGTGTTCAGGACATGTGGAATGAAAGGGTTATGTGTAGCCACCATCAACAAGTAGATCAAGTGTTGTCTTATTCAAGGTATATTTGTTTTCAAAGTAATAACACCAAGCCCTAGTTGTATTACGAGTACCAGTGTTATTGTAAAGGGACATGACCCCTAGTAAGAGAGCTCTAGCCAATTCTATTATAGTTTGTAATTTAACGAATAATGGTCTGAAAAAGTTAAAAAATTTCATGTGCACTAGTTGATTCCCTAATTTTTGTAGATTTCGTTGTGAAAATTAGATGTATCGTGGCACTTGAGTGTGTTTGCATCAAATATTATAAGAGAAAACCTAGATTCTCATGTGTCATGGAAATTCGACATACACATTTTTCACTTAATAACTACATGTAACTCATATTAGGCTACTCATGTCCAATCTCAACTCATCCTACTTAACAATTTATAAAGACAGGGGGCTCAACACATCCAACTGTGGTCGTAAAATAGCTAAGCAACACAATTTACATATTCACATGCCATAAAATTTACATCTTGCTATTCCATGCCACCTGAAATGTCTTTAATGACTTGGAACTACGTGGCATGTGTTAATATCCCCTATATTCCTTAGCATGATTTTATACACCCTAACGCATCATAGAACTTCCTAACATGCCTTGGTAGTTTAGCATACCTTGGCACTGCCTAGCATATAACATTGTCACTCCCTCCTTAACACACCTAGAACTCATCAACACTCCCTGTCACACACTCTTATTTGTTCATTTATATGAATTTATATCTAGTGCTTCCTTGTATTTCCCTAATAATCGCTAACACTCCCTATCATTAATTAGCACACCGTAACACCTAGCACATCTTGGCACGCCGCCATACCACTCTCCCATTCCTTGGCACTATGTAGCATACCTTATCACTCTATCCTTAGCACACCTAGAGCTCATTGATAGTCCTGATCAAAAAATATTATTCATTCATTTCCATGCATTTTTACTGGGTATTCCCTTGTGTTTCCATATCATTCCTTAACACTCCTTGGCATGTCGTGGTACACCCCATCACCCAAGACATATTGACATGTCCCCCTAGCCTCTAGCATGCCTTAACACTACATAACATACCTTATCACTCTCTCATTATCACACCTGGAACTCACTAACACTTCCAATAAAAAACTCTTATTTGTTAATTTCCATGCATTTTGACGTAGTTATCCATTGTGTTTCCCCAATACTCCCAGTTAACACATCCTTGCAAGTATTGGCACATCTTTCTCACATGCCACCCTAGCACTCTAGGATTCCTTAGCACTACCAATTATGCCTTTTCATTCCTCCTTAGTGTTGAAATTAGAAACAAGAAACATTTAAAATGGCATCCATAAATGGAAACCAGAAAATGACACCATATGAGGCTTATGATTTAGATTTCCCTTAATGAAATTGGAAGAAAAATTGTAAATCCATCTCATGAAAACTCGTATTAATTAACTGAGTCATGAATACTTAGTTAGCTTATTAAATTTGAGTTAGAGGTCAAAGAGGACGCTTGTAAAGGATTTTTCTATTTTAGGGGGTCTAGTTACAATTATTTGTGAGTTGTAATTAGTTAACTCAATTAATTGAGTTAAAATGAGTTTAACTAGTTCTAACTTAGAGATGCACTAGTGATAGGTCTAAAGAATTAAATATGATCTAATTCACAAGTAGTGATCAATAAATTAACTAATAATTCACTATAAATATTTGTTGCATGTCAATTATAAGGAAGGCCCAGTTGAGAATGAGGTTAAAGGGAAGAGATCTATCAGTTGTACTATTATAAAATTATACAGGTCATGCATGAGGTCATCATGAAGGCCTTGAAGGATTGCAAAATTATTAAATGATATTATCCTAATTAACAGGGGCTCAATTATCCCAAGGATGCCTAAGAAATCCTAGGAAAGAAGTGGAAAAGAAAAGGTTAAATATTGGATTGATTTTTCTTAGAACTCAAGCCAGATTCAAGCAGGATCGGAGTGAGACATTCAAGAGAGTGCAGAGGTTTCTCAATGTGATGAATAACATTTTTTTTTTCGTGATCTTTACCATATGAAATATACAGATAGAGGGGTTTTGAGCAGTTCCTTTCCCCAGATACATCTTGTGTTTTGTGATTGATTTACTTCTTTCTCTTGCTTATATGTGATTGTGGGATCATGTTTTGTTTCCACAAATTGTAGGAAGTATTTAGTATCTTGTTTTAGTATGTTATAATATCAGATTTAATCTCATTGGTATATTTTATACATCATGTAATAGCATCAAGAATCACAAAAGAAAAGAAGAAATTGATTTTTTTCTTGAACATGTATTCAAATTTGGAGATTTGCTCTTCAAGATCCAAAAGTAAATCAAGATGTCTTTTAATGTCTTGAAACTCGAATATTCTCTTGAAGGAAATTAAAATTACATAGCATGGAAGGATGGGAAGGAGGTAGTGCCCTTGGATAATAGACTAAAGGAATTCATAGAAAGTGATATTCCCCAACCTGCAGGAGTAGATGCTCAACTTCTTGATGCATGGAAGAAGAAGGTAGAAAATGTAAGAAGGATCTTGTTTGAGGGATTTCGAGATCATATTGTATCGAGTCTCCATGGGAAGTAAAACTCATATACTATGCGGAAGGCCTTGACATATTTTTTTCAAAATAGTAGTGACCATAGGAAGTTCGCCCTAAAGGAGAAGCTTAGAAAGATCAAGATGAAGGAGGGCGAGAAGATATCAAATTACTAGACGAAGTTCACTCAATGTCGATATGCGATTGGAAGTGTTGTTGTGATATTAACCTAAGATGGTATGGTGAGCCGAGCTCTTCTAGGCCTTCCCAACAGTCTCAGAAGGTTGTAGAGAAGAAAAAATTAGAGAAATAGAGAGGAGATCAGGTGTTGGCATCCATTGAAAGAAACCTCAATTAGGGAGAAATTTTGAGCCAAATAGGAAGAGGTAGCACATGCAACCATTCCTCCAAGTATGGATGATGTGCAGGCATAATCCCAAGAGAAGAAATTTGGGCAGGATCCATTGATATGGATTGTCTTATCGATCAGACTTGCCTATGAGGAGCCCATAATATAGAGAAATAGGAAGGATCAATAGGATTGATGCAATCAACTGTGAGGAAGATACAAATTAGAGTGACAAATATCAAATACTAAAGCATAGATTAGAGTTGGCATCAATGCGTAGGGCATAGATGCAGAGTCAAGAACAGTGAAAATATTTTAGTAGAAAATGGAGTAATCGATAATAATTATATACCCTGATGAATGACAGATGCATCATACTGATTAAATTTTTTTGAAGGTTATTTAGTTTTAGGAGTTGCAGGAGCAAACAAAACTAGATAAGTGTTACATGCAAAACATTCCAAAGGCACCAAATTATAATATATTTAGTTCCTTTCTTGTTGAGAGGGAATTTTGAAATCAGAAACAAGAAACATTGGAGATGGAAGACATAAATGGAAAGCAAAACGTGGCACCTAGAAATGGCAACATATGAGGCTTCTGATTTAATTTTACGTTAATGAAATTGGAAGAAAAATTGTAATTTCATCTCATGAAAACTTATATTAGTAATTGAGTCAGGAACACTTAGTTAGCTTAGAAAATTTGAGTTAGAGGTAAAAGAGGAGGCATGTAGAGGATTTTTATATTTTTAGAGGGTCCAATTACATTTATATGTGAGTTGTAATTAGTTAAATCAATTAATTGAGTTAAAAAATGTTTAACTGGTTCTAACTAAGTGATGAGCTAGTGATAGGTCCATTGAATTAAATATAATTTAATTCACAAGTAGTGATAGTACATTAACTGATAATTCACTATAAATAGTTTTTGCATGTTAATTCTAAGGAAGGCCCAGTTGAGACTAAGGTTAAAGGGAAGAGATATATTAGTTGTACTATTAGAAAATTGTAGATATCATGCATGAGGTCATCGGGAAGGACTTGAATTATTTCACAATAATTAATTGGTACTTACTTAATTAAAAGGGGCTCAACTAGCCCAAGAATGCATAAGGAAGGTTGGGATAGTAGTGGTAAACAAGACGTTAAATATTGGATCGATTTTGTTTAGATCACAAGCAAGATTCCAGCAAGATCGGAGTGGGACAATCAGGAGACTACAGAGGTTTGTCAGTGTGAGGAATAACATTGTATTATTTCATGACCTTAAACCTATGAAATATAAAAATAGCTAGTTTTTGATTAGTTTATTTCCCTAGGTACATCTTTTGTTCTGCGATTGATTTACTTATTTATCTTTCTTATATGTGATTGTGTGATCGTGTTTTGTTTCCAAATTTTTTAGGAAGGATTCAATATCTTGTTTTAGTAAATTATAAGATCATATTGAAACCCATTGGTATATTTTCTACATTTAGCACACTTGGAACTCGTTGACATTCCATGTCACACACTCGTATTCATTCATTTCCATGCATTATGACATAGTGCTCCCTTGTGTTTCTCTAGTTGTTGGGCATGACCCAACTTGGTCCAATTTTGGTTAAAGACTCAATATTTTGAGCAGCGGGTTGAAGCCCCTCATTTTTTGATGGGATATATCAGGTTTTATTTGATTTTTATTTGGCCCAATGATATGGGGAACATGGGTTTTTAGCTATGTAATAGTATATAAAGAGATCTAATGCTTTATCGATGAAAGCAATAGGATGAGATATAGATGAGCACAAGTCAATGAATATTTTTTTATATGTTTTGGGCCTTAAGGAAAGGCCCTACAACTGAGTGCGCAGAGACCTTGGTAGATTTTGTAGCTTAGTGCACATAACACCTGTAGTTGTGTGCACAGGTAGACAAGTTGAATGTATTGAATGATTCTTCTTAATAAAGAAAAATAGTTTTTGGGTAATATTCTATATCCATATGTATTGTTTACTTCTATCTGCTTATGTGAAGTAATGGTTGCAACTAAATGTTATTTTAGCGCAACTTATATTTTCCTATAAAGTGTTTATGTTAAACTGAATGTGACGAAGTAAGTCGTTAGAGTACACAATGTAATAGTGGTATTTATGATAGAATAATAAATAAAATACAAAAAATCAAAGTAAAAGCCACATCGCATAGTACCTCAAGGTTGCAAAAACCTGGTTTTGCAACCACCCATAGGAACCTCGAGTGAGACTGTGATCTGATTTCATGTCATTGTCGAAAGGGTCGATGTCTAATGGTTTTTTTGGTGTGAATCTTAAGTCGAACTTGGGTCAAGCCCAACCAAGCCAACAAATGGTTTTTTTGTCGGGACTCAAACCTCAGTCTCTCGGGTGAGAGCTGAGTATCCTGACCAATGAACACTAGCACTCCCTAACACTCCTTGACACTCCATAGAAACCCCTGCACCATCTCTATATGTCTCATTGATTCCTGGAAATCTTGGTCTAATACTTAACCAATTTCTTGTCCTGAGGGATCCCTATTTAATTCCATAGTTTCCTAGGAAATTAGGTATTAATTCACAAGTAAATTTGCTAATAATAGTTGTGCAGTACATCAAGGATCTTCCTCTGAATCCATGCACCATCTGTACAATTTCTGAATATATAACAGATAGTACATTTCCTTTTAACTCCAATCTCAACTGGGTCTCTCTCAGTGAACTAGAATTGGCTAAGCTAACTAAGTCTTCCCGACTTAGTTAACTAATACAAGCTTTCATGTCATGTGGAATTACAATTTAATTATAATTTAATTAAGGGAAAATTAAATTATAAGCCTCTTCTTGTTTCCATTTTTAACATTCCATCTCAAAAAGAAACGGATTGTTTGCTACCCTGGTCATCAAATCTTTAATCAATGGCATACTTAGCCACTTCTCCTTTGAAAAAATTGCACACTCAACAATGATGGAACTCATAACTTCTAATTAGACTATCTATCTCGTTTGTTCATGCTACATTATATCTCATATTTCTCTTCAATTTGTGGACCACAAGCCACCTACATGTTGTTAAGAAATAACCATGAGAAATGAGCACTTTTTTGAGTGGGATAATCAATTTCTACCTCTTGTTATCACCTTTTTCTTAGTGATTTTCTTCCCCTTGCTTGGGAACTTAATAATGTATGTACTAAAAAACATTTCTTCCTCTCCCACTAAGCACACACCTTGTGTACTTGGTGAGCACTGAGTAAAGGCACTAAACACATAAACTTTGCTTGATGCCTTATACTTACCTCTTTCATCTATTTTTCTTCAAACGTTTTCTTGGGGCTCACACCTTTGTCTATTATTTACTTTAACATAAGGGATTTCACCACATATATGGGGGAAAGAGCTCATTCATTTACTTTTTCATTAAGAATTTTAACATCACAAGAAATTGATACCACTTTAGGGTCCATTGACAATAATAATTTCAATATTAATTGAGGATTCCTTCTTTTCATGTGTTGTTATTAGGGAAAATAAAAATGGAAAATGAATCATGTCAAAATCAAGGCCTTAAAATGTAGGAGACAAATTCAAACACTAACACATCATCCTATTCAATAAATGGATCAACAATGCTTATTTCATCTTTTCATCAGTGTACAATATATTACATGTAATGGAGTATCTAAACCATATCTTTCATCCTATTATGTGTTTCATTTCATAATGACAAGATGATTCTAGTTAAATAGAATATCACTAAGATATAAAGTTGAATTATCAAGCAAGGGGAATGAAAGGGAAGAGATTTTCCAAAATGTAGACCTAGTGACCAAAGCAAATTTACTTGGTGAATGTGCTTAATGAAAAGATGAAGCATTATGCTTAGTGAAGATCAAGGCAAAGGCATACAGTTATCATCGAGCGTAATAAGTAGTGAAAAGTGTATGTAAAAACAAAGAAACGAGTAAAGGACTTCCCACTCTACAAAGGAAAGTCTTGTTTAGTACACTTCCAATTGCATGATATCCCTATGTTTGACCTTGAAGAAGACATATGAGGTGTTTAGTTGAAGTTCCTCAAGTGTAGTTTACAAATATCGAGGAAAATAATAACTTAACCACCATGAAAAGGAGAATGGATTCCCATGCAAGGGGGAAACTAAACATTTTCTATTTGATAATACTCTTACATAAGGAAATAGAAGTCAAGGATTCAATCCATTCATTCATCATAGTTTACAATAACCTAGGCCACTAAGAGTTGAAAAGAAAATAATGAGACTATAGTTACACACATCAACCATAATAGTGAAAAAGTAATAAGAAAAAAATTATATATATACGATGAATTAACCCAACACTAAACACATCATAACATAATGACATGTTAAATGTCCACAGCATTAATTTCTCATCATTTCTAACAACATTGGAAACCATACTAAAATAAAATTACAATAGGTCACATGAATTTCTCTTCATTTATAACATGACATTACATCATTTTTTAGGGACACATAAACTGGGCCAAATTTATGAGTCCATAAATGAACACAAAAATTTATGGGGAATACCACAACTTTATTTAACACGCAATGCCAAATTCCTATAAACCACTACTAGTTTTAAGTGGAGTTAAAATTTGAACTAGCTCAATTTCACTTCCAAGTTCGACCACTCAAAAAAGTTGAAGGGTGAAAATATACCAATATACATATAGTTGTTTAATAAATAGTTTAGTCAAATTTGTTTAATCAATCCTTCAATTAATATCGATTGCAAGAGTATTTTAAATGAAGGCATTCCGTTAGAATCCTTTTTTTTGTCTCAGGGAAATTTTTTTGAGGGAAAACATATATCTAAAAGACAAGGCGTCGAACACAACATATCTTATCATTGTGAAGGTGAGCATCATCAACATTCTCATGCGGGTAGACACCATTTGAAACAAGTATGAAAAGTGTGTTATTGAAAAATAGAGGGAGAATTGGATCTCCGAAAATCACGCATTTGTCAAACTTTGTTTTCAAGTCCTACATTGGGGCTGAAAATTAGGTTAGTAAACCCTACATTTCCCGTGGCTCCATTTTTAAAATGTTGGGGGGAAATGCTAATTTTTGTGGTTTTTTTGGCACCAGAAAGTATATTATGTCACGAAGTAGAAAAACAGGGTAGTGGTCACAACCCTAAATGATGAAATTCGACACACGAAGAGCAGATTACATGAAGAGATTCCCAAGTTGCAGAAATTATCTCACAAAAAAGGTTAGGATTAGCTATCCTTCATTTTATTTGATTTCTTTTTAGGCTTGTCTCATGGTTTCATAGATTTTATCTTCAATTAATTGATTTTATCTTCAATTCATGGTTTCATCTCAATGTTGAATTTTTTAGTTCTAGACAACCCAGATTAGAAGCATTTTTGGACCTAGGATAAATGTGGTATTCCTTTATTTAATTTTTTTTTTTTTATGATCATAGCCTTACTAATCAGCTAGAGTCTTGTGCATGAATTTAAGATATATTTAATTAGAATTTGGACTAACTGGAGGTTTAATAGATCTTAATTATACACATAGTTTTGATTATAATATAGGAAATTTATTAGATCAAATGACATTGACATTTTAGGGTGGATTTATCAATGAATAATGAGTGTGTATTCCTGATCCTGGCTCAAATAAGGGTTAATGAATAATACAACAACATGCATTTAAACTTAGTTTCTTTCTCTCTTACCGACCAGGTTGAACCTACAATGATATGGCTCGACAAATTTTTAATTTTGAGCCATCGGAGCTGAGGGCTCAAATACAAATTCCTGTAATTAGGAACCCGCACACTCACTAGCGCTTGTAAGTTCTACAATTTTGAAATGATACTGACATGTTGGAAATTTCCACTTTCGACAGTACCAATTAAAATTCTAATTGAATAAGGAACAAAAAAATAGAAGAAAAAATATTATGTTTTCCTAGTCAATACACGTACCTATTGATTTTCTGCTAATGGTTTTTAGCTACAGTTAACATTTAACCCTGACAGCTGAATTCTATAATACTCCTCATTTCATCATTTGACCTATATTTCAATAAAATAATTTTTATTTGTGTGCAATATTGTTTACTGTAGGAGTACTCACATCATAACTATTTGCAAAGGTGTTACCTGCTAGATTATATTAGAAATCTAGTAAATCCATGAAGTAACTCACCATATCTAAGCTATAAAGAAAATATGGTAAAATTAACAATGAAATAATTCTCTCAAAAGTAGCACATTAAGTTCATGTAATCTTTTTTCCGTGCTCATGAGCCACATTTGGTCCAAACTGTAGTTTTCTAGGGTAAATTTTCACTTAGGGTTTCTATTATGTATAGGTTTCTTGAATAAATTAGTGTTACACATTCATAAAAAATATATATGAATGAATAATATAAGGACTTACATAAACAATATATTTCTTCACAAAAACACAATAGGTAGGGTTGATTGTTAATAATTCCAACATTACAAAGTGTTGTAATATAAGCAATTTAGGAAACTAGATCAAACTGCAATTATGATGTGTTAATAAAAACTAGGTGAGATATATTAATATAATATTTTTCATGATATTTTTTCTTACTTTATAGGAGTCTTACTATGCTAAAGATAACCCACAGGTTTAGAGAATAGGATCCTGATTACCTTTCCTATGGGTACCTGCATCTAAAAAAGGTAGCCTCATCATCTATGTAAAATATATAGTCATAGAATGACTATTGGAATGGAGAAGATGTATATTGTAGGATATGCTTGCCCTATTATGGATACCCATATCCTAGGAGGGCTTGATTCTAAGGTTTTTTCCTTCAAAACAATCCCATAGTAGGTTGGTTCCTTTTTTGTCTTCTTATTTTGTGTGGAATGACCCTCAATTGTACCTTATTTATCCTCAAACAAACCTTAGAAGATTCACAAACCAAATTTTTCTTAATTCGTAATTTCCTTACTATTTGGTTAGGGTTTGTAACCTCAAGGAGGAATTTTTCTGCCATATCTTCCCTTGAGAAAAAAAAATAGAGCTTGGATACACAACTTCCAAAATATTGTAACACGCCACCTAACATCATGGCCCAAAGGAGGCAGTTAGTAGGTTGACCCAACTCCCTAGGTGTAGTTAAAGGAATGGGGTCGAATTTTTTTTTCTAAATATAAGTCTCCAAAATATCAGAATCCTTAGAGATTTCTCCCCAACTCCAACCATGAGTACCAATGAGGAAATGCATATTTATTTATAAAGAGATGTTCAACTAAAATTGAAGGGAATTCCACTAATATAACCAATGGAGAAGTAAAACCAAGTTTTATAGCATTAACAAATCCAAAATACATAAATGATGGGTTTTTCGAGCCACATTTAGAGTAATCAAGTGAAACATTCCCCAAATAGAAATTGATTGGATCCAATTTCATTGTTATAACTATCCTATTGGAATTAGATTTATAAGGATCCATTTGGTTGCAACTAGAAGTAGTCCTCAAGCATTATGGGAGACATCTCTACCATCACACCATTCAATAAGTTTTAATACAATGGAAGGCAAAACCACATGATGTGGCACCTTCTAGCCTACTAACATTCTACACCAATTTCCACATCTCAAACCTCAAGGATAAGGTTGTTATCTAAGGGGGAGGACATGTTAGGGTCGTAGCCTCCCTAACCCCTAACATATAGATTAATTTATGGATATGTAAGAAAGGCCATCATTATTAGACAATGATGGAAATAGTGTGACTCCAACTATTATGAGAGGACTTTCTAGAATTTTTTCCTCCTCTAGAATGTTATAGAAGGTTAGAAATTAGTTTATATAGAGGTTAAAATAGGATAACGGATGCCCTGATAATTATTGTAACTAATATTTACTCTGCGAGAGTTTCCCCCCTAGAAGAGGTAAGTGAAAATTGTTCTCCTAATAATAGAGGTATCTTATTTTGGTTACCATTACAATTGCATAGATTATTTTTATTACTTTATACTAAGTATCTGTATGTTATTTGAATTTATCTTTGTTTCTATAGGGTATATTACACTTATCTCATAATACAAGCTATGAAATCCTCAAACTCTACTTATAGATCATGTGAATTCCATTTACCCTTACCACATTATACCATACAGATTTGTATCATGTAATCTGTATGAACCTTGCAAGGCCCTCCCTTTTTGTAGCCATCTCTTGAATCAAGAAACTACTAACATAACTTTCTTCTTTTCCCTTTCACCAATAAAAAAGTTCTGAGAATACTCGATATTCGTAAGTAGTGTATTTGGGAAGTAATATAACATGACTAGTAGGAATTTATAGTAGCTAGTACTCTTAAAGTATAGCCCATCATAGGCCTCTTCGTATCTTCTGTTTATTTAGGGGTTAATTCATCCCCATTCGGGAGGGAATACTCACCCATTCCATGTTTGTTATTTGGTTTCCTAAATGAATATGCATATCCAAATTGTAGAAATATAACATTTTGACGAAATTGTGGTTGTAAGTTGTTTGAGTATTAATTCAAAGTTTTCCTACTACCATCATTGTTGAATTGTTTTAAATTTAATTCTGAATCCCTTGATATCTAGATCCACCGAAGATGGAAATTATATAGATATATCAATAATTGTATTTGAAGATAGTCCAATATAAAAAGATGGTGAACAACAATCTAGACCTTCATATAGTCTAGGAACCTATTTATAGTAGATGTTTTCATAGTTATCATGCTAGATGATTGATGGATAAACCTGCATTTATGAACTTCTCCCATCTTCACAAGAAAATGCTAGTTTTTTTTAGTTCAATGTAATATAATGCCACAAGCAAAGAATTATTCATTTTATTTCACTAGACCTGGAATTATCATGGGCTTATATTATAATGTGAAATATAAAGTAGTCGAGAAAGTGTTCAACATGTAGCAATGGTGATGGTACAATCTTCTAGTTGGAAATATAACTTCATACTGATTGAAATGACATATTCCTTAATTATTTCCAAAAATTTAAGTTGAATGAAAGAATTATGTTGATCTCCTCATGGTGACAGTTTTTGACCGTCACCAATGTCCTTTTTTCTTATAGTAAATACTACTCATAATTTTTTTTTTTTAAATGACTATAGGGTTTAATATTTATAAGTTCATGAATTATGGGATTCATGTGATAGGTTATGTTGTTTAGTGAGGACTTGTTATAAGAGTGAAAAAATCATGTGTTATTTTGATTAATAAGAAAGGTTGATAATTTTATAGGATAAGGAAATATAAGTGTCAAGTTATAGGTGATAGGTTGTTACATACATTTCTAATAATAGTTTTCTTTACATGTTTTCGAGCTATCATTAGTTTTCTGAGCTCTGTTCTTCTTTAGCAGATTAAAGTGCAATTTTTCCTGACCGCTTCTTCACCTGAAGTGTCTTGTCATCTTCTGATGGCTGACTTTTAGTAGCTCCGATTTTCTTGTTGTAGGTCTTATGTATCCAAAATTGCTCTAGGCAATGCCAAGAACTTCCACAAAAATTACATGGATATATTCTCTTAAAAGTTTCTATTACCCAATTCTGATAAAATAAGTCACTATTAGAATCATTACTTCCAGAGGATTGTTTTTTATTACCCTTTTTATCCTAGATCTTCTTTGGAAAAAGATCAGGATGCATAGACCATCATTGGTCAGAGATGTTTCCAAGCTTCCCACAGTAGTCACACTTCATCAAATCATATCCTAGACCTAGATGCTTAGGTATTTCTTGTACTGTGATGGGTAGAAGTCTCCCTTGTCCATTTTTTCCCAAGCCTTCACCTTCTTTGTATCCCATGCCTTTCATCATGGACAAGCCTTTTCTTTCAAGAACTGCACTTGGTTTCTGACTAGAAACTTCATCAAAATATGAATCACTTTTTGGTGATATCAGTATGTCAGGAGTTTCCTCACTAGGTGAGGAAAAATATCCAATGGCTTTCCTTGATGACTTCGATGAGGATAAAAGGGAAGAAATAATTTTATCTTCCTGTGAATACAGAGTGTGGGCGTCTTTCCATTGGAAGTTGTATCTTCAATGAGATGACTGTTTCCTCTTTTATTCTTCCTCAAAACTTCAAGTTCAGATTGCAGTATTTTCTTGTCACCCTCTAGTGCTTGCACCATCCTTCGCAATGGAGAATTCTCTTGCTGATATTTCTGATTAAACTCCTCGAATTCTTTCAAACTTAGCTATTGTCGTGCATTTTTTCCCAAATTGTACCTGAAAATAGCTAGACTACTGTGATACCACTTGATCTGAAATGCGGAATTGAAAAGATCTTTTCTAGCTCTTATACAATATGTGAATGGTAAGCATTTTACTGGAAAGTTACCTTTAAAAAAAATTAACTGTTAGCATCAATGGTTTTTAAGTATAAATATGTTCAAGTTATGGTTTAACAAATACAAATGATGCATGTAAATAATACCATAAAAAAAATGAAGTTTTGTGACAGAGTTCGTCCCTCCTAGACTACGTCTCTGGGTCCGCATAAGAAATGCGTGTCCGTTGTTTTCCTTAATACAAGAGAATAAGACTACAAAGAATCATCAGTTGAAGAGTATCAAGAAACACTACTGATGTTTGCAAAAAAGGATCATCTCCTGAAGAGGCTAGCTGAATACAGATTCTTTTCAACCAAGAAAAGACGAGGATGAAATTGCACACTTAAATTGAGAATCTAAAGCTTTAAAGACCTTGAGAAATATGGTGGCTGAATAGAGTTTGGAATATTGAAGTAGATCAAGTTGACAACAATGTACTTCAATACAGAATCTTTGCAAGAAAGGATGAGCTCTCCTCCTTCAATGTACCTGCAAATAAAAACTCTCCTCCACGTATTTGAGACGATCTTCAATGAGAGTAATCCCTCTTTCCTGAAGTTGAAATAATTCACTCTCTTTCTCTCATGTCCCTCTCCCTTTACAAAAACATCCCTTCTTTCTTTTATAAGAGGAGTGTATACAAACATGGCGATAAAATCTCTTCATATCTCGAAGATGTTTTTATTTTCTATAGGTACACATCGAATTAATGGTTCTCCATCCTAATCCATAGCATCATGAGTGCTCTCGGGTTTCTAGTTATTAGGATAGGGGTGATGTTTCAAATACAGTGAATAAAAAACCCATTTGCAAACTTTAAAATATAATTTTAGCCCCGACGGCTAACTAACCGGGCGGAGGTTGATACTTCGTCATGTGATCAGTGCCTTCGACTGATGGTTGCGGCTTGAGCTCGGCGGTAACGACTTTATCCCGACGGTTTGGGTACACCTAGCAGTTTCGATCTGTCACATGACGCAACCTCTGGCACGACATATCACATGGTCACAACAACTGGCAGTCAACAGTTACTGCGCAGTAACATTGTTCACATGATTGTAGGTTTCCGATGGTTTGCTATTCGGCTAACAAACTTAAAACCCCGTCGGCTGGAACCTTGACACCACAAGCTTCTGCTACCTATCTTCAAACTTCAACTCTACATTCTTATCACTTGAATGTATTTTGATGCGGTCTATCTAACGGTTTCAACACGTGTTATGATACTTTCTGCTGCGGTTTCATAAATGTCACTTGTAACACTTTTCCGCTGCGGTTTAACTAGTCACATGCTGAAGCACTTCGATGCGGTTAGGATAACTTTGTGGTGGGTTTTAATACAAATTTTTTGTCATTTTTTTGTTTTAAAAAAAAAAACATACCATTTGAAATTTGATTTACATACCCTAAACCCTTTACAGCATATAATTAATATATGTTTTGTGCTACAAGATATGTTTTCATGATTCTCAACATAAGTTTGTGATTTTAGGATTTATGACTTGGAAGTTTGTATGCATAGGGTTTTAGAATTAGGTTTAGGAATTTAGGACCTAGGTTTAGTCCTTTTTCCTTAGGATTTCTTTTCCTTTAAGGTTTACAACTTGGACTTTCTAATAACCTTTTGCCTTAGCCATTTGACATTTTTGACCTCAACACTTTAGAGTTATATGTTTTTAAGACTTAGGATATTGTTTTTCCTTAAGTAGTTACAATCATGAATTGTTGTGTTTTTATATCACAAGTCGACATAATGATGACTTTCTTTGATGACAGTTTTGACTTTACAAAAACATCGATGTCGATGGCGAAGTCTTTGATACTTTTATCTTCCTGTGAAGACAGAGTGTGGGCGTCTTTCCATTGGAAGTTGTATCTTCAATGAGATGATTTTTTCCTCTTTTATTCTTCCTCAAAACTTCAAGTTCAGATTGTAGTATTTGCTTGTCACCCTCCGGTTCTTGCACCATCCTTCACAATGCAAAATTCTCTTATTGATATTTCTGATTGAAATCCTCGAATTCTTTCAACCTTAGCTATTGTCATGCATGTTTGCCCAACTTGTACCTGAAAATAGCTAGACTGCTGTGATACCACTTGATCTGAAATGCGGAATTGACAAGATCTTTTCTAGATCTTATATAATATGTGAATGGTAAGTATTTTACTGGACAGTTACCTTTAAAAAAAATTAACTGTTAGCATCAATGGTTTTTAAGTATAAATATGTTTAAGTTATGGTTTAACAAATACACATGATGCATGTAAATAATACCATAAAACAAACAAAGTTTTGTGACGGAGTTCATCCCTCCTAGACTACGTCTCCGGGTGCACATCAGAAATGTATGTCCGTTGTATTCCTTAAGCCAAGAGAATAAGACTAAAAAGAATCATCAGTTGAAGAGTATCAAGAAACACTACTGATGTTTGGAAAAAAGGATCATCTACTAAAGAGGCTAACATAATACAATTTTTTTTCAACCGAGAAAAGACGAGGAAGAAATTGCACACTTAAACTGAGAATTTGAAGTTTTAAAGACCTTGAGAAATATGGTGGCTGAATAGAGTTTGGAATATTGAAGTAGATCACGTTGACAACAACATACTTCAATATAGAAGCTTTACAATAAAGGATAAACTCTCCTCCTTCAATGTACCTACAAATAAAAACTCTCCACCATGTATTTGAGACGATCCTCAATGAGAGTAATCCCTCCTTCTTCCTGAAGTTGAAATAATTCACTCTCTTTCTCTCATGTCCCTCTCCCTTTACAAAAACATCCCTTCTTTCTTTTATAAGAGGAGTGTATACAAACATGGCAATAAAATCTCTTCATATCTCGAAGAGGTTTTTATTTTCTATAGTTACCCATCGAATTAATGGTTCTCTATCCTAATCCCTAGCATCATGAGTGCTCTTGGGTTTCTAGTCATTAGAATAGGGGTATTGTTTCAAATACAATGAATAAAAAACCCATTTGCAAAATTTATAATATAATTTTAGCCCCGACGGCTAACTAACCCGACAGAGTTCGATACTTCAGCATGTGATTAGAGCCCTCAACCGACGATTGCGGCTTGAGCCCTGCGGTCACAACTTTATCCCGACGGTTTGACTACACCTGGCGGTTTCGATCTATCACATGACGTAGCCTCCAACGCACCATATCACGTGGTCACAACAACTGGCAGTCAACAGTTACTGCGCGGTAACATTTTTCACATGATTGTAGGTTTGCAACGGTTTGCTGTTCGGCTTACAAACTTAAAACCCCGTCGGTTGGAACTTTGACACCACAAGGTTCCGTTACATTTCTTCAATCTTTAACTCTACAGTCTTATTACATGAATGTATTTTGACGCAGACTATCCGACGGTTTCAACACGTGTTCTGATACGTTCCACCACAGTTTCATAACTATCACCTGTAACACTTTCCCGCTGCGGTTTATCTAGTCACATGCTGAAGACCTCCGATGCAGTTAGGATAACTCTGTCGTGGGTTTTAATATAAAGTTTTTGTAATGTTTTCGTTTAAAAAAAAATAAAACATACGATTCAAAATTTCATTAACATACCCTTAACCCTTTACAACATATAATTAATATATGTTTTGTGCTAGAAGATATGTTTTAATGTTTCTCAACATAAGTTTGTGCTTTTAGGATTTAGGACTTGGAAGCTTGTATGCATAGGTTTTTAGACTTAGGTTTAGAAATTTAGGACCCAGGTTTAGTCCTTTTACCTTAGGATTTCTTTTCCTTTAAGGTTTACAACTTGGAATTTCTAATAACCTTTTGCCTTAGCCATTTGACATTTTCAACCTCAACACTTTAGAGTTATATGTTTTTAAGACTTAGGATATTGTCTTTCCTTAAGTCATTTCAATCACGAATTGTTGTGCTTTTATGTCGCAGGTCGACATAATGACGACTTTCTTTGATGACAATTTTGACTTTACAAAAACATCGATGCCGATGGAGAAGTATTTGATACTGATGTCAATGTTATGCCGAACATTTGAATTTGAGTCGATGAATTCTTTGTACATATGACCATCTTAGTCGAAATATTTTCATCTCCACCTGTTTTATTACATAATCGATAATTACTTATTTCAAAATGACCATCTTGGTCATTTTGTAATTTCGATACAAATTTGAGAATCCAAAATTGGATCACTTTGTTACTTACTAAGAGTCTCAGCTAGTTTTAGTCACTTAATTAAATTTCTTATTTTCAAATTTAGTTACTATTTTCTAGGATTTTCTCGATTATATGAGGTTCTCTTGATTTTAATTTATTAGGATTGCTTATTTAAATAATTTCAATTTTGCACATATCTATTTAAATTTTAATTCACTTATGTTCACGTCAAAGTGACTTTAGATTGTTCTCAGTTTTAATCATGATATATATTATTCACTTAGGTCTAAATTACATCAAATTCATTTTTAGGTATTAGTTTAGTAACATTAGCTAGGCCAATTATTTTATTTATTATGTTTTCATATTAAGTTTATTTTTCTAATTTTCTGTTATTGAACTTTAGTATATCTTCATATTTAATAATTTATCAATCCTTGAGTTCTTATGAATTAATCAAATCAAATATTTCCTTATCTTACATATGGTGCCAAAGGTACCAACTCTCATACCCTTAAAAAACCACATGTTCTATGGGTTCCATGGGTAGCCCTTCAAACACGTGTGATATGAGCAGGGGAAAGAATTATTGGTGGAATGGATACCTAATATTCTCTCCACCCTTGTGAATAGTTTTGTCGCGACTAATGATGAAGGCTCCCCATTGATGTACACTCCTCAGTAGAACCTTATGAGTGACTAGATCCATTTTTTAGCCCTCACAACATCATGAAACTCTAAGGATAAGTACTTTCAGTGTCGAAAAACTTTCTCCTTTGTACTTGTTGAGTTTTATGAGTTATTTTCTTCTTTAGCAGATTGAAGCGCAATTTTTCCTGATCGCTTATTCACTTGAAGTGTCTTGTCATCTTCTGATGGCTGAATTTTAGTAGCTTTGATTTTCATGTTGTAGGCCTTATGTATCCAACATTTCTCTACACAATGCCAAGAACTACCACAAAAAGTACATGGATATATTCTCTTAAAAGTTTCTATTACCCAATTCTGATAAAATAAGTCACTATCACAATCATTACTGCCAGAGGATTTTTTTCTATTACCATTTTTATCCTAGAGCTTCTTTGGAAAAAGCTCAGGATGCATAGACCAACATTGGTCAGAGATGTGGCCAAGCTTCCTGCATTATTCACACTTCATCAAATTATATCCTAGACCTACATGCTTAGGTATTTCTTGTACTTTGATGGGTAGAAGTCTCCCTTGTCCATTTTTTCCCAAGCCTTCACCTTCTTGGTATCCCATGGCTTTCATCACAGATAAGCCTTTTCTTTTAGGAACCGCACTTGGTTTCTGAGTAGAAAATTCATCAAAATCTAAATCACTTTTTGGTGATATCAGTATGTTAGGAGTTTCCTCATTAGATGAGGAAAAATATCCAATGGCTTCCCTTGATGACTTCAGTGAGGATTAAAGGGAAGAAATTCTTTTATCTTGCTGTTGAAGAGGGAGTGTGGGCGTCTTTCCATTAGAAGCTGTATCTTCAATGGGAGGATTGTTTCCTCTTTTATTCTTCCTCAAAACTTCAACTTCAGATTGCAATATTTGCTTGTCACCCTCAAGTGCTTGCACCATCCTTCGAAATGCAGAATTCTCTTGCTGATATTGCTAATTGAACTCCTCGAGTTCTTTCAACCTTAGCTGTTTTCATGCATTTTTTCCCATCTTGTACCTAAAAATAGCTAGACTGCTCTGATACCACTTGATCTGAAATGCGGAATTGACAAGATCTTTTCTAGCTCTTATGCAATATGTGAATGGTAAGTATTTTACTGGACAGTTACCTTTAAACAAAATTTACTGTTAGCATCAATGGTTTTTAAGTATAAATATGTTTAAGTTATGGTTTAACAAATACACATGATGCATGTAAATAATACCATAAAACAAAAAAAAAATTGTGACGGAGTTCATCCCTCCTAGACTACGTCTCCAGGTCCAAATAAAAAATGTACGTCCGTTATATTCCTTAAGCCAAGAGAATAAGACTAAAAAGAATCATCAGTTGAAGAGTATCAAGAAACACCATTGATGTTTGAAAAAAAGGATCATCTACTGAAGAGGCTAACTGAATACAATTTTTTTTCAACCAAGAAAAGAAGAGGATGAAATTGCACACTTAAATTGAGAATTTGAAGTTTTAAAGACCTTGAGAAATATGGTGGCTGAATAGAGTTTGGAATATTGAAGTAGATCACATTGACAACAACGTACTTCAATATAGAAGCTTTACAATAAAGGATGAGCTCTCCTCATTCAATGTACCTGCAAATAAAAAATCTCCACCACATATTTGAGACAATCCTCAATGAGAGTAATCCCTCCTTCTTCCTGAAGTTTAAATAATTCACTCTCTTTCTCTCATGTCCCTCTCCCTTTACAAAAACATCCCTTCTTTCTTTTATAAGAGGAGTGTGTACAAACATGGCAATAAAATCTCTTCATATCTTGAAGAGGTTTTTATTTTCTATAGTTACCCATTGAATTAATGGTTCTCTATCCTAATCCCTAGCATCATGAGTGCTCTTGGGTTTCTAGTCATTAGAATAGGGGTGTTGTTTCAAATACAGTGAATAAAAAACCCATTTGCAAACTTTATAATATAATTCTAGCCCCGACGGCTAACTAACCCGGTAGAGGTCGATACTTCAGCGTGTGATCAGTGCCCTCAACCGGCGATTGCGGCTTGAGCCCTGCGGTCACAACTTTATCCCGACGGTTTGACTACACCTGGTGGTTTCGATCTATCACATGACGTAGCCTCCAACGTGCCATATCACGCGGTCACAACAACTGGCAGTCAATAGTTACTGCGCGGTAACATTTTTCACATGATTGTAGGTTTCCAACGGTTTGTTGTTCGGCTTACAAACTTAAAACCCCATCGGCTGGAACTTTGACACCACAAGATTCTGTTACATGTCTTCAATGTTTAACTCTACAGTCTTATTACATGAATGTATTTTGACGTGGACTATCTGACAGTTTCAACACATGTTCTGGTACGTTCCACCACGATTTCATAACTGTCACCTCGAACACTTTCCCGCTGCGGTTTAACTAGTCACATGGTGAAGACCTCCAATGTAGTTAGGATAACTCTGTGGTGGGTTTTAATATAATTTTTTTGTAATGTTTTCTTTTAAAAAAAAATAAAACATATGATTCGAAATTTCATTAACATACCCTTAACCCTTTACAACATATAATTAATATATGTTTTTTGCTACAAGATATGTTTTAATGTTTCTCAACATAAGTTTGTGCTTTTAGGATTTAGGACTTGGAAGCTTGTATGCATAGGTTTTTAGACTTAGATTTAGAAATTTAGGACCTAGGTTTAGTCCTTTTACCTTAGGATTTCTTTTCCTTTAAGGTTTACAACTTGCACTTTCTAATAACCTTTTTCCTTAGCCATTTGACATTTTCAACCTCAACACTTTAGAGTTATATGTTTTTAAGACTTAGGATATTGTTTTTCCTTAAGTCGTTACAATCATGAATAGTTGTGCTTTTATGTCGCAGGTCGACATAATGACGACTTTTTTTTATGACAGTTTTAACTTTACAAAAACATCGATGTCGATGGCGAAGTATTTGATACTGATGTCAACGTTACGCCGAACATTTGAATTTGAGCCAATGAATCCTTTGTACATATGACCATCTTCGTCGAAATTTTTTCATCTCCACCTGTTTTATTACATAATCGATAATTACTTATTTCAAAATGACCATCTTGGTCATTTTGTAATTTCGATACAAATTTGAGAATCCAAAATTGGATCACTTTGTTACTTACTAAGAGTCTCAGCTAGTTGTATTCACCTAATTAAATTTCTTATTTTCAAATTTAGTTACTATTTTCTAGGATTTTCTCGATTATATGAGGTTCTCTTGATTTTAATTTATTAGGATTTCTTATTTAAATAATTTCAATTTTGCAGATATCTATTTAAATTTTAATTCACTTATGGTCACGTCAAAGTGACTTTAGATTTTTCTCAGTTTTAATCATGATATATATTATTCACTTAGGTCTAACTTACATCAAATTCATATTTAGGTATTAGTTTAGTAACATTAGGTAGGCCAATTCTTTTATTTATTATGTTTTCATATTAAGTTTATTTTTCTAATTTTATATTATTGAACTTTAGTATATCTTCATATTCAATAATTTATGAATCCTTGAGTGCTTATGAATTAATCAAATCAAATATTTCCTTATCTTACATATGGTGCCAAAGGTGCCAACTCTCATACCCTTAAAAAACCACATGTTCTAAGGTTTGCATGGGTAGCCCTTCAAACACGTGTGATATGAGCAGGGGAAATAATTATTGGTGGAATGGCTACCTAATATTCTCTCCACCCTTGTGAATAGTTTTGTCGCGACTAATGATGAAGGCTCCTCATTGATGTACACTCCTCAGTAGAACCTTATGAGTGACTAGATCAATTTTTTAGCCCTCACAACATCATGCAACTCTAAGGATAAGTACCCATGCACTTCATCTTCACCCATAAGTTGGAGTACTAGTAGGTATGATTAACAACATTTATCATAACCTTACAAATATGTGTGGAGTCCTTTTCCTACAACCCCATTAGCGAAATATGGGTTCTTTGGTAATATATATATATATATATATATATATATATAACCAACACCTTCCTCCTTCCTCAATGCCAAGTAACGAAATTATAAATATATAAATAAAAAAGTGACTCAAATTGACATGGTACACGTTGTGTCCATTGTCCTCTTTTCATGTCATAGTTGTAAACAATCAATAAAAAATGATAAACATGATTTAACTACATGTAGCAAGCATCATAAAGATCACATATAAATATCATAATCAACATCATTATCATCGTAATGAAAGTAAAATATCATGATATCATGAACACATGTCTCCTCGAAAATGCATAAAAAGTTTGGATCATCTTATTGATGTCCTCAAAGAATGGTATATAAGTAAAATGATGTCTATAGCTCATATCAATTAGAGTGGGACACTATAATAATTGACAACAACTAACAATGGTTAATTAAGGTAAACTATGTTCAGTTATAAAATACCTTGGATGAGTTTGGTTAACAATTATAAAATATGGTTAAGTGTGGTTGACTTAGATTAACATTCAATTAACCATTATCAACCAAATAATACATAAATCAAGATCATGATTAAATAATTACAAACACATTAATATATTTGACAATAAATATACTAAAAACAAATACTAGTCAAAATTAAAAATCAACCACTTATAAGATTTATTAAAATTAAATATAAAAAATTATACCCATAAGAAAATGTCATTCAATGTGGCGAGTGGATTTAATTTATAAAATTCTAATTAAAAAAATATAAATTACTTATCCACAAACGAACACATATATAATAAAATGTACTTTTATGATTAAACCTTATATATTCAAGGTTACGTATTATTTATTCAACTTTATGTATTATTGAATTGGCATAAAGATGATAGAATATCATTTTAAACCTAAAAATATTATTGAATATTTTAATTTATAATACAATATTTAAATATTGAAAATTTATATTATTTTTTAAAATTAATTAACATTAAATACTCTATTTTTAATTATTTTTGATTAAAACAAGATTATTTGGACCACATTAAAAGTTGATGTGATTAAACTATTTTAGAAATATCTTATCAAATAGCACACGTTTAACCACTTTTGGCACCCCAAAGAAAAAAGCCAGAAGTCCAATCATATTAACTAGCACACGTTTCTTTAACCTCTTTCGATACCCTAAAAATGGGAGAAGCCAAATCATATTAACATATCAACAATACTAATCACAAGTAACTAATTAAATTTACGTATGTTCTACACAATGTATTGATGCACTTCTTGATCCGTGGGTTGGACACTTACCCATCAAACATGAGTGTTTGAGCATGTGGGCTCCTCGTCAAATTTTAGAATGTCGGCTTGTTTGTGACAATATTTATAATGGTTGGTTATAGCGTTGTTTACTATCATGAATGCGAGTGAAAATAGCATTGTGACTTACCTTGTTTGGTGGCGAGGCGAGTTTCTCTGTTGAAATACATTGTTTTGTCGCGGAGCTTCTGTCTTCTTAGAGCATAATGTCTTACGCCAGGGGACAAACCAGCGATCTTCGCTACAGCGAATTACTGAATGACTCATGTTTATTGAATAAATCTCTATTCCCGGACGACGATCTTCACTACAGCGAAGTACTCAATGACTCAGGTTTATTTAATAATCTCTATTCCTTTCGGAATTGCTTGATATGCTTGATATTACATTTAAAGCTCAATCAATATTATTTTTCTCTTGATATAAAAAATTAATCATGGCAATAATAATTGATGTAAAAAATTAATCATGGCAATAATAATTGATGTAATTTGAAAAGATATGTAATTACAACGTGATCAACAAAGAAAAGAAAGTTATTCCATTGGCATATATATTTTTAATTTTAAAGATAACCATGTAGTTGATGTAAATGATAAGTCTATTTGACCTTTTGGTATGCTCGAAAGAACATGATTGAGGAAGCACTAAATTTGATGTGGAAATTATCCAATAAATTTCAAAGTATTTTTTGAATAAATATTTTTAAGAAATATGAAAAAAAATTAGGAGAATTATGAGCTTAGTAATGTTAAATTATTGTGTTGTGTCAATGTGAACATAATATTCCGATGTAGTTGGGATTGTTAGTGGTAATTGTTTTTAGTGTTTATTTTAGAGCTTTGTGATGAATTATTCTTTATATAGTGGCTTTTCAACAATTTATGTGAAATGGTATTTTTTTTCCATACTAAAATATTACTCACCGTTAATCATAATAATAGATGAAATGAAGTTTTGCGATCATGGATGATGTTTTTAGGTTAAAAAATTCAAGTTACATTTAGATGCTTTGATATATTTATATAGATTTGTTATATAAATAGTTCTTTAAACAACATATTAAAGATTTATAATTTTTTTTAGAATGATTTAATAAATAATGTGACCCTTTTTAACTTTGAGTGGAAGCTCAATTAGTAATTACTATGATATGAAGTGTTGTATAAATTATGAGATTATAGGTTCAAATCTCTAATAGCTTATATCTATGAAAGAAGTGTACATAGAATACTTCAAGGATATGCCCCACTTGATTTAATCCATTGTGCGCTAAAATTATGAAGATCGCTTTCATGCTTAGTTGATGAAAACAGAAATATTAAGGCAAGAATAATTGATGGAGTTTGAAAAGCTATGCCAAATTGTAAAACATCACAATTAAAAAGTAATCCAAAAAACTAATAAATTAATCAAAGTGTCTTAAGCATAAGTAATTTTAAAGATAAGAAAACATTCGATGTACTGAGCAAGTCTAATGGACCTTCTCGTATAAAAGACTAGAGTCCATTTTAGGTATATTCAACTAGTTTTAAGTTGTTGGTTGAGAATTAACATATATGTGATCCATTTTATCATAACAATATAATGAAAATTTTAGAATGTAAAGAATATAATATGGTCACTATAATTTGTATATTAAAGTGAAATAAATGGAATATATAGTTAAAAAGAAATAATATAATAATAAATATTTTATAAATTATTTTAAAATTAGTTATGAGATAGTATAAATGTATATTATTAGTATTATATTGAATAAAGGTCGGATTGTATTTTTTTTAATAAATTATAGTTTGTAAAGTGACAAGCGTTAAATTATATTATTTTGTAATAAGTATGGTTTTATTAGTAAGCTATTTTATTATGAATATTAAGTTGTGTTCCTTCATTTTAATTTTTTTTGTTTTTGTTTTTCTCAGCATTTTTGGCATTTCTAGAGGTAGAACCATTTAGTGTTTCGCTGTGAATATTTATTATGAATTCTTTTTTTATGAATACCATAACATGAAAAAAATGGAAATGGAACTTTTAATACCTGAAACTTAGGGTGAAAATTTTAAATTGTTGTTGCAATGTTATAAAAATTATGTGAATATTAAGGTTTGGCTAAACTTGGGGGTGAAGTTTCTAGTGTTTTTGGAGCTCTAGTTTTATGTGAATCTATCATTTTATCCATGGTATTCATCTATTATGTAGCGTATTTAAGGCCTAAAAAAATCCATGTTAATTTTTTTCTAGTGAGCAGTGGGATCCCAACAATGGAGTCTTTAGACACCACCACTTCTCTCACTGTCTCGTAATTCTAGTAGCATTGTAAGATTCGTTTCACTTAAAATAGATGTTTGGACCTCGACAAAATTGTACATTATATGTGAATATTAAGGTTTGGCTAAACTTGAGTGTGAAGTTTCTAGTGTTTTTGGAGCTCTAGGTTTATGTGAATATATGATTTTATCCATGGTATTCATCTATTATGTAGTGTATTTAAAGGCTGAAAAACTTCATGTTAATTTTTCTCTAGTGAGTAGTGGGGTCCCAACAATGGAGTCTTTATACACCACCACTTCTCTCACTGTCTCATAATTCTAGTAGGATTGTAAGATTCTTTTCACTTAAAATAGATGTTTGGACCTTGAAAAAATTGTACCCTATCTGCGCATGATAGGTTTGGAATTAATATGGATCTAGGTTGTGATATATACAATGTTATAAGTATCAATTTTAATTTTATATATTTTTTTGTAGATGTATTATTGAAATGGTAAAATTGTACTTTGCAAGTTACATTTCAATATTTTAATAATATTCTATAAATTTGTTTAATACAAAATTATATATATACACATATATATATATATATATATATATATATATATATATATATATATATATATATATATATATATATATATATATATATATATATATATATATATATATATATAATATATTTCTTTTAAAAAAAATTGTTTTTTTTTTTTTGTTGTAAAACACATATTAATGATATAATAATTTTCTTTAAAATTATTTCATTAATGTTGTGATACTTATTCTCTTTAATGGTAGCTTTTTTGTCAATTGTCAATGGTATTTTTGTTGCATTTAAACCATACCTAAGTTTTGTTGAGATTTAGGTAGGGCTAGGTCTAATTCAAATTATCTTCTTGATAATTACTCATGAGCTTAATTATTTTGCTTATTTCTTCTTTTATATTATTATTTCTTTCATGAATTCAATTACTAAAAAACACAAGAGACACAAATTTAGTCTCTCTAGAACAATTCCAAGACAACCCAGAAAGGGTTTCCGGAAATACACAATATGAAAAAAAAATCCCTAGGGATGAATTACACTCTCCAACTAAATAACTACTAGGAGGTGGTTGATATAAAAATAAAATAGCTAATACTTCTCCCCAATAGCTTTTTGGATGAAGCGTTACTCCCTAAACAAGCTCAAGGAATTGGGTTCTCAACCTTCCACTGCAACTATTGTCCTGAATTGTGAATTCCTAAAGGAGATTGTGCTGTTGAAGATGGTTGAATATTTTCTTGATGTTGGATGGTGGAATTAAGTTCAAAGGACCTCTCCTAAGTAGGCACTCGAAGTCCCCCAAGGATGAGGGTGGGATTTCTGCTCGGAAACAACCTTGTGCTAAAAAACACAACATACTCCGCTAAATAGTTGAAGCGTGGAGAAAGTCATAAAAGACCAAACATAAATAATATTTAGAGTGCCCTCTATGACTGCCATTCCCTTCATTATAAGCTTTGTGAGCCTCCCCCCACTTGGTCCCACTCATTAAAGATGCTAATCTCATGGATACTTCCTCCCATTATGACTGCGTTATCCTCCAATATCTCTCCACTGCCTCCATGACTGCGTTGTTGATTTCTTCAATATTGACCCCATCCACATGCATTTAACCCCATTCACACCAAGGAGTGCTTTATTAAACTACATAAACTGATCCAATTTCACACTAGAAGTGGTTTTATTCCTGCAAAGGAGCTTTATGGGTCCCCCTACCCTCTTATTCATCTATTTTATTGACAAAAAAATATATATATTCTAACTATATAAAATCTAATTAGGAATATTACAATCCTACCCTCCCAAAAGTTTCTTGTCCTCAAGAGACTGCAAGGATGGATGATGAAAAATATTCTCTACTCCCCATGTAGTATCTTCATCCGATACATTCCTCCAATGAATAAGATATCGTTAAATAAACCTGTACCTTAGCTTCCCCTCCCAAGTGTCCAAGTTATCCTTTGGTGATAAAACTAAATGGCTCATACCATAAAGAAGTGGGAGATCCATGCTGGAAACTACATGCTATCTAATGGCCTTCTTTGGGAATGAGACATGAAAAATGTTGGTGACCTTACTCCCAATGGGAAGCTCGAACCCATATGCTACTCCCCCAACAAGATGGATCACCTTTTGTGACCCATAGAAAATCTTCTCAGTCCGCTCCCTCTTTAATGTAGATGGTTTATATGGTTGAAAATGGAGATAGAACAAACTGTCCACCCCATGATATCTCTCTCCCACCCATGATCTGTATATAACTTCTGGTGATCTTAGGTTGTAGTAATGTTGTCCTTAAGAGACCGAAATATATCCTCACTCTCTAGGATCCAGTCTTTGGTTCTAGGAACATTTATTGTCCCAGCCATTCTATAAACAATGGATATATGATTATCACCATATGGAACTAAAATCATAGATACACTGATTTCCATATGGAACGTCAGATGGTAACAATAGTCCCCCAAGTGGAACCGGTGCAGCTCTGCTCCTTGCTACCCCGGAACATAATGTGGAAAGTAGCTTCCCATCCACTTGTTTGTTGCCTCTATATTCTCATCCCCACGGGGGTAATAATTGATACTTGGTGTCAATTTGGTACACCCAAAATAGAATAACACCTACCCCAAGCCACCCACAAAGTGGATATCTCTATCACTAACTATTCTCTTAAGAATAACATGAAGTCCAAGGAGAGGCTTGCTCTCTTATGGAGCAGTGCACTATAAATAAATGGGAAAGAATTAAAATAATTTGTTAGCTGACCAATGATTATAAACATAAAATCCTTACCATGTATTGTTGGCAAGCTGGTGATGAAGTCCATATAAAGGCTCTCCCATCTCCCTCCTGGAAAAGTAAGTGACTATAAAAACCTTCTGGGATGGTTGTTTTCCTTCTCATTCTTCAGGAAAGCTACAGAATTCTTGATATGCTGGAGAAAATCCTCCTTAAGACCTTCCCATGAGTATCTCTCCCTAATGGCCTAATATGTCGTGATGAAACTTTGGCGGCCGTAAAGGAGTGAATCATGTGATGTGTGTATAATTTTCTCCTTAAGCTTACAGTCTCTAGTCAAGAATATCTGATCCTAGTAATATATGACTCCATCCATCACTCTATACCTCTCATTAGTCACCTTCCCATCAGGTACCTCGCATGTGAAGTGGCTCTTGTAATACTCCACCTACAACTCACGACAACTTGTAGGTGGAGTATGATGTGTGTAGATCCGTTATTGTTCACACATCATCCTTGAAAATTACTCAAGCATATATCCTATTATGAGTAGGATGAGTTGAGCCCCCTGTCTTTATAAATTGTTAAGTAGGATGAGTTGAGATTGGACATGAGTAGCCTAATATGAGCTACATGTAGTTCTTAGGTGAAAAATGCATATGTCGAATTTCCATGACACATGAGAATCTAGGTTTTCTCTTATAATATTTGATGCAAACACACTCAAGTGCCACAATACATCTACTTTTCACAATGAAATCTACACAAATTAGGGAATCAACTAGTGCACATGAAATTTTTTAACTTTTTCAGAACGTTACTCATTAAATTACAAACTATAATAGAATTGGCTAGAGCTCTCTTACTAGGGGTCATTTCGCTTTACAATAACACTGGTACTATGAATACAACTAGGGCTTGGTGTTATTACTTTGAAAACAAATATACCTTGAATAATACAACACTTGATCTACTTGTTGATGGTGGCTACACATAGCCCTTTCATTCCACATTCCTGAACACATTTGGCAAGTCATCTTGCCTCCCATTATGCAAGTCGAAAAACTACCTCTATCAATGAACTAAACTCATCTAGGTTACCGAAATCAGCTCAAAAAACATTTCCCTTTATCTACCTCATTTTTCCTTTAATGTCCACAACACTTAGGTTTTTATATCAGTTCTTCGCAACTTGATTTATGAACAAATGTTTGGTCTTCCCACTTTTTCCATACTGCTGCTCCAATATGAAAATTCCAGGGCATATTAGGGACTACAAGGTGTGCCAACACATGCTAGGAGAGTGTTATGCTTTGCTAAGTCCTGCCAACATGTGCTTGGGTGTCCTATTCATGGCAAGATGTTCTAGGTAAAAATATTTTCTAAGACATGTGAGGTACCAAGGAATTTTAGTGTGTGTCAAAGTGTGTTAAGATATGCCAAGGGTCTTGAGGAGTGATATATCTCTCTCACTAACAAAATTGATAAATTTTTCTTTGGGGGTGCTCATAAATGATAAATCAGCTTGGAGGGTTTACATGAAATGTTGTCTTCGATGTCCAGTAGTATCGAAGAGTTTCTGACATCAAAGAGCACAACAAAAATGGACGTATTGCAAATCATTTTGATTGTAATATTTTGTGTTCATTTTCATAAGAGGATGCCAGGACAACCTGGATTCCCTTTCACGCAATTGCAGAGATATGTCATTTTAGTTACTTTTGAATTTGGGGCATGCCTCTTGAAAATATGTGCCTCTGTCAAAGATGTCTTTTCAACTCCTTTGTTTCCTGTTTTACTCGCATTTGTAGAGTGGTATGTGTACAGACCTAACATATTTGCAGAGAAATCTAGGAATTATGCCTCTGTCGTTAAAAAGCAAGATGTCGAAGCCAGGATAAGCGGCGCCAGACACATCTTCTGGAGCGGTTGCCAAAATTTTCTAAAGAGCACCTTGTCACGAAATAACGATGAATTAGTGGATCGTGTTGCCCTCTGGGAAGATAGAGTGCTTCAAGTGTACGCCCCATTTGGTCTATTTTAACATGAGCTGAAATTGTCTGGACCAATTTCGTGTCGAGCCGACGAAAACAAGAATTGTATGGGAAGAATAACTTATGTAGTTCAAAAGGTTTTGCAGAATTTTGAAACGTCACAATTACAAGGGGATCCAAAAAGACCAGAAATTAATGAAGGTGGTATAAACATGCCTAATTTTAAAGGTGAGAAAATAGTGGATAGATCTGCTAGACCTTCTGGTAGTAAGAACTAGAGTAGATTTGAGGGTTTTTTTTTTAATTTTTTTTAATTTTTTATATTTGACAATAATCAGGAGGATTGTGAACTAGCTAATCTTAAATATATGTGGTATCTTAATGATATTAGAATATTTAAAAGCAGTTGAAATATAGATTTGGTAAGTCCAAAATAACATGTGTGAGGAAGGACAACTATAGTCTATTTGAGATACATTATTCAACAAGTTTTAAGTTGTTCATTGAGAATTGACATTAATTAGGAAGATTATGAGGAGATTAAAGTAAATATTTGATGTGTTTTATGATATGAATATAATAGAAATGTGGGAATGTAATGCATATAATATATAATATGTAATATGATTACTATTGTTTGTATATTAAAGCCAAATATATGTAATTAAAAAGAAACAATACAATAGTATTTTATAGTCGGTTTTAAAATTAGTTATGAGAAAGTATACGGTATGCTGCACAATACTAGTACGGATGATGTGTGCTCTAATAATAGTGATATCCAAGGATTTCATACTGGAAGGAGGTGGTTGAAACAGATATAGAAATTTATGTAACTCCTCCAATAGATCCTCCAAGTGGAACTTTGATGCCTTCCTTAAAGATCTCACCCTCCAAATCAAGCACTGAATCCTCCACTGAAAGTGCTCACTCAAATAACATAGTCTATGAGGCGATCTACACTATAGGTGATGGAAATA
Source organism: Pinus albicaulis (assembly GCA_034641835.2). Taxonomy (NCBI): domain Eukaryota; kingdom Viridiplantae; phylum Streptophyta; class Pinopsida; order Pinales; family Pinaceae; genus Pinus; species Pinus albicaulis. The sequence continues at coordinate 541,802,575 of CM076578.1, read as the reverse complement.
GGTTTTCGTGGAGCTAAAATATGAAATAAATCCCAAGGAACTCCCTTTCTGGCCTCCCAATGTAAATAATTCTTCCTTCATTGAAAACTAACTCAGAAAATGGCCCTATCAAATCGTCCACCACTACACCCTGCAACACAACACAACTCTGAACAAAAACTGCGATGTAGCTGAAGACTGAAGCTTGGAATGATGCCAGAATGTGGATATGCATCTCAATAATAAATCTCTTGATTAGGAACTCGCAGTCCCCCGAGGATGAGTGTGGTATTCCCACTTGGGAACACCCTTGTGTTAAGCATCAAAAAAGACCTTGCTAATCAAAAAAATCATGGATAGAAATGACACTTGACAAATCCAGATCTAAGAAGATCAAAATAAATAATCATCTAACATTCCTTCTATGGCTTCCTTTCCCTTCCTTATATCCATTGTGAGAATTCTTACCTGGGGTCCCACTCATTAAAGCCACTACTCTCATGGATACTATCTCCCGTTAACACTGTGTTGTCTCTCATTAATGATCCACTCTCTCTATAGCAGCATTGTTGACTTGGTGAACATTGACCTTGTATCTTGAGTTTTTACAGAAATAGTTATGGATTAGAGAATCATGTTTTTCTTATGGGAAGATAGAGTGCTTCAAGATACATACCATTTTTTCATGGTATCTTGAGTTTTTACAGAAATAGTTATGGATTAGAGAATCATGTTTTTCTTATGGGAAGATAGAGTGCTTCAAGATACATACCATTTTCTCTAGTTCACCATGCCTTAAAACTATCTAGATGGTTTTAGACTCTAGCCCAAAAAAAATTAATCATGGCAATAATAATTGATGTAATTTGAAAAGATATGTAATTACAAGGTGATCAACAAAGAAAAGAAAGTTATTCCATTGGCATATATATTTTTAATTTTAAAGATAAACATGTAGTTGATGTAAATGATAAGTCTATTTGACCTTTTGGTATGCTCGAAAGAACATGATTGAGGAAGCACTAAATTTGATGTGGAAATTATCCAATAAATTTCAAAGTATTTTTTGAATATGTATTTTTAAGAAATATGAAAAAAAATTAGGAGAATTATGAGCTTAGTAATGTTAAATTATTGTGTTGTGTCAATGTGAACATAATATTCCGATGTAGTTGGGATTGTTAGTGGTAATTGTTTTTGGTGTTTATTTTAGAGGTTTGTGATGAATTATTCTTTATATAGTGGCTTTTCAACAATTTATGTGAAATGGTTTTTTTTTTCCATACTAAAATATTACTCACCGTTAATCATAATAATAGATGAAATGAAGTTTTGCGATCATGGATGATGTTTTTAGGTTAAAAAATTCAAGTTACATTTAGATGCTTTGATATATTTATATAGAGTTGTTATATAAATAGTTCTTTAAACAACATATTAAAGATTTATAATTTTTTTTAGAATGATTTAATAAATAATGTGACCTTTTTAACTTTTGGGTAAGAGCTCAATTAAGTAGTTACTATGATATGATGTTGTATAAATTATGAGATTATAGAGGTTCAAATCCCTAATAACTTATATCTATGAAAGAAGTGTACATAGAATACTTCAAGGATATGCCCCACTTGATTTAATCCATTGTGTGCTAAAATTATCAAGATCGCTTTCATGCTTAGTTGATGAAAACAAAAATATTAAGGCAAGAATAATTGATGGAGTTTGAAAAGATATGTGAAATTGTGAAACATCACAATTAAAAATTAATCCAAAAAAATAATAAATTAATCAAAGTGTCTTAAGAATAAGTAATTTTAAATATAAGAAAAAATTCGATGTCTTGAGCAAGTCTAATGGACCTTCTCGTATAAAAGACTAGAGTCCATTTTAAGGTATATTCAACTAGTTTTAAGTTGTTGGTTGAGAATTAACATATATGTGATCCATTTTATCATAACAATATAATGAAAATTTTAGAATGTAAAGAATATAATATGGTCACTATAATTTGTATATTAAAGTGAAATAAATGGAATATATAGTTAAAAAGAAATAATATAATAATAAATATTTTATAAATTATTTTAAAATTAGTTATGAGATAGTATAAATGTATATTATTAGTATTATACTGAATAAAGGTTTGATTGTATTATTTTTAATAAATTATAGTTTGTAAAGTGACCAGCGTTAAATTATATTATTTTGTAATAAGTATGGTTTTATCAGTAAACTATTTTATTGTGAATATTAAGTTGTGTTCCTTTATTTTAATTTTTTTTGTTTTTATTTTTCTCAACATTTTTGGTATTTCTAGAGGTAGAACCATTTAGTGTTTCCTTGTGAATATTTATTATGAATTCTTTTTTTATGACTAGCACAATATGAAAAAAATGGAAATGAAACATTGCATACCTGAAAATTAGGGTAAAAATTTTAAATTGTTGTTGCAATGTTATAAAAATTATGTGAATATTAAGGTTTGGCTAAACTTGGAGGTGAAGTTTCTAGTGTTTTTGGAGCTCTAGGTTTATGTGAATCTATCATTTTATCCATGGTATTCATCTATTATGTAGCGTATTTAAGGCCTAAAAAAATCCATGTTAATTTTTTTCTAGTGAGCAGTGGGATCCCAACAATGGAGTCTTTAGACACCACCACTTCTCTCACTGTCTCGTAATTCTAGTAGCATTGTAAGATTCGTTTCACTTAAAATAGATGTTTGGACCTCGACAAAATTGTACATTATATGTGAATATTAAGGTTTGGCTAAACTTGAGTGTGAAGTTTCTAGTGTTTTTGGAGCTCTAGGTTTATGTGAATATATGATTTTATCCATGGTATTCATCTATTATGTAGCGTATTTAAAGGTTGAAAAACTCCATGTTAATTTTTCTCTAGTGATTAGTGGGATCCCAACAATGGAGTCTTTATACACCACCACTTCTCTCACTGTCTCGTAATTCTAGTAGGATTGTAAGATTCTTTTCACTTAAAATAGATGTTTGGACCTTGACAAAATTGTACCCTATCATACATGATAGATTTGTAATTAATATGGATCTAGGTTGTGATATATACAATGTTATAAGTATCAATTTTAATTTTATATATTTTTTGTAGATGTATTATTGAAATGGTAAAATTGTACTTTACAAGTTACATTTCAATATTTTAATAATATTCTATAAATTCCGTTTAATACAAAATTATAAGTATATATATATATATATATATATATATATATATATATATATATATATATATATATATATATATATATATATATATTAATTAATAAAATATATTTCTTATAAAAAAAAGTGTTTTTTTTTTTTTTTGTGGTAAAACACATATTAATGATATAATAATTTTCTTTAAAATTATTTCATTAATGTTGTGATACTTATTCTCTTTAATGGTAGCTTTTTTGTCAATTGTCAATGGTATTTTTGTTGCATTTAAACCATACCTAAGCTTTGTTGAGATTTAGGTAGGGCTAGGTTTAATTCAAATTATCTTCTTGATAATTACTCACGAGCTTAATTATTTTTCTTATTTATTCTTTTAGCTTATTATTTCTTTCATGAATTCAATTACTAAAAAACATAAGAGACACAAATTTAGTCTCTCTAGCACAATTCCAAGACAACCCAGAAAGGGTTTCCGGAAATACACAATATGAAAAAAATATCCCTAGGGATGAATTACACTCTCCAACTAAATAACTACTAGGAGGTGGTTGATATAAAAATTAAATAGCTAATAATTCTCCCCAATAGCTTTTTGGATGAAGCGTTACTCCCTAAACAAGCTCAAGGAATTGGGTTCTCAACCTTCCGCTGCAACTATCGTCCTGAATTGTGAATTCCTAAAGGAGATTTTGTTGTTGAAGATGGTTGAATATTTTCCTGATGTCAGATGGTGGAATTAAGTTCAAATAACCTCTCCTAAGTAGGCACTCGAAGTCCCCCAGGGATGAGGGTGGGATTTCTGCTCGGAAACAACCTTGCGCTAAAAAACACAACAGACTCTGCTAAATAGTTGAAGCGTGCAGAAAGTCATAAAAGACCAAACATAAATAATATTCAGAGTGCCCTCTATGACTTCCATTCCCTTCATTATATGCTTTGTGAGCCTCCCCCCACTTGGTCCCACTCATTAAAGATGCTAATCTCATGGATACTTCCTCCCATTATGACTTCGTTATCCTCCAATATCTCTCTAGTGCCTCCATGACTGCATTGTTGATTTCGTCAATATTGACCCCATCCACATGCATTTAACCGCATTCACACCAAGGAGTGCTTTATTAAACTACATAAACTGATCCAATTTCACACTAGAAGTGGTTTTATTCCTGTAAAGGAGCTTTATGGGTCCCCCTACCCTCTTATTCATCTATTTTACTGACAAAAAAAATAAATTATTCTAACTAGATAAAATCTAATTAGGAATATTACAATCCTACCCTCCCAAAAGTTTCTTGTCCTCAAGAGACTGCAAGGATGGATGATGAAAAATATTCTCTGCTCCCCATGTAGTATCTTCATCCGATAGATTCCTCCAATGAATAAGATATCCTTCAATAAACCTGTACCTTAGCTTCCCCTCCCAAGTGTCCAAGTTATCCTTTGGTGATAAAACTAAATGGCTCATACCATAAAGAAGTGGGAGATCCATGCTGGCAACTACATGCTATCTAATGGCCTTCTTTGCGAATGAGACATGAAAAATGTTGGTGACCTTACTCCCAATGGGAAGCTCGAACCCATATGCTACTCCCCCAACAAGATGGATCACCTTTTGTGACCCATAGAAAATCTTCTCAGTCCGCTCACTCTTTAATGTAGATGGTTTATATGGTTGAAAATGGAGATAGACCAAACTTTCCACCCCACGATATCTCTCTCCCACCCATGATCTGTATATAACTTCTGGTGATCTTAGGTTGTAGCAATGTTGTCCTTAAGAGACCGAAATATATCCTCACTCTCTAGGATCCAGTCTTTGGTTCTAGGAACATTTATTGTCCCAGCCATTCTATAAACAATGGATATATAATTGTCACCATATGGAACTAAAATCATAGATACACTGATTTCCATATGGAACGTCAGATGGTAACAATAGTCCCCAAAGTGGAACCGGTGCAGCTCTGCTCCTTGCTACCTCGAAACATAATGTGGAAAGTAGCTTCCCATCCACTTGTTTGTTGCCTCTATATTCTCATCCCCACGGGGGTAATAATTGATACTTGGTGTCAATTTGGTACACCCAAAATAGAATAACACCTACCCCAAACCATCCACAAAGTGGATATCACTATCCCTAACTATTGTCTTAAGAATACCACGAACTCCAAGGAGAGGCTTGCTCTCTTGTGGAGTAGTGCACTATAAATAAATGGCAAAGAATTAAAATAATTTGTTAGCTGACCAATGATTATAAACATAAAATCCTTACCATGTATTGTTGGCAAGCTGGTGATGAAGTCCATAGAAAGGCTCTCCCATCTCCCTCCTAGAAAAGTAAGTGACTATAAAAACCTTGTGGGATGGTTGTTTTCCTTCTCATTCTCCAGGAAAGCTACAAAATTCTTGATATGCTGGAGAAAATCCTCCTTAATACCCTCCCATGAGTATCTCTCCCTAATGGCCTAATATGTCGTGATGAAACTTTGGCGGCCGTAAAGGAGTGAATCATGTGATGTGTGTATAATTTTCTCCTTAAGCTTACAGTCTCTAGTCAAGAATATCTGATCCTAGTAATATATGACTCCATCCATCACTCTATACCTCTCATTAGTCACCTTCCCATCAGGTACCTCGCATGTGAAGTGGCTCTTGTAATACTCCACCTACAACTCATGACAACTTGTAGGTGGAGTATGATGTGTGTAGATTCGTTATTGTTCACACATCATCCTTGAAAATTACTCAAGAATATATTATTATGAGTAGGATGAGTTGAGCCCCCTGTCTTTATAAATTGTTAAGTAGGATGAGTTGAGATTGGACATGAGTAGCCTAATATGAGTTACATGTAGTTCTTAGGTGAAAAATGCATATGTCGAATTTCCATGACACATGAGAATCTAGGTTTTCTCTTATAATATTTGATGCAAACACACTCAAGTGCCACAATACATCTACTTTTCACAACGAAATCTACACAAATTAGGGAATCAACTAGTGCACATGAAATTTTTTAACTTTTTCAGAGTTACTCGTTAAATTACAAACTATAATAGAATTGGCTAGAGCTCTCTTACTAGGGGTCATGTCCCTTTACAATAACACTGCTACTAGGAATACAACTAGGGCTTGGTGTTATTACTTTGAAAACAAATATAACTTGAATAATACAACACTTGATCTACTTGTTGATGGTGGCTACACATAGGCCTTTCATTCCACATGTCCTGAACACATTTGGCAAGTCATCTTGCCTCCCATTATGCAAGTCCAAAAACTTCCTCTATCAATGAACTAAACTCATTTAGGTTACCGAAATCGGCTCAAAAAAAATTTCCCTTTATCTACCTCATTTTTCCTTTAATGTCTACAACACTTAGGTTTTTATATCAGTTCTTCGCAACTTGATTTATGAACAAATGTTTGGTCTTCCCACTTTTTCCATACTGCTGCTCCAATATGAAAATTCCAGGGCATATTAGGGACTACAAGGTGTGCCAACACATGCTAGGAGAGTGTTATGCTTTGCTAAGTCCTGCCAACATGTGCTTGGGTGTCCTATTCATGGCAAGATGTTTTAGGTAAAAATATTTTCTCAGACATGTGAGGTACCAAGAAATTTTTGTGTGTGTCAAAGTGTGTTAAGATATGCCAAGGGTCTTGAGGAGTGATATATCTCTCTCATTAACATAATTGATAAATTTTTCTTTGGGGGTGCTCATAAATGATAAATCACTTTGGAGGGTTTACATGAAATGTTGTCTTCGATGTCCAGTAGTATCGAAGAGTTTCTGACATCAAAGAGCACAACAGAGACAAACGTATTGCAAATCATTTTGATTGTAATATTTTGTGTTCATTTTCATAAGAGGATGCCAGGAAAACCTGGATTCCATTTCGCGCAATTGTAGAGATATGTCGTTTTAGTTACTTTTGAATTTGGGGCGCGCCTCTTGAAAATATGTGCCTCTGTCAAAGACGTATTTTCAACTCCTTTGTTTCCTGGTTTACTCGCATTTGTAGAGTGGTATGTGTACAGACCTGACATGTTTGCAGAGAAATCTAGGACTTATGCCTCTGTCGTTAAAAAGCAAGATGTCGAAGCCAGGATAAGCGGGGCCAGACACATCTTCTGGAGCGGTTGCCAAAATTTTCTAAAGAGCACCTTGTCATGAAATAACGATGAATTAGTGGATCGTGTTGCCCTCTGGGAAGATAGAGTGCTTCAAGTGTACGCCCCATTTGGTCTAGTTTACCATCAACTGAAATTGTCTGGACCAATTTCGTGTCGAGCCGACGAAAACAAGAATCGTATGGGAAGAATAACTGATGTAGTTCAAAAGGTTTTGCAGAATTTTGAAACGTCACAATTACGAGGGGATCCAAAAAGACCAGAAATTAATCAAGGTGGTATAAACATGCCTAATTTTAAAGGTGAGCAAATAGTGGATAGATCTGCTAGACCTTCTGGTAGTAAGAACTAGAGTAGATTTTAGGGTTTTTTTTTTAATTTTTTTTAATTTTTTATGTTTGAAAATAATCAGGAGGATTGTGAACTAGCTAATCTTAAATATATGTGGTATCTTAATGATATGAGAATATTTAAAAGCGGTTGAAATATAGATTTGGTAAGTCCAAAAGAACATGTGTGAGGAAGGACAACTATAGTCTATTTGAGATACATTATTCAACAAGTTTTAAGTTGTTCATTGAGAATTGACATTAATTAGGAAGATTATGAGGAGATTAAAGTAAATATTTGATGTGTTTTATGATATGAATATAATAGAAATGTGGGAATGTAATGCATATAATATATAATATGTAATATGATTACTGTTGTTTGTATATTAAAGCCAAATATATGTAATTAAAAAGAAACAATACAGTAGTATTTTATAGTCGGTTTAAAATTAGTTATGAGAAAGTATACTGGTATGCTGCACAATACCAGTAAGTATGATGCGTGCTCTAATAATAGTGATATCCAAGGATTTCATACTGGAAGGAGGTGGTTGAAACAGATATAGAAATTTATGTAACTCCTCCAATAGATCCTCCAAGTGGAATTTTGATGCCTTCCTTAAAGATCTCACCCTCCAAATCAAGCACTGAATCCTCCACTGCAAGTGCTCACTCAAATAACATAGTCTATGAGGCGATCTACACTATAGGTGATGGAAATAGGTTGGCCTGGTGCTAAAATATGAAATAAATCCCAAGGAACTCCCTTTCTGGCCTCCCAATGTAAATAATTCTTCCTTCATTGAAAACTAACTCAGAAAATGGCCCTATCAAATCCTCCACTGCTGCACCCTGCAACACAACACAACTCTGAACAAAAACTGCGATGTAGCTGAAGACTGAAGCTTGGAATGATGCCAGAATGTGGATATGCATCTCAATAATAAATCTCTTGATTAGGAACTCGAAGTCCCCCGAGGATGAGTGTGGTATTCCCGCTTGGGAAAACCCTTGTGTTAAGCATCAAAAAAGACCCTGCTAATCAAAAAAATCATGGATAGAAATGACACTTGACAAATCCAGATCTAAGAAGATCAAAATAAATAATCATCTAACATTACTTCTATGGCTACCTTTCCCTTCCTTATATACATTGTGAGAATTCTCACCTGGGGTCCCACTCATTAAAGCCACTACTCTCATGGATACTATCTCCCATTAACACTGTGTTGTCTCTCATTAATGATCCACTCTCTCTATACTGGCATTGTTGATTTGGTGAACATTGACCTTGTCCACATGCTTTAGCCCTTTTTCATACATGGAGGTGCTTTATCCAGCTATCAAGATGATCCATTCTCACATTAAGAGGGATTTTATTCCTACTAAAGAGATTTATGGGTCTCCCTACCCACTAATTCATCTATCTAAATGAAAAAAGTAAAAGTTAATATTCCAATTAGCTGCATGCTAATTTATGAATATCACACTCCTCCCTCCCAAATGTTGTTAAGAAACTGCAAGGATAGAATTGAAGAGCCTCCTCTCCTCCCCCTGTATCATCCTTATATGTTAAGCTTCTCCCATGAAAAATATTATTTCTCATCAATATGTCTCCAAGTTTCTCCTCCCAAGTGTATAGGCTAGACTTTGGTGACAAATCCAAATGGCTCTCATCATGAAGTAGTGGGATATCCATGGAGGCAACTATATGCTATCTAGAGGCCTTCTTGAGGCATGGAATATGAAAAATATTTGGAACCATCATTCCCATGTTAAGCTCCAAATCCCAAGCTATCATCCACACAAAGCAAGTCGCCCTATGAGTACCCATGTTGCATAATTTTGATGGACCATACTAGATGAAAAAACATTATGCTGTTGCCGTGACAAACACCCTCCAAATTTTTTCTTATACAGGACTTTTGTTGCCAATTTTCAGTCTTATGATCAGTCATTCCTTAGTCACTTCTTTGTCAGTTGATACTTTGTTAAGACTTTGAGATCTGTTCTTGTACTAACAAGGTCGAAGTCACCTTCTCAAACATGCTTAGCCTATAATGAATCCATGAGCATATTCGTTCACGAAGTCTTGAACTGGCTTATTAGAGTCCATCAATATAGTGCATGTACAATATTCAACCCATGCCGATAGTTACTCTGCACTATCATTGAAATTCTCTCACTTTTGGATGTGTTTTTACTTCCATTTGATGAGTTTTCCAACTGTTGATTTTGTGCTCCTTTTCTTTCAAGAGTGTTGTTTTCATGCTTTCAACTATCTCTTTTACTTGAATTCACTTGAATTAGTTTCATTTTCATGTTATATTCACTCTTACATGTGTATTTTTTACTTTAATTCGCATATCACAACTGTTTCTAGCACTTTTCCCTTCATATAGCTAATGTCGTCTTTTGGCATGGGAAGTGTGATTTATTCTGTAAAATGTCGTTTTTTCTTGTTTCAAGACAAATTCTTGGTTCTAATGAATCATTCTTAGCATGTATAGATATATCACACTGATTCCAAAGTTTCAAGCACTCTCACACAAGTGTCATCATTTTCGTCGTAAAGTGTATCTTGAGTATCGCACTTGGAATGAACTATCACAATGTTGTTTCATTGAGAAAATTATGGTGTTCATGTGTTCTGAGTGTCATATGTTGGGTCATAAAGTGATATAAGCGTGTGATAATGCTCACATCTTGTTCTTTACCAAATTCATCTCATTGATCCCACACTTAGTCAAAACTATGAAAAATTTATGACTAGGCCACTTAGCCTCATCCAACCCTCCTGAAATATGCATTGCGTAGTCTCATTCCTCAAGAAAAAAATTTATCTCTTGTAGTTACACAATGCATAATATCTACTAGACAGAAATACGTATTTCACAATCTCAGTGCTCAAGCCTAGCCCCTTAGCTCCAGAATTGGAACTCTTTATCTCCAACCCAGACTTAACTGCACATTGTGCAATCTCACTCCTCAATCCTAAGCCTTGAGCTCCTGAGCTCCACAACTATGAAATCAATTTTTCTCTTATCCTTCCACTACAAGGTACCCCAATCCCCATTATAATGTCCCAACTTTTTCTTCTGCCAAAACTATGCATTGGGTGACTCCAAGGTTCAAGCCTCAAGCTTGACCTCCAGAGTCCCTCAAATGAAAATTTCCTTGATTTTATCCTTTTGGAATTGTGCATTGGGAAAAATCAAGCCTCAATCCCCAATGTTGAGCTCTTGAACCCCTAAAATAAATAATCCTTTGAATCTATCCATCCTGAACTGCACATTGTGGAGTCTCAAGCCTCACTATCATACATTGGCCTCTTTAAGTACGTAAGCCTTGAGTTTGTCACTGCACTAGTCACTATTTCTAGCCCTGAAAAGAGGTTTCAGAAACATGTTTGATCAGGAGTTTTCAGACTCATGTCATCTTGTCAAGAGTGATTTTCAGCTCCGTGCACTCTATCTTATCATAATAAGAGGATGAAGCAGGAAAAGGAGAAGGAGAAAATTCTAGAAGACACCTATGCAGCCAAACAGATGAGATGATCATCATGAAAGAATATTAAGGAATGCAAAATTACAATAGAAGAAAAAATATAGATATGACATTGAAGACTCCTTATCTTCAAGTCACGAGATGGAGGAAGAAGAGGAACATGCACTATCTATCATTAGGGGAGTTTTGGGGTCTAAAATGGGCCTCCTAAGGAAATTATAAAAGTGGAAATAATAAAATAAGATTACATTACATCATCAAATTTTAGAAGGAAAAAATTAAAAATTATTTTTTCAACTGGTATTTTCAACTTCTATCCCTATGGGTTTACTCAAACTTTCAAGTTGAAACACTCGTTGGATGTAGAATTTGATTCCCCATCCAGTGAGTACCATGTTCCATACTTTTGATGGAACGTTGTACATGAAAAATGCGAAATACATGAAAAAACGTTATTACAATCACAATTTTTCATGTATTTCTCATTTTTCATGTAACTGGGTCCATCAAAAGTTTGCAAAATGGGCACTCCTTGGATGAAGAATTAAATTTTTGCATTGAACAAGTACTGACACTTGAAATTTGAATAAAATATTAGGGAGATATTTTTAAAATATGAGATGAAAAATTAGTCTTATTATTTTGTTATTTTTTTAATATTTTTTTCTTTTAGTCCAAAAATGGTGAATCATCCCCCATTGTTGATATAATCATATTTAATCCTACTATTTCTTATAATTTTTCTTTTGGTTGTACATTTCTATTAGGAGGCCCATTTTAGACTTCAAAAATCCCCTAATGCAAGAATACTCAAAGATAGCAACAAAAAAGAGTGACTTGACATTTCCATGTCATCATGCAGTCCATGTCACGTGTCATCACGTGCTACATCATTTTTTTATTATGTCAATTATATATTAGAAAATTTAATTTAAAGTGGAATTCCAAGAGTCATCCATGGAATATGAAAATCCATGTCAAAGTCGAAAGGTTATAGAGAAGTCAAGAAATCACGAGGGTAGTCCAAGAGTCACAAGGGAGGTGAATGATCACCCCATTTGTTATATATACACCCTAATTATTCATGCAAATGCCATTTTTCACCTTGGCTCCTCCTACCCGGAATTGGAGAGGAAGATAGTTGTTTTTGTAGGAGTGAGTTACTACTCTAATTTGCCACTACTTGGGCTACTGGTGTTGAATGTATTGATATATCTTGGAAATTTTACCGAATTGAGAAACTCATTGAGACAACATGCTTTCATGCATAGGTCATGAATATTATAATACTATTATTTGAATTTTTGTGATGTATGGTGCTTTCACCTCTACTAAGGAAATCGAACTATTTCAGTGGATTTGGTACTTATCTTGTTGAGGGTGTGTTGTATCTCCTTTAAAAATCATTGATTCCATCTGAAATATTTCGTTGGTTGATCAATGACTCATTAATATGCATATTCATGTGTCCCGTTTTAGCATTTGTAATATTATTTGTCTCTAAAGGGCCCACTTTTATCTCCCCTTTTAGTGGAAGGACCTTTATACTTCCACAACTAAACATTTCAAAAGGCATACTCACTTTCTCATTTGGAAATACCTGCGTATTAATTTCTTATGCTGAATTGTGTAGCCAAGGAAAATATACAATGATTCATAGTAGTCGTGTCGATACTTTGTATGGGGCTCCTACTCCAAAGAGTGTGATTTATAATTGGAAATTTACATCTGGGGTACCCCCTTGGTTGATGGATTTCCAACACCGTCAACAAAATGACGCTAGAAGGAGGACCAAATGACAAGTTGTTCCCATTGAGTATGCTTTTAATATCCTATTCAAAATGGCTCTTTCCAAAAGAATAATCCCGTGATGTTTTTCTAAAGAGCTTGATCTTACCATCTTCGTGGAGGCTACTCATAATATGTCCTAATTTAATTTAGATGGTGAGGGTGAATTAACTCGTCATGAACATATGTTTCAAGTTGTTTGTTTTTTCCTTTGTAATGGAATAAATTGAAAGGATGTCAAGGCTAGATTTCTCACCCTCACATTTCAAGTTCTTGTTAAAATATCTTGTCACACATTACATGTTTCTTCTATCCATTCATTCAAGAAACTTGAAAACAAGATTTATAAATAATTTGATGGGTATGATTATCAGGATGTTCGATAAAGAAATAATAAACTAAGGGTGAAGCCTAATGAATAAATTAAGGAATTTTTTAATTGATCCATTCACCTTTATTATGAATTTCTTGGAGAAGAGACATATTGGGATTCTTTAAACAAATGTTTAAGCGTTTGGTTCATATATGCTTACAGAGTGAATCTGAGCACCCTGATGTCTCTATTTCCCCAACTCTTGTAAATCATGAGACACCTCTAATTTCAGAGTAGGAACTTGTTATTCCTTTTTTTTCCTTGTCCTCCTACCTTTCCAGTTCCAATGAGGGTTCCTCCTAACAATGAAAATAAATTTGAAAAATATGAAAATCAAATTCCTAATCCATCTTCTCATCCTCCTTACACTTTTCCCGATTCATATGCCATGGAGGAAATCTTAGAATGGTTCATGTATCCTATGGTGAATACTAATCCCTCAATTCCTCAAGATGATATGATTAACCATAATTTAAATCTTGAATCTGATTTGATACCTGCCACCCTATACCATCTCATTCTCATGAACCCTTCTCCCTTGATCTTGCTAATAAATATCTTCCAAATCCAAGCAATGAACGGGTGCAAGGTAGTCATATTTTATAGGTAGATGAGTATCAAGTTGAATATTCTATCCATATTTCTTATCTTTTCAAAATACCCAATGTGAATATGTTGATTCCTCACTCATAGCTAATAATGAATGTAGTAACATCAATCACCAATGAAATGAAATAAATTCTCCTAATGAATATGAGGTATTGGGAAACAATAATTCTAATGAGGATGACTCTACTTATATATATGATGATGCATTAAAAAGTGCACCAAATTATTTTTTATTTTATAAAGAAGCTTTTATTTCAAAATATTTAGATCTTAAATCTGTTTCGGTCAAAGAAAATTATCTTATGAACACTTCTTATTATTCACCTCCTTATCCTTTGTTCTCTACCATTTATAATCAGTGAACTTGTCATGGAGACTCTCAATTCTCTTCAAGTTTTTTTTCTCATGATTTGAGTCATGAAATGACACATGAGATTGAGAATATCCATGATGAAGAAGAAAACAATGAAATTATAGAGCATACATTCCATCACTTATATTATCTTTCTTTCTGTGGGGGAAACTCATCGAATCCGCATGATCACGACATTTTAATTTTTCATACATACTCAAAGTTACAATGAAAGGAATAATATTTCTTGAACAATATATTTTTTGAATTTGGAAAATATGATCATACTAGTAATTCAACGGAGAAACTCGCCACCAAACAAGGTAAGTCACAATACTAGTTTCACTTGCATTGATGATAGTAAACAAAGCTATAACCAACCATTATAAATATTGTCATAAACAAGCCGACATGCTCAAATTTGATGGGTATGATGAAGAGATGACATGATCAAACTTGTTGGGTATGATGAAGAGCCGACATGCTCAAACGCTCATGTTTCATGGGTAAGTGTCCAATCTCACACGAATCAAGAAGTGCATCAATGCGTTTTGTAGAAAATACGTTAATTTAAATAGTTATTTGTGATTACTATTTTTGATATGTTAATATGATTGGACTTCTTGATTTTTTCTTCGGGGTACCAAAAGTTGTTAAATGTGTGCTATTTGATAACATATCTCTAAAATAGTTTAATCAAATTAAAATTTGATGTGATCCAAATATTTTTGTTATTTTAGTTATAGGTTTTAAATCATAAATAATTAAAAGTAGAGTATTTAATGTTAATCAATTTTAAAAATATATATATATATATATATATATATATATATATTTTCAATATTTAAAAAATTATATTATAAATTAAAATATTCAATAATATTTTTAAGGTTTAAAATGATATTCTATCATCTTTATGTCCATTCAATAATCCGTAAAGTTGAATATATAAGCTCTAATCATAAATGTAAATTTTATTCTATTTGTATTAATTCGTGGATAAAGTTATTTATATTTTTTAATTAGAATTTTATAAATTAAATACACTCGACAATACTGAATGAAAATTTTTTATGGGTATAATTTTTTATATTTAGTTGTAATAAATATTATTAGTGGTTGATCTTTCTCTTTGATTAATATTTGTTTCTAGTAAATATAATAAAAAATTATCAAATATACTCACATATGTTTCATACATATGTGGCTAATTAACCTCATAAATTCTCAGAGAAGAGAAACCCACTATCAGAAACCCTAGTGAATCTGCACCAAATCTTACAAGTTCTAGATCACACCCTGACGGAGGGGCGACGAGGGAGGAGCCAGAGCTAACGAGGAGTGTGGAGGGAGCTCTGGGAGGTGGTGGGAGGTGGATTCGATGGATAACCCTTGGAAAGGAGGTCAAGGTGAGGGAGAACGTGGATGGAGGATGAGGGTTTTGAGGGGAGGAGGTGAGACGATGGGGAGGGAGAAGAAGCAATGAAGGTTGTTGAAAACTGTAACTAGGTCAGTTTTCATACTGACTATGTAATTATGGATTTATGTAAAATAGAAGAAAAAGATAATAAAATTATTTTTGTACTTTCTTCATGTGTTTCATGAGAAAGAGTTTATTATAGGTTAGTAATACTTATTCTTGATGTATATCTAGGTTTTTGTCTTCTAGATATAGATGTAATATGTGTCATATGTATAAACTATCTAGGTAAGAGAATGCTCCAAGACCTTTTCAAAGAAGATATGGAAGAATGGCTTGGAACAACACTTAAATCAACGCTGGAAAATGCACCATCTACTGTAATCAAGTCGACCTAAATATTGAATGTAAATTTGACCTCACAGGCAGTGGATGGTCAGCGTAAAATAAATAATACTACCTCTATATATATGCTACCTCTTCAGTCAATTACACAAAAGGCAACAAAGAAGATCTCTCAGAAGTGACACAACAAAGTGTGATGCGGTTAACTGAAAATATAATAAGGTCAAATCTGAAATGTAATGTCATAATCCCTGAAATGTAATGCAATAGTCTCTACATGATATATAATGTAGATTGATAATATAATGTAGATTGGGGTGGAAGGATAAGAGAAAAATTGATTGCATATTTGTGGAGCTCAAGAGCTCAAGGCTTAGGATTGTGGAGTGAGATTGCACAATGTGCAGTTCAGTCTCGGTTGGAGATAAAGACTTCCAGTTTTGGAGCTAAGGGGCTAGGCTTGAGCACTGAGATTGTGAAATACATATTTCTATCTAGAAGATATTATGCATTGTGTAACTCCAAGAGATAAATTTTGTTCTTGAGGAATGAGACTACGCAATGCATATTTTAGGAGGGTTGGATGAGGCTGAGTGGCCTAGTCGGAAATTTTTTGTAGTTTTGACTAAGTGTCGGATCAATGAGATGAATTTTGTAAAGAAAAAGACTTGGGAATTATCACATGCTTATATCACTTTATGACACAACATACGACACTCATAACACATGAACATCATAATTTTATCAATGCAACAAAATTGTGATAGTTCATTCCAAGTGCGACACTCAAGATACAGTTTACGACGAAAATGACGACACTTGTGTGAGAGTTCTTGAAACTTTGGAAATGAGTGTGATATATGCATACACTCTAAGAATGATTAATTAGAACGAAGAATATGTCTTGAAACAAGAAAAAATGGCATTTTACAAGATAAATGACACTTCCCATGCCAAAAGACGACATTAGCTATATGAAGGGAAAAGTGCAAACGACACTTGTGATATGCAAAATAAAGTAAAAAATACATATGTAAGAGTAAGTATAACATGAAAATGAAAAAAATTAAAGTGAAATCAAGTAAAAGAGACAGTCAAAAGCATGAAAACAACACTCTTGAAAGAAAAGGAGCGCAAAATCGATAGTAGGAAAAACTCATCAAATAGAAGTAAAAACACATCCAAAAGTGAGAGACGTTCAATGACAGTGTAGAGTAACTATAGACATGAGTTGAATATTTTACATGCACTATATTGATGGACTGTAATAAGCCGGTTCAAGACTTCGTGAACGAATCTGCTCATGGATTCATTATAGGCTGAGCATGTTTGAGAAGGTGACTTCAACATTGTTCGTACAGGAAAGGATCTCAAAGTCTTAACAGAGTATCGACTGAAAAAGAAGTGACTAAGGAATGAATGATCATAGGAACGAAAATTGGCAATAGAAGTCCTATATAAGAAAAAATTTGGAGGGTGTTTGCCATGACGACTATGAAGAATGAATTGCTAATTGGGGGGCATAGGTCCAGAAAATCAATTTCTAGGTCCTTGTGGGAATAAGAAGGATCACTGATTCTAGGTGACCATATTTAGGAGATGTTTGATAGCCCACTGCCGCAACACTAAGTTAGCTGAAATGTGTGTCCATATGAGCTACTTCGGTAAGACAACGACACATGTGCGCTCATCTGTTAATACTGGGAAAGGGAAGAGCCATCGTAGTCC
This sequence comes from Pinus albicaulis, assembly GCA_034641835.2. Lineage (NCBI taxonomy): Eukaryota > Viridiplantae > Streptophyta > Pinopsida > Pinales > Pinaceae > Pinus > Pinus albicaulis. The sequence continues at coordinate 541,784,813 of CM076578.1, read as the reverse complement.
TAAAAAAATTGTTCATGGCGTTAGTCTAGTGAAAGGAAAGTAAAATAATCCTATGGAGGATTATCATGCAGCTGATTTCAAGAAAATAAAAGGCCATGAGTTGGGAACGTTTACCATATTTGACGGTTATCTAGGTGACAATGTGCCTTCATATCTGCAGAAGAATTTGTTTCAAATTTTTTTGAACGAGGAAGAATTTTGGTTTCATCAAGAAGAGCAATCATCAAAGCCTATGAAAAAATAGACAAGGCTATTCTTAGGGAGGCACCAAACTTGGGTCCAGGTAGTTCCACTATTGTGACAACCATCTTGATAGATGGTGGAAATCTCTTGGTTGCAAATGTTGGTGACTCTAGAGCAGTTTTATCAAATAATGGAAAATCCTCTCAACTCTGAGTAGATCATGAACCTAGAACTAGTGTTGAACATGGAAGCATTGAGAATAGAAGCGGATTTGTCTAAACATGCCAAGAGATGTGCATAGAGTGGATGGACAACTAGTGTTTCCCCAAGAATTTGGAGATAAGAGTCTGAAATCTCATCTATGGTTAGACCCTGATGTTAGATAAGTGGATAGATATTTACATTATTTTGATCATCACTTTAATAAATGTAGTAAGCACTCCTAAATCTCTGTGTTTTCTTGTTTTCTGGATCTTGTTTGAAAATGTGCTCTCTCTGCATCGAACCATGGCAACTATCATTCGATTATTAGAAGTTGGCCATGTCAATGAATGAATTTTGACAGAAAATATTGGAGACGCAATGAAGCATAAATTAGGGAGTAGATGGAAACAAATCTCTCTCAAGAATTGGAGAAAGACTCAACGTCTTAGAACAGCTGGCATCTATCTCCTCTGGGGAGTTTTTTTCTTCAATGCTAGCAGTATGGGATTGCCTGATTTGATGAGTTTGTGCCTTCAGAAAGAAGAGCAGATATGTTCTCCTTGTGCGGAGAATTTCCAAATGGATTTTTTTCTCTCATATCTTTGTTCTGAGACTGCAGATCATGCCTACACGACATGCTCTCTATGTAAAAATAGTTCTTGTTAAGAAACTTGCGAATATGGGTTTCATGGACTTGTCTCTACAATCTCTCCATCTAGTTTAACTGAGCAACAACAGATGAGGATTGCAAAGAAAAAGGAGAAGCATATGGACTTTGTTACTATTCTGGGTTACTATTCCGGGGGTGTCAATTTCCTATGTGTTGGCGGATTGTTGAAACAAAATGATCTTCCAAAGTCCCAATTTGTAATGTATTGTTGTGTACGTGTCATGACATTGGTGTGACCAGATATTGTCACAATTCTGAGAGTGTTTTGGAACTATTCATTCCAACACTAAAAAAATTTGTAGGATATGATGAAGACATGACATAGTGAAAATGACATCAAAGGATTGAGCTTGAGCTAAATAAGAGATTGGAGGATAATCGAGCTTATGTGTGCCCAATGTGATCAGGGGATTAGATTGTGATGGAAACAGGAAATTTGAAACAAATTGTCTGAAGTGTCTCTATTTGTGTAACAATCATATAGAAATTCAGTTGTTTGTTTGAAAGTTGTCAAGCTATTTTAGATCTACATGTTCAATTATGAGGAGATTAGCTTGATAGTCGGTCTTCACTGTTTCAGCCTAGTAGCGAGCATGAGGAGGCATGCTTGGAGCAGTCGCCACTCTTGATATTTTGAACAGGGGAAGTGGCATTACGTTGCGATGCAAGGGGAGATGGACACTGAAATAAGAACTTTTGGTGTGTGGCTACTGGAATTCTGGAGACATGCCGAACGTTTAGAGGAGTTGCAGCCTATTGAGCACAATTGTGTGAGGAAGAGCCTAGCACTGCTTGCCTACATAGAGGATCAATCTATGTTGTCTACTGTTTACTTTGAGGAGGAGCCTGGCGTTGATTGCATACCTAGAGGAGAAATCTACTCTGCTTACTGTTTATTTCGAGGAGGAGCCTTGCATTTCCTGCCTACTTATCTCTGCTACCACTGTTTCTGGTGTATGAGGAGGAGTGATGCCTTGCGTTGCCTGCCTACTTATCTCCACTACCATCGTTGCTGGCGTGGGAGGAGGAGTGCTACCTTGCGCTGCCTGCCTACTTATCTGCACTGCCACCATTTCTTTTGTGTTGTACTAGAGGAGAGAAGGTGTTTTTTCCTACAACATGGGATAATATCTCCAATGTTGCTATGTTGAGGTGATAAGAACATTTAATAAGTTCTTAAAAATGGTCATGTTATTAATTTAGATTTGGTTAAAAATTGGATGTTGTATTATTGTGACATTTAGTTTGGCCAACTTTTGTCACATGTGTGAGTTTATGTTGGAATTGGCCATTCCAAAAATAGACAAATTTATTTGCAGAAATGAGTAACTATCTGACATAATGAAGATATGACACTAAAGATAGTAACATCAGAAATCGGAGAAGAATGGAAAATAGATTTTGTGTGAGTTTGTGGAATAGACTCATGACCATGGTAGAGTATGAGTCACAATTTGTAAGTAGAGAAAATCTATATATTTGTATGTGCTGTAAGACCTAGAGAGGCATGGATACCATTTTTTATATGTTCACTCTGTCAGAGAGTTTTAACACCCTCGAAGAGTGTGTCATGCGGGATGGATACACTTAGGTGGGCCATAGCCACATTGGTTTTAGAATCCATGAGGTGAAATTTTATATTTAGGGGGAGTCCTATTATACTGGCGGTTGCAGTGGTCGACAACCCATACATTTTGGTAGATGGTTATTCCTTTATATGGACATCAACAATAGCATGAACAATATACAAATTGTAATTACCAAACAAAACCAGTGTAATTACCAAACAAGACCAGATGTAGATTTTGCAGATGGATATTGAGACAAGTAGTCATTAAGGGGGTGTGTTGGAATGTGTAATTCCTACTTTTTTGCAGTTGTGACTTTCTATGTATAGATTCTGTTCCTATTCAATAGGTTACCTAAATATAAGTTCCTAGTTTGGTGTGAGGTTGAGATATTCTCTCAACCAAATTATTGTGCGTCCAAGGTAGCTTCCCTATCTTGAGACTATACCTCATGTATATATGTAACTTTATTTCATTAATGAACGATAGTGTGTATCTGAGATTTCATCTAAATGATACTTTACAAGTTACAATTCAATATTTAAATAATTTTCTATCAATTTGTTTAATAAAAATTTAGCTATATATATATATTAAAAATATATATATTTCTTATAAATAGAAATGTTTTTTTTTGGGTAAAACAAATATTAATGATTTAATAAGTTTCTTTAAAATGATTTAATTAATTGTGTGATATTAATTCTCTATAATGGTAGTTTATTTTGTTGGACACCTAATCCTCCAAGGGTTAAGGTGTGGGAAATGAAGAGTCAAAAGGAGTGTAAGAGAGCCTAGAATATGGAATCCAAGGGTCACTCCAATGTATTATATATATTTATCACTAAGAATAATAAAACATACACACTTTTCCTTCCCTTTTTTTATCTATTCTTCCACATACCATGCATGTCTTTGACATGGTATCAGAGTTCATGGTTTCTTGAGTAGTCTTCAACATTTTGGTTCACCTACTACTTCTTTGCATAGTTCAACAGTCCATAGAACTCTATTATGTTGATTTCATGAGTTTTTCTATTCTCTGCCAAACCAATTTCCTGATGATTCATGTCACCTACTCCTATATATATATATAATAACCCAAAAAAAAATTCATTTTATAGAACTGTGTAATTGTAGACCTAAGATTTTCTCTGTCAGTAACAGTGGAATCCGTCGGCCCCCCTTAAACTGCGCTAAACTAAATTCTTATCTAGTAAAAAAAAAATTATTTGTGTCTCATCTGCATATAACATTTCTCTCTTTCCTGACTATTGCAGCATTCACCTCTAACCAATAACACTTTCTCTTGAATCATGTCAGCCATCCCTTGAGCTCAACCAAGGCATCGAATGTGAGCTATCAAAAGGTGTCGAATATCATGGATATGTACATGGCTATGATATCATCAAGCTTGTGGAAAATGGACCACTTCAAAAAACTAAGTCCTTTGTTCCGATATGTATTTCTCTAGCTTGTAATGACGCTTAAGATTCCCATGGAAGGCTATGAGAATAGTGGCAGGAACGTGAGGGTTGACACTAGAAAATGGTATTACAACTTATACATGTTGTTACATGCCACAAATGATGTGACCATTCCTATGCTCTACCAAAACATGTTTCTTTTGCTCCATTCAAATGTATTTCTCACAGAATGTAAGCTTCATGTGCTCTTCAATTTCAAGCTCAAAACTAGAACGCCACTATTATTGTTTGATAGTTTGATTGAAATTTTGTTTGTACTTAATTCGTTCCTACCACAATCATGGTTCTCAATTGTAGCATTTGTACATCCATTTCAATTTTTAATTCTTTAAATAAGGGCCAAAACAAACACTCTGTACCGGAAACACTCCTCTACAACGGCCACACCTCATGATGGCTCACCTTCGCTACTCCCGCTCCCTCCCCACTGACTTACCTCCTCCCCTCACCACCTCCATCCTCCCTCGGCATGCTCACTCGCCCTCATCTCCTTGTCATGGCCTCATGTCGGCTCACCTCTATTGATAATTTAGAGGGCTGGCAATTAATTCAAATTCTCTTCTTGATAATTACTTGTGAGCTTACATGAGTTACTTATGTCTTGTCTTCTTTCTCAATGTTAGTCTTCCATGAAGTAAATTATGAAAATACACAAGACACAAAAATTAGGCTTCTTGAGCCAGGGAAAAATGTCTCCCTCTTGGAGAGGAGAACCCACAAAGAATTAGTCTTATAGATCTTCAAATGAAAACTACCATGACTACTTCTTTGAATGCTTTCAATACTAATCCTTCATATTTACACCGTCTTTGATTTACCTTCCTTTCACCATATCAAACTTCAATAATTCATATTGTAGTATCTACACATTTCTTCAGATATGATCCGCAAATCTCCTTGTTGGATCTGCAATAGACATATCCACATATATTCTTTCCTCACTTATACTTGTAGCTGTTGGACCTTCGCTTAAGGGTGATTTGTATTCTAAATTCAGTAATCCACAAAATTTACATAGATTTTCATGCATTTCACTTCTTCTTATAATCCATACTACATTTCACAGTTGACCACATTATACTCCAGTAATTAACACATTTCATTTCAGGGCTGACCGCATATAGATTTCCATATTTCATTTCTAGGGTGACTGCATCATACTACAGAAATTTTCGTATTACATTCCAGGAGTGACCACATGTATTATTCACACTTATTATTAAATATAATCTGCACTATATATCATGTAGAGATCACCAAGTGGAATTTCAGGGATTACAAAATTACGTTTCAGAATTGATCGCATTATTTTTTTGGTTCACCGCATCACACTTTGTTGTGTCACTTTTGAGAGATTTGCTTTGTTTCTTGTTTTGTAATTGACCACAGAGGAAGCGTATATATAAAGGCAGTCTTATTTATTTTAGGCTGACCATCCACTAGCTGTGAGACTAAATTTACATTCAATATTTAAGCCAACTTGATTATAGTAGATGATGCATTTTCCAGCATTGATTTAAGTGTTGTTCCAAGCCATTCTTCCATAGCTTCATTAAAAAGGTCTTGGAGCATTATCTTGCCTAGGTACTTCATACATATGATAGTTATTACATTTATATATAGAATAAAAAATCCTAGATAGAAATCAAGAAGAAGTCTTACTAACCTATAATAAAATCTTGCTCATGAAACCAATGAAGCAAGTACAAAATTCATTTTATTATCTTTTTCTTCTATTTTACATAAATCAATAACTACATAGTCAATATGAAAACCACCTAGTCACAATTTTTAACACTCCCTCTTAACTATGGAGGTATTCATATAGGTACATGGTCACTTTCAAACTGAATAATCTCATAAGAAGAATCAGATTGGTAATTTCATCTGTATAACATCATATCAAACACCATTTTCCTAGTGCAAAGCCTTGACTAACAACCCCATATCTCACGAAGACAATGGGCTATAATGATGGAAAGACACATGACTAATAGACACCATAGTAATTGTCTATCCAAGGTACATACTCCACCCAGGTGTTCCAAAATTATGACCTTCTTGGACTATTCTTCTCTTCGGTAGCGAGCCTTCAAAGAATATTTGCCCATGACTACTCTTACCTTGAATGCCCTATCTCATTCTCAAATCATATTGAATTTCAGATGATCACCCAATCTTCCATTATGTCTTCTAGGTGAAGACCAGAATGATGTGTCTATCCATCCTCTTCACATGGCCTTTACTAAGAATTACGATTGTTAGTCCTAGTCTAGTGCATAACACATTTAATAGAGAATCACATATGTCACTCCCTCTTAACACAGGGAGGACATACATCAAGTTTCTTCCAAGAAATAAAAGTTACCACCATGCTCCCTCTCAAACAGGGTTCTACAACAAAAATCTAGCAACTCATGAAGAATTCCACTCCTGGATATCATGGATTTCAATATTAAGGATTCTTCAACTTTTGGCTTCATAGGGCATAGATAATCCATCAATTTCATTCACAAGTCATTTCCACTATCAGAAAGTGATTCATCAGACTTTCTCATCTTGTCCACCGTTATGCCATCTTGCTTTCATTCGAACCATCTTCAAGGATCATACATCCTTACTCATGACTAGCAGCCCTGCACAAATTCATCAAGATAAACATATACATATGAACTTTTGAAAAAACAGTTACCTCAGTGATGATATTTCACCATGACATCTTACAGTAGGCATCGAAATAATTTATTCAGATTGACACATCTCCTATTGATATGTTTTTTAAAGGGTATTCCTCTTTACTAGACTTCTGTCAGAGTCTACATATCATCCAAGGACATCTCCTAGTCACATCTTCTTGGATTTTGGATGATAAATTCCTATTGACATGGTTGTTTTTCATGATCTCTTCCTTTATTCACATTCTTTATTCATAGGAACTTACACATTTTCTAATTCCTCAAAGAATATCGGCCCATGACTACTCTTATCTTGAATGCCCTATCTCATTCTCAGAGAATATTAAATGTTGGATGGTCACCCAATCCTCCATTATTTCTTCTAGGTGAAGACTAGAATGATGTGTCTATCCATTCTCTTCACATGGCCTTAACTGAGACTTACGGTTGTTAGTCCTAGTCTAGTGCATGACACATGTCATAGAGAATCACATACATCACTCCCTCTTCACACAGGGAGGACATACTTCAAGTTTCTTCCAAGAAAGAAAACTTACCACCAGGCTGCCTCTTAACCAGGGTCCTACAGAAAAAATCCAACAACTCATGAATAATTCCTCTCCTTGATGTCATGGATTTTGATATTGAGGAATATTGAACTTTTGGCTTCATAGGGCATAGATAATCCATCAATTTCATTCACGAGTCATGTCCACTATTAGAAAGTGATTCATCATTGTTTCTCATCTGGTCCACCATTATGCCATGTTGCTTTAATTTAAACCATATTCAAGGATCATACATCCTTACTCATGACTAGTAGCCCTGCACAAATTCATCAAGATAAAAATATACATATGAAATTTTGGAAAAAAAGTTACCTCAGTGATGATCTTTCACCATGACATCTTACTGTAGGCATCGAGATACTTTATTCAGATTGACACATCTCCTAATGATATTTTTTTTAAAGGGTATTCCTCTTTACTAGAATTCTGCCAGAGTCTACATATCCTCCTAGGAGATCTCCTAGTCACATCTTCTTTTATTTCAGATGAAAACTGCCTCTTGACATGGTTTCTTTTCATGATCTCTTCCTTTCTGCACATTCTTCATTCATAGGAACTTACACATTTTCCAATTCGTTATTTATATATAGAAACCTCATATTCCATGATGATATATATAATGTTGAGTTCATCTGTTGGTGCACCAAGAGATATTCCTCCATAGATTAAAGTCTATTACCTATACCCATATGAAATGAATTCACATCATCAAGTGTCAGTATATAAATATATACATACCTAACACATTTTTCATTTAAGTCATCCTTTAGAAGTTTTGCTAGAATGAAGAGCTTCATTCCCTTGGCCTACTTCATCAATATTTCATCCCATCCCAAAATTATTTTTTTCTTGATGTCCCTTGATCTTGATGACTATATTCCATCAGTATATTTATCAAAGAGGTTTTCTAGCAGTTGAAAAATTCCTGCCATGCTTTGATGAGGATGCTACACTGCTTTCTATCATAGAACTAGCAGAAATCACTTAAAAGAGAAGATGATCTTAATCATAGTGGAGATCCATTTCTTCTTCTTTCTTATATTTCTTTGCACCAGGTTCTTCTCTCATTTCTGAGACATGGGCTTCTTCCCTATTTCTCTTGTCCTTTTCAAATTTAGGACAATACATTTTATAATCTCCAAGTTCATCACATACAAAGCATTATGCTTTTTCCATATTATTATGAGGGCCAAACCCATTGGATCTTCCTTTCTTCCTTAACGTGGATGTAAAGGCCTGATTCACTTCACCTGATCCTGTAATACCTTTGGATTTCAATCTTGTTTCCTTTATTTTACATAAATACCCTAAATCATGGAATGGTCTGGTGAATTTTCCCCATTCTCCTAGCACCATTGTAGTCTTCATAGAGTCAAACATTACTTCTACTAGTTCCTGTAGTTGATTAGAGAGATTTCTTCACCTATAGTACTAACATAGAATAGCTCCAACAATTTCTCATATATTCCCTTTCTGATGATTTGATACATTGGGGATGAGAGGGTATTTTATGGATTATATAAGAATCCTTTGGGTTCTTATATCTCCCTTCATGTATTTGGCATGAATTAATTTTTCTTGTCTTCTATGCAGGAAAGATTGTAACCCTAACAAGTTTGTTTATTTCTTTGCAAATAAGACATTTTAATAGATTCATATGAAGTCATAAGGATACTTACTTGAGAGAGTGACTTTCTCCTTAATTAGCTTCCTTCATGATGTTTGAAGATTCATTCAAGAGTTTCTTCTAATATAAAAACCTCAAATGTGGATGTTCTTTAATCCTTGATGATAAAATATATCTTTAGAAATTGAAGTACTCCTTTTAACAATGTCATGAATGGGAATATTTGATCACATAAGATTAATTTCTTGATTGACTTGATCCTTTAACTGAGATAGGAGATCTTGAAGTAGCTAGAGGGTCTTACTTGCAAACTGATTTGAATTTTCAACCCAAAATTTTATCTTCTCTTCGTGAAGTATCTCCTTTGTCAAGCAACCCCTGAGTTTAGCACCTTATATTTGGTACCATGTTGACAATTTAGAGGGATGGTGACAAATTCAAATTCTCTTCATGATAATTACTTGTGAGCTTACTTGAGTTACTTATGTCTTGTCTTATTTCTTAGAGTTATTCTTTCATTAAGTCAATTATCAAAATACATGAGACACAAAATTTGTGATCTAGGTGGATATTGGTGGCCGCTCGCCTATTCCACTTGGGGCCCCACCATTTTCTCTTTCAGTTTTTTTCTCAACTTACTATTTTTAGCATTTTTTTGGGTCCTCAACATTCGGAGCTATTTTGAATCCCCAAACGGAGATAGTATGCCTAAGTTACATCCCCGGGAATTTGAAACACAAATTTACCCAAACGGGGCCCATAGTTTTGGCGCTTCATCTCCTAGGGTTAGCTTTTTGGATGTTTAGAGTTATCCATTGTTTCTCCATAATAAATAGGCCCTCAAGCCTCATTATAACATAGTTCAGAGGTCTGTAGCCACCACATCTCTTCTCAGAGATTCGCCACCAGCACCTTAGCTATTTTATTTCCATCATTTTTGTAAACATATTTATGTGATTTGATATTAATGAAATGAAGCCTTGTTTCCATTGTATTTCTATGTTTATCGTTATTTCTATATTCTGTTGCATTCCTGCATAAATCTGGATCAATGGTATCAGAGCAGTCTTCTTTTTCATGATCCTTCTTTGCATGTCCCCAACAAGGTCGAGGTATAAGGACTTAGGGCTCAATCTGGTGGAACCTTTGCAAGATCAGCCTCGCAAACCCCAGCGGATGCCCATGGGGGACGAAAAGAAAGATGAGGGAGCAGGAGTTCCTATCAAAATATTTCTTGAGGAGGCCCTCGAAAAACAAAGGAACCTGATGATAGATAATTTTGCCCAGATCCTTCAACGACTGCCCACCGGAAATGCATCTCCATCCAGCAACCACTATGGAGGTGTGACTCCCTTTAAGGTACAAGTAAACTTTGACATTCCCATATTTGAGGGTCAAATAGATGTAGATGCCATAGATAGATGGTTGAATCTATTATAAGGATATTTATCAGTTCATGACTTTTCCGACTGGGAGAAGATTATTTTTGCACTCCTCAAAGATACCCCCCATGTCAAGGACTGGTGGGAAACTCTTGTGGCCAGCAACAACCCCCCTTCTTATTTAATATTAGTAATAATACTAAATAAGTGGGGACCCTTAGTCAAAAATCCAAAAAATTAATTAGTATTTATTTCCTTTCTCAAATAAAACTTACTATCATAATTTAGGGAAATTCCTTTGAAAATATTTAAAATAAACCTAAGTTTATGATAGATCAAAACATAATTTTTCTTTGAAGAAAAATACCGCATCCATCGGAAAAAGTGGATATCCTTTGTAAAAGCAAAATCTTTTAAAATTGCAATTCCGCGATATTGCGATAGCGCGATCTTAAAGAACTATACATTAAAGTATTGATCGCAAACTGCATATCGCAGAAAATTTGTTTAATAAGTTATATTTTGTGAAATTACGATTTCGCGATTTTGTGATATTGCAATAATATTATATTACGATTTGTGGATGTTGCGATTTGCGATGATTACGATCTGCGATATTGTGATTTTGCGATATTGAACAGCAAATCACAGATCACATTATCGCAGATTCTTCTAGCGCATTGTCCAAAGTAAATCTTTTCATAAATAAATATCCGTTATGTGCTTTGATGTCAAAATTAATGAATGGATTGTTAATCATTGATGGAAAGGATTTTGTTTTCATTGAAAGGTTGTTTCATGTTTAAAATAATATTTTTCATCCGCCTTCAGCATTTAAAACTATCCCGTCACCTTTCTCATATCATTACTCTCACTTAATTCGTAACACCGCAGGCGCGAAGGAGAAGAAGAATATACAAAGCATTCAAAGAGCATTATGGGTAAGAAAGAGAAATTCCTAAGTGCTGAAAACAAAGAGATGGCTTCTTTGTACGCAGACACTGCTTGCAACAAGGACGCCGGTATCACCACTTGGGAAGGAATGCATAATTTTCTCAAAGAAGAAAATCTCAGGGTAATGGAAGTCGCGGCTACTGCAGGATCAAGTAATTTCTCTGAAGCGTCTCTTACAGAATTGGCTTTTTCATTTTTGCACAGAATAGAAGCAAGACCGAGAATTCTTCCGTATACAGATATGGTAAAATGGGTGCTGGATAACACCGATATTTCAAACATGCAATTTAGAACTCCAGGACAATAACTCATCGGGTCATTCACTATAGAATATTTGAGGCTTATGTATCACTTACCGGAACCTCAGGCGACTTACAACAAACAATTTCTGGAGAAATTCACCAGAGAAAATGAAAATTTGGCAGAATGCACAAAGGAATGGACCAAAAGAGAGGAACCATTGAAGAAAAACAAACACGGTATGTACAGTACTAGTTCGCTCACCTCTCCATATTTTTTTGCTGCTGCTATGTTATGCAGGCTTTTTGAAAGCCTAACATAAATATGGTCTTGCATGAATGGCTCCCTTTGTTGAATGCTGTTGTTAATGCTACAATTGTAGACTGGGCCAAAATCTTGTCTGATAATTTAGTCACTGCTATTTTCAATTACCAGTCCAAATGGACTGTTTCTCAGAGGATTTATCCTCCTTTTTATCTATCTGCCTATGTTATGAATTCAATTTTTTTTGTTACTAAATTCCCTTTGATGGGTTGGCAATGGACAATTCATGATCCCTGGCCTATTCATGTCTATCACAAAGAGTTGTGGGAATCAAAGTTTGTTCCTCATTTTTACAAAATTTGCCATGGCATAATGCTGCCTCTGTACAGAATATTGTACAATAAGGATGCTCCAAGGTTATCCCCGGAAGCAAAAGTCGACATTCTCCCTATCGCAAGATGGTTTGGAGAAGAGATGTTTACCTATGTAAGGGTTTTTGGAAGTTCTGCTTCTCCCTATGTTTTACCCCTGTATGTTCTGGATAAACTTGTAGCTTGGGAGATTGCTTATCAAACCTGTGGTGAAGGATTTTTGACAAAGGAATTAAAGGAGAAGAAGAAGGGCATTTGGCCACAATTTCCCATAGCCTATGGAGCATTTTCATTGTTTGATGTTGGTCACGCATTCAAAGAGGTAAGAAATATTACATGCTTACAACTGTTCAAGTTTTCGAGAAGGTTATTTGATCCAGTTGATGTTGTTAAAAATTTCACCACTGCAATCAAAGTAAGAGTATTTTCTGGAGAAGAAGATCCTTTTGATGATATGTTTCAAACAAAATGTTCATTAAAAGAAGTTTTTCATTTAGCTCAAACACATTTATCCCCAAAATAACTTCAAGAATTTAAAGTTTACAGAGAGAGAAGACTAACTGCTATCCCTTTGGAAAATTTACGCTTGGAACCCACAAGGGAACCAACTCCTAGTGTCAGTCTTAGTGGCAGCTCAGATACAGAAAAGTCTAAGTCGAAGTCTGACAAAGAGACCTCTGAGCGTTCTAAAAAGATTGATAATGATGAAAGCTCAGTGAAAGATACAGCCCAATCAAAAGAGCTTTCACAACAACAGACTTTTACCACTCCACAGTTGAATCTTCCACCTCTCAATGTACAGCAACCGATAGTCAGGACTGAATTGGACAAAGAATGGGAAACTTTTTATCAATTGCTTAATGTAGAAGGACAAAATATACAAGCCCCTGTACAGACAACAAAAGTTTTGAGCACGAGAATAAGTGGCACCATCACATAAACTGAGCATATACCTATCACTCCCTCTTCTGAAATTGTACTCAATATAGAGGACATTCCTCCTCTAGATGTATTCTACAGCCCGTAGTATAAAGTAGTAGTGGGGAAGCAGAGGAAAAAGATAAAGTTAGAGAGCTCAATCTCTACTGAGGCAGAACAATTAGATGTCTTATGGAAGGATCCTACTATGGATCCAACTGATAATCTTACCAAGTTATCTCAGATTACAGGAGATTATGCCTCCGCAACTATTGACAAAGCATCCGAGGTAAGGCTATTATTAAATGAAAAATAAGATCAGATACAAGTTCTGCAACACCAATTGCAACAAGCCCATGCTAACAGTGAAGCATAAATAAAACTTGAAGAGTTACAGCAACAGCTTGAACAAATGAAAATTGGATATCAGAAAAGCTTGGCAGATAAAGAGAAAAATATACAGATTATCCAAGAGGAGCACAAAGATGACCCTAATCTTCAAGAGTTTATTTCAGAGTCTGTTTCTTTGAACAAACAACTACTGCAACAAGAAGACATATTATGCTAGAAAATCTCGCAATACAACTCTTTTTTTCAAGAAAGTGATAAAATCACTAATCATGTCGTAGAATTATGACATGATTATGATTTAACTAATGAAAGAGTTACTAATTATATGGCATGGCAAAAGACAGAGGAAGGAAGAAGAGCAAGAGCACCGATCATCAATGATAGTCATAAGGAACTGCTCTTCAACAATTCGGATGTACAGATTAGAAAGGCAGAAAAAGCAGCAGAGGAAGCAGCTACAGCAGCAGGAAATATTACTGATTGTGTAAATGAAAATTTGCACAAAGTTAATTTGATTTCAGAAATTATTCCAGGAAACCTTCCATAAGCACAACAATTGCAAATAGAATGGAGGAAAAAGGCTGATGAAAAGGAAAAGTCAATTCAAGGACTGACAAGATTAAACTGGGATTCTTACTGGACATATCTAGTGAAACCCCACAGTCAATGCAATGCGCTTAATTGCATCATCAATTCTGTTGAGAAGATTTCTCCTACACTTACCGATTCTGTCTTTTCGGGGCAGTTGAAATCTAAAGTCGGCCAACCACCTCTTCTCAAAACAATGCTGGATGCTTGCAAGATCAAAGATCAAATTCATAGGTAGATAGTTGATAGTCTTTACTTTTAGATTTAGTTTTGGTTTTACTATATTTTTGCCTAGAAAAAGGACGGTCATTTAAACCGAATCCTAATTTTTTGTAATAAACTATTTTTAGATTTTATTTATTAGTATTTAGACCCTTCTCATGCATTTAGAGAAGGGTCCTGAAATTTTTCAAAAACTTATCTTCAGAACATGCACTTCTGCACCCTTAGAGGAGGTTTTGATAAATGAATGGAACGAGATTTATTGATATATGTGTCTAATATCTGTTACTGATGTTGCATTTCTGTACTCTTGATAGATGTTGGATTAAGAAAGAGATAAATCATTATTGCTTCTAGCTCATGAGTAGAACCAGTTATAAATGGTATTTTTATCTCTTAACTGTTTCTGTTTCTGTGTTAAAAGTAATATTTATGTTTAGTTATTTATATGTTAATGTTTGTATGCTGATAATTATTTATTTGTGCTTGACATATGAATAGCTTAATATGCGATATGTTTTCCACAACTATTTCATGTAACTTTTTATGTGAAATAGTTTATCTTTATTGAATTTTTTTCTCATAATAATTGAATGATATTTATTATCAATTGTTATTTGAAATCCTTTTAGATCACATATATATTGAAATATTACATCCTGGGTTAGTTTAGAATTAGATATTTCTTAAGATACAGTTTGCATATGAATAGATTAGAAATAGATTAAAAGCATTTTACTTAGGAATTTTAGAAAAGAAATATCAAATCTCAAACACACACACACATATTGGGAAACTGGTCCCATTATCCCCAGTCGGACACACTACACCAAACGGAAAAGGAGCTGCTGACCAAGGTCCAGACCGGGTGGGTATCCCCCTTGTTGTAGACCCGATTTTCGGGGCTTCAACATATTTGGCGCTAGATGGAGGGCCTCCAACTATGAATGGCAAGTGAATCTAAATCTAAATACCATTCTGAGAGTAAATCACCCTCACCATCTTCCCCGACTTCTCCATCATACTCAGAAATTTTAAATCTAGAACCAGAAGTCGAAAGAAGAACATACACTACTACAAACCCTGAATTTTTAGAAGAATCTGCTATTGAACCTCCTAAACTCAAATCTTTGATTCATAAACTTCAGCAATTTTCAATACCGCCTCAAAAGTCTGATAAATCTCAAGGTAGTGTGACTTCGCAATATAATCCTGCTCATCCTCTTACTAGATTACAGAGTGAAAAGCTTGGCATTCAGCCAACTGAGTTACCTCTACCTACAAGAAAAAGAGCTAGGAAATCACCCAAAGGGTCTGATATTGAGACTCTTTCATCATCATCATCCATCTCAAACAGTTCATCGTGAATTCAACCGCCCACTCCTCCACTTCAGACTATTGTCCATTAGTCCACTCAATCTTCCACATCTCCTTCTCAAATTATAATATCTTCATCTTCACAGTCACAAATATTATCATCTGCATTTTCATCTGTTAGTAGTTCAGTGATGGCCCAAATGTCGTGGAATAATCCAGGGGTAGTCTTAATGCCTGCACCCTTGAGTCAAATACCGGCCCATCCTGAAAAATGGCTGCCTAAGTTTAATCCTGAAGAAGGCATGCTAGCAGAAGAACATATCAACAACTTTATGTTATCCATAAATCTCAATGGAGTTGTTAATGAAGATGTTGTTGTCCGACTTTTTCCTTATACCCTACAAGGAGCAGCTAGATCATGGTATTTCTCATTACCATATGGATCTATTACTAGTTGGTATATCATTCAAGATCAATTTTTAAATAAATTTGGTGATGACAGGTCTACAGCAACATTGATCAATGATTTGTCTAATCATAGAGCTGATTCAAAAGAACTTGTCAAGGATTTCAATTCTCGTTTCAATAAATTGTTAAACAAAATTCCTACTGCTTCGAAGCCTAGCAAAGAAGTGTGAAGTGAATGGTACATTTCTGCTTTGCCATCAAACATAGCAATATTTGTTGATAGGGCTAATAAAATAACTTTAGCAGACAATATGAAAGAAGCAATAGCAATGGAGAAATGAATCATTGCTTTAGAAAAGAAAAATGCAATAGAGGAACAGAAATCCAAGAAGGTCACTTTTAAGGAAGATCCCAAGAAAAAACAACCAAAAGATCCATTTGATTTAGAAGGATTGCAAAAAGTTTTGAAAACCATGTCCAATGAAATGGTTGATATCAAGAAACAAGTAGCAGAAACATCTTCTAAAAATTCTTTCAAGACTTTTAGAAGAAATCATTCAACTGATTCAAAACCACCAAATGCTATTACAAATGCTGAATCAAAAGAAGAAGAAGAAGAGACTATTACTGAAGAAACTACTGATGAAGAAGAGGTGGTAGAAGTACAAGGCATGTGGGATTTCATCCTCCCAGATGAGGAATACCAAGAAGCATCCCCGGTTAGCACTAGAAGTAGAAATCAACTTGATCCTCCTCAATCTACTCCTAAACCAAAGAGCGCAAGCTCATTGGTTAAGGATAAAGTTGCACCCAAGAAAACAACATCCAAAGCAATTCAAACTAGCCCAGTCCAAACAGATTTATCCATTCCATCAAGAACATTGATTGTTCCAGATGAAATGGAATATAACATTATAAAAGATATGAAGAAGACTAGGGCTAACATCACTTTTTATGAATTGAGTAAGTTAAAACACCAGCAAAAGGTACTTTTGAAAGAATTACATGATGTACCAGAAAAACCTTTGCCCGACCCTGTAATTTCTCAAGCTTCTCATGATATGGGAAGACCTCCAACTAATTCGATCAGTAAATTTGACTTAGAAAATATCGCTTTAATTGGAGGAAGGTCGAGATATCATACTCCTCCATTTCTTCTTACTTACAAAGTTTTTAATAAAAATTTGCATAACTGTTTAGTGGATTCTGGAGCTTCATCTAATATTCTACCAAAATCAGTATGTGCAAAATTGAACGTTCAACCACAAAAATCTATTGTGCGCATAGTACAGTTAGATCGATCACAAGTCGAAGTGATTGGCGAATTAAATCAGGTTACCATAAGGCTATCATCAAATCCCAAGGTATGTCAATGATCCAGATTTATGCAGGAATGCAACAGAATAAACACATAACCATAAATACAGAGATGCAGCAGAAATAACACTTCATTTCATTAATATCAAAATAACAGAAAGATGCTTACAGACATAATGGAAATAAAATAGCTAGGGTGCTGGTAGCGAATCTCTGAGAAGAGATGTGGTGCACATGTACCTCCTCGAACCGAGTTAAAATGAGGCTCGAGGGCCTATTTATTATTGAGAAACAATGGAGAGCCCTCAACATCCCAAAAACCTAACCCTAGGAGATGAAGCGCCAAAACTATGGGCCCCGTTTGGGTAAATTGGTGTTTCAACTTCCTAGGGACGTAACTTTGGCATACTATCTCCGTTTGACGCACATGATACATAATTAGAAAGCTCTATCCGAGGACTACAACTTTTGTGTTGATTTTGATGATCAAAATCGCAACAAATTTCATACCCAAAAAACGTCGTTTAGGGCCTCAAACTGGCTCTGGAAGTTCAGGACCCGAAAAACTGCTAAAAATAGTAAGTTATGCCAAAACTGAAAAACTGAAAGAGACAATGGTGGGGGCCCAAGTGGAATAGGCGGGTGGCCACCAATATCCACCTGGATCATTCCTCCCCCCTTAGGAAGCAATGGTCCCCATTGCGTTAAGTTCCTCCATGAGATGAGGAAATTTCTGCTGAACTTGGTCCCTGGTGAACCACTTTCCTTGGTGCAGGAGTTGGCCAGCTTTGACAACCCGATACAATTGGATCTGCTGTTGACGAGTGTTCTTGATTTGCATGTCCATGATACAATCTGTGGTGGCCTGTTCCATGCAGTCTGGGTTTAACTCTGTTGGTGTGAGTTGTTCTGCAATGTCCGAGGTGTCCAGCAGAGGTGGAAAGTAAGGATGAAGGCGATCCACATTGAAGACTGGGTGCAGACCAAGGAATGGTGGAATACTAAGCTCGAAGGCATTGTTACCTACAGCCTTGGTGATGGTGTACGGCCCGTATCGGAGTGGGCGAAGCTTGCGGTGAGGTCCAGTGAGGCGCTCCTTCTGCAAATGTAGCCATACTTTGTCGCCCACCCGGAAGTGGTGTGGAACCCGGTGTTGATCATGGCGCTGCTTGTACTTCGCATTGGCTCTGTCCAATATATCATGAACCTGTTGGCGGATGTGTTGAATGCGCTCGATGAAGCTACTTGCTTTGTCAACTTCAGACTGGACATGAGCTGAATCGGCCTGAGCAGCTGCGAACGGCATGGCTATGTCAATGGGACATAGTGGCTGGAATCCCAAGCCCACCTGAAAGGGGCTATGGCCAATTGAACTGTGGAGAGCCCGGTTATAACTGTGTTGTACACAGGGGAGGCTCTCGTCCCATGTGCGTGGATGCTTTGAGTTGTACATGCGCAGAATGTGTACAATCATTCTGTTGACGACCTCTGTCTGGCCATCTGTTTGGGGATGGAAAGCTGTGGACTTGGTGAGCTTTGTGTCCAACATTGACCGGAGGCTGGACCAAAATGTGCTGAGGAACCTGCTATCTCGATCTGATATGATAGACTGTGGGATCCCAAAGTGCACCCACACTCGTTCAAAGAAGAGTTTAGCAGTGGCTTCTGCTGTGATATTCTTCTTATAGGCCGCCATGATGGCCATCTTCGAGAATCTGTCAACGACCACGAAAACACAGTCATTTCCATTCTTAGTAGAAGGCAGGCCCGACATGTAATCCATGGAGATGGATTCCCACGGTCGACTAGGGGTAGGTAGTGGAGCATATAGGCCTTGCTTCTTGATGGTCGGTTTGGCAATGGCACAAGCAGTGCAGGATCTGATGTGCTTCTCGACATCCTTTCGAAGGTTCGGCCAATAGAAATACTTCTGTAGTATTGCTACTGTTTTC
Organism: Pinus albicaulis; assembly: GCA_034641835.2. Lineage (NCBI taxonomy): Eukaryota > Viridiplantae > Streptophyta > Pinopsida > Pinales > Pinaceae > Pinus > Pinus albicaulis. The sequence continues at coordinate 541,765,546 of CM076578.1, read as the reverse complement.
TCGACCCCGAAATGCCCAGCGACTCGACTGTAGTGTGCTTCCCATATCATCTTGACACGCTCGCTTGAAGGAACACAAAGGTGTCCCAGGTGACATAAAAGTGCATCTTGGAGGTGAAAATTTGGAACTTGTGTGCCCCCTAAGAGTGCCTTGTAAGTGTGGCCGAATTCTGGGTCACTCTCATAGAGAAGCGGCCAATCAGAAGTCTCGTGCCCACAAGAGTTGAGCACCGTGGTGAGCGCCACGATCGGTGGTCGGCTGAGGCAGTCTGCAACATTATTGGTGCTACCCTTCTTGTACTTGATGTTCAAATGAAACTGTTGCAGATATGTGGACCACTTCTGATGGCGATCATTATGCAACTTCCCTTGTGTCTGTATGAACTGCAGGGGCCGGTGGTCTGTGTGGATGATTGTTTCCTTCCCCAAAATGTAATGCTTCCATTGTCGACAGGCTTGCACAATGGAATACATTTCTTTGTCATAGGTGGGATACTTGCGAACTGTCTCAGACAATGTCTCACCGTGATATGCCACTGGATGTCCCTGTTGAGTAAGAACTGCCCCAATAGCATAGTCAGAGGCATCTGTCTCGATCTCAAACGGCTGCTGCAAGTCTGGTAAGGTGAGCACTGGGGCAGAACATAGGCGATTTTTCAATTCTTTGAACGCCTTCCGTTGAGGTTCCGACCAAAAGAATTTTGCTCTCGCTCCTCCTTTGGTGACTTGACTCAAGGGCCAAGTGATATGAGAGAATCCCAACACGAATCTACGGTAGAAATTAGCAAGACCCAGAAAGCTACGAAGCTCTGTTATAGTAGTCGGGGCTGGCCAATCCCGAATGACTTGGATCTTGGCCGGATCCACATGCACCCCCCTTTCATCAATAATGTATCCCAGATATTGAACCTGGGTCATGCCAAACGTGCACTTCTCCAAATTGGCACACAACTTGTGTTGCCGCAGTGTTTGGAGGACTTGTCGGATGTGATGAAGGTGCTCTTCCCAAGTCTTGCTGAAGATCAGAATGTCATCCAAGTACGCCACTACGAATGAGTTGGTGAATGGCCGCAAGATGTCTTCCATCATCCTCATGAAGGTTGCGGGAGCATTCGTCAACCCGAAAGGCATGACCAGCCATTCAAAAAGGCCTTCCTTAGCCTTGAAGGCAGTCTTCCACACATTAGAGGGTTCAATTGGTACCTGGTGATACCCAGACTTCAGGTCGATCTTACTGAAATATTTTTCACCTTGGAGTTGGTCCAGAAGGTCATCAATCCGTGGGATTAGGTACCTATTCTGTACAGTGATCTTATTCAGCGCCCGATAGTCAATACAGAGTCTCCACGTCCCATCCTTCTTCTGTACCAACACGATCGGGCTCCCACAGGGCGATGAACTTGGTCCGATGTGACCTTTCTGCAACAGCTCCTGAATCTGCCTCTTGATTTCATCATTTTCCAGAACAGAGCGTCGATAGATCGGTCCATTGGGTAGTGGCGCACCTGGGGTCAGATCAATCGGGTGCTTGACCTGGCAGTGCAGAGGAACCCCCGTGGGTGAGGTGAAGATGTCCTCGTACTCCTCCACGACCTTATCCATTTGTTGTTGTCGTGCAGAGGGGCCCTGTCTGGAGGTCGTGGCCACAGTCTTCTTCTTGCCCTGGGGGCGGATCATCAGGAAAACGAATTTCCTGGTTTGGGAAATGAGCTTACTACATTGTTTTGCAGTAACCAAAGAGATAGCGGCAGGAGGTGGTACCTCTGGTATCCCGTACAACTTATTTCCCAAAGTAACAATAACAGCACGAGGTCGAGACTCATACACAGCATGACGCTTCCACAAGTATGGTTGTCCTAATAATACATCAGAAACATCAATAGGAGCAACGTCACATAATACCTCATCCGTGAAGGGCTTGATGCTATAAGGAAGGCGACACTGCTGGCTGACGCGGAGATCTCATCCTTGGTGAAGCCACCCGATGTTGTATGGATGTGGGTGAGCTGTGGTCGGCAAGCCCAACCGCTTCACGATGTCTGCTGAAATGAGGTTCTTTTGGCTCCCATTGTCGACAATGAACTGTACAGGGGAGCCCTTTACCCACATCTGGGAGTGGAAGAGACGTTCCTCCTCCTCCGGATCTTCCGGTTCCTCCTTCTGGACCTTTGTAGTGGCAACAGTGGCGTTGGGCTCCGCATCAATAATCTGTTTCCCTTTTTCATTCCCCTTTTCAGGTTCTGATTCGGAGTCGGAGCATGCATCTGACTTAGAAGCCCTCATCTCGGCCACTAGCGACTGCTTGGCCCGACACTCACTTGTGTTGTGAGTGGAGCTCTTATGGAACTCACACCACTTTCCCGTGTCCTTCTTTGGCTTTACGGTGTTGTTCTTGTCTTGTGGCTTTGACGGGTTGTCCTTAGCCACCATGCTCTGTCCTTTGTTCTGCGGTTTGTAAGCACCTTTTCCTTGCTTTTGATTCGCAGATCCAAAGTCTCGCTTCTTCTGTTTGAATTTCTGCTCAATCTTGGCAGCATACCGGTATGCCGTACCAAGTGAGGAGATGTCGAGGAACTCCATTTCCTCCTGAATGTATCTGTGCAGACAACTACGATACTTTAGCACCAAATGTTTCTCTGAATCTTTGATACCCAAATTTGTGCGCAGGGTATGGAACAGATTCGTCAGCTCATGCACATCTTGATCCCTTTGTTGTCGCAGCGTGGTCCATTGTATGTACTTGTCCTCATAGCTCCCCACGGAATAGTACTGTTCCTTGACGGCGTCTCAGAAAGAATTCCAAGTTGGTACGGCCGAGAACAGAGAGGGTTCTGTCTGGTCCTTGTTCTCACAGTAGGTTTCCCACCAGTCCTTAACATGGGGGGTAGCTTTGAGGAGTGCAAAAATAATCTTCTCCCGGTCCGAAAAGTCATGAACAGAGAAATATCCTTCTAATAGATTCAACCATATATCTACGGAATCTGCATCTATTTGACCCTCAAATATGGGAATGTCAAAATTTACTTGTACCTTAAAGGGAGTCGCAACTCCAGAGTGGCTACTGGATGCAGATGCGCCGCCGGTGGGTAGCCATTGAAGGATCTGAGCAAAGTTATCCATCAACGCGTTCCTTTGTTTTTCGAGGGCCTCCTCGAGCAATATTTTGATAGGATTTCCTGCTCCCTCATCTCTCTTTTCGTCCCCCATGGGCGTCCTTCGAGGTTTGCGAGGCTGATCTTGCAAAGGTTCCACCAGATCAAGCCCTAGCTCCTTATACCCCGACCTCGTTGGGGACATGCAAAGAAGGATCGAGAAAAAGCAGACCGCTCTGATACCACTGATCCGGATTTATGCAGGAACGCAACAGAATAAACACATAACCATAATTACAGATATGCAGCGGAAATAACACTTCATTTCATTAATATCAAAATAACAGAAAGATGCTTACAGACATAATGGAAATAAAATAGCTAGGGTGCTGGTAGCAAATCTCTGAGAAGAGATGTGGTGGCTACAGACCTCTGAACTGAGTTACAATGAGGCTCGAGGGCCTATTTATTATTGAGAAACAATGGAGAGCCCTCAACATCCCAAAACCTAACCCTAGGAGATGAAGCGCCAAAACTATGGGCCCCGTTTGGGTAAATTGGTGTTTCAACTTCCCAGGGACGTAACTTTGGCATACTATCTCCGTTTGATGCACATGATACATCATTAGAAAGCTCTATTCAAGGACTACAACTTTTGTGACGATTTTGATGATCAAAATCACAACAGATTTTCATACGAAAAAACGTCGTTTAGGGCCTCAAAACGGCTCCGGAAGTTCAGGACCCGAAAAACTGCTAAAAATAGTAAGTTATGCCAAAACTGAAAAACTGAAAGAGACAATGGTGGGGGCCCAAGTGGAATAGGCGGGTGGCCACCAATATCCACCTGGATCAGTCAAGTCATTGATATTTTAGTTGCATATATTCCAGAATTTTATGGCTTAATTCTTAGCAGAGATTGGTCAGAAAAACTTCATGGATACTTTGCAACCGATTGGTCGCACATGTGGCTTCCTTACAATGGTAAACCAAATCAGATAAAGGTTGAATGAGAAAAGCATCAGAAATACATAGTAACAGAACTGGAAGGAGAGAATGAACCAGTTGCATACAGCAGTAATATCATTGGCAATTATTCAATTGATTCTTTCTTAGGAAATTTCAATGCTCACTCTTCACCTTATTTAGAACATTCTGTTTTATCTGAAATAGAAAATTTTTCTCAAACAGACAGTTCTAAATGTATCAATTTTGTAGATACTCGTGTAAATAAATCTTTATTTTCGAAATTATTTTTTGATGGTTTTAAGTCTAATGAAGGAGCAGGAGCAGGATGCATGTTGGTTAGTCCAGAGGGAAACAATATTATGCTAACCTGTAGACTTGAGTTTGAGTGCACTAATAATATCGCAGAATACGAGGCTGTAATCCAAGGGTTATATAAAGCAATCAGATTGGATATCAAATATCTGAAATTTTTCGGAGATTCAGAAATTGTAATCAAACAGGTACACAATACTATACATTGTTTATCAGGTCATTTAAAGCATTATCAATCTTTAGTTCAAGATCTTACTAAACATTTTATAGCATTCAATATTTCACCAATTCCTAGAATCCAGAATGCTAGTGCAGACCTCTTAGCCAATGTAGCCTCTAAGCTTATTCCTCCAGAAGACTTTAGTCCTGATCGATTTTCAATTGAATTAATATTTAGACCTTCGATTCCTGATAACGTTACCAATTGGAGAATTTTCAACGATGATCCTGATATTGTAAGCTTCCTCACATCTGAAGGATCTTATACCAATCAGATAATCGATGAAGACCAACATGACAAACAATTACAACATGATAGCACTAATAATGCTATTCCAAAGTCAATTGTCAAGTTAGAAGACCTTTATGATTTGAAATACCGATTTAAAAGATCTACCAATTCAAAATTACAAAGTTCAACTTTGAATTATGAATTAGTAAATCTAGGAACTGATACCAAACCACAGAATATCAACCTAGGCCTTGGTCTAACTCCTAAAGAAAAATCAGCATATGTTCATCTTTTGAAACAATATAAAAGTGTCTTTGCTTGGAACTACGATGAACTCAAAACTTATGACACTTCTATCATCCAACATACTATCCCAATGATGAATGATGAGAAACTTGTACCACAAAAGCTGAGAAAAATCCATCCCAATCTAGAAAATCAAATCAAATCTGAACTCAATAAGTTATTGAAAGCCAAAATTATTTTTCCTGTTTGACATTCTAAATGGGTTTCCAATATGGTTCCTATTAGAAAGAAAAATGGAGATATTAGAATTTGCATTGACTTTCGAAATCTTAATAAAGCCTGCCAAAAAGATAATTTTCCTTTGCCTCCCATGGAGAAAATATTACAGGCAGTTGCAGGATCAGAATTAATGTCTTTCTTAGATGGTTTCTCTGGCTACAACCAAGTGTTAGTTCATCCAGATGATCAATTGAAAACTACATTCAGAACCAAATGGGGCACTTATGCATATCAAAATATGCCTTTTGGTCTGATCAATGCTGGTGCCACATTTCAAAGAGCCATGGACATCGCTTTTAAGGGATTAGTTAACAAATCAGTGGTAATTTATTTGGATGATATAACTGTATATTCCAAAAAATGAAGCAATCATCTTAGAGATTTGAAGCAGATCTTCCAACGTTGTCAAAGGTATGGAATTTCACTTAACCCAAAAAAATCCTTTTTTGCATTAAGTGAAGGAAAACTTCTTGGATTCATAGTGTCAAAATTTGGAATTCATATTGATCCTGATAGAATGAAGTAGATTTCTGAAATATCCTTACCTCACAACAAGAAAGCTATGCAATCTTTCCTCGGCCAAATTAATTTTGTAAAGAGATTTGTACCAGATTTTTCAAGAATTGTATCTTCTTTACAAGCAATGATTAAAAAGAATTCAAACTTCAAATGGGGCCAAGATGAATATGAGGCATTCAATCTAATCAAACAAGCAATCATTAATGCTCCATTTTTAGCAACTCCAAATTTTTCTGATCCTTTTATTTTGTACACATTTTCCTCTGATAAATCTTACGCTGCGATTCTCACTCAAGCAAATCAAGACAAAGCAGAAGCCCCAATTGATTTATTCAGTTCAAATTTACAGGGAGCTGAGTTGAATTACTCAGATGTGGAGAAACAAGCTTACGCTATTTTCAAAGCAATTAAGTATTTCAGACCCTTTTTACTTAAAACCCATACAAAAATCATTGTACCGTTTCCAGCGGTAAGAAATATTTTAGTCCAAAAAGATTTGGGTGAGAAAAGAGCTAATTGGATTACTGCCTCACAAGAATATGATATTGAGATCAAACCAGCAAATATTGTTAGAGGTCAAGGCTTATGCAAAATACTAGCTGGAGCATCACAGATTTCTGAGAAATCATTTGAAGAGATACAAACGTATGAGGTAAACCTAAATGATGTTGAATCATTATATGATGATATCATTTTTTATCTAAAGAATGGACATGCTCCTCCAAATCTCGATCACACCAAGAAAAGAGCTTTAAGGTTGAAGGCTAAACAATATCAGCTTGTAAACAATGTTCTTTTCAAAATGAATTACGATTCTGTTCTTCTTAGATGTTTGGAGAAATCTGAAGCTGAAAAAGTCTTGCAGGAAATTCATGATGGACCAACAGGTGGACGTTATGCTGGAGATGCTACTACACATAAAATTCTTCGCGCAAGCTATTACTGGCCCACTTTATTCAAAGATTCACATAGCTATGTAAGAATATGTCTAATTTTTCAAACCGCACCTGGAAGACAAAAGAAACCATCATTGCCATTACAACCAGTAAACATTGAACAACCTTTTGATCAATGGGGATTGGACATAATAGGTGAGATTGTTCCTCACTCTTCTAAGCAACATAAGTATATTATTACCGCAACTGATTATTTTATGAAATGGGTAGAAGCAGTCCCTCTCAAGACTGCTAATGCTGAGCATATCATTGAATTCATAGATCAGTTCATAATCACCAGGTTTGGTTTACCTTCTACTTTAGTGTTTGACAATGCATCATATTTTTCTGGTAATGCTATGACTGAATTTGCACTCAAGAGAGGTTTTAAACTTAAATATTCTGCCAACTATTATCCATAGGGAAATGGGTTAGCTGAATCCACAAATAAAAACTTAATCAGAATCATTAAGCGAACCATTGATCAAAATCATAAAAATTGGCATAAGTCTTTAATATATGCTTTATGGGCAGATCGAATAACACAGAAGGATTCTATTGGCACTTCTCCCTTTAATTTATTTTATCGGAAGGAAGTAGTTCTTCCAACTCATTTAGCAATTCCTTCTTTGGCCTTAGTTCAATATATAGATGAAGCACCAACTTCTTCCTTGCAACTAAGACAGATGGAAATAATTAAGCTAGAACAACGACGAGAAAAAGCCAAAATAACTCATGCTCATCATCAAGCATTAGTAAAAGCTTCCTTTGATTCAAACATGATAACCAGAAAAGACTTTCAGGTTGGAGATCTTGTTTTAAAATGGGACAAGGCTCATGAGGAAAAAGGAAAACATACAAAATTTCAACGAATGTGGCTTGGTCCTTTTCAAATTGCAAAAATCATAAGTCCATCTACTTTTATGTTACAAGATTTAACAGGCAAAAGAGAGTCTTTACCTGTCAATGGACAAATTCTCAAAAAATATTTTCCATAGGATATCATTCTTCTATTTTGTATATTAGTTTTCTTTATTTGTCAAAATAAAACGAATTGTTAATGGTTACATTTGGAATTCACAAAGAAGAGATAAATTATATTTTTAGATTTTGTTTTTTTTTCTACTTTTATAAATAGAATTCTTTTCAGAATATTTATCATTATTATTCAAAGATACAGTTAAAAACTTTAGCCTAGAAATGATACTAGTTTCAACTTTGAAAACTTTGATGAAAGGAAACTTTTAGTGAAAATTTGTTTTATATCAATTCAACGAAAGGTATCAGTAGCAAAACAAAGTTTCTCTATAGAAAAGTTCCTTCCAAAAAACTCTACCATTGTCATCCAGAGCTATCTTAAGGAAACAATTATATCCTCCCCGCTTGGAAAATTACAATCTTCAAAGGATTATCCAATGATACACTTTTTAACCTAAAGAGTAAGAGGTCTCATCCCGAGCCGACTTATCATGATCATAGATATTATAGCTTGCTGACTTTGCCAATACTGCATACCATAACAGGGCAATGACTCAAGATTGTTGCAATCAAAAGACAAGGGGTCTCATCACGAGCCAGCTTGTTCAGCAAAGTTATAAATCAAGTGAATGGCATTGTCATGAGTTGGCTACCAAACCAAGACATTGTTCTTTAAGAATAAAAAAGAAAAGAAAAAGAAATAAGTGTGAATATCGATTTCTCTTTGAAAATTGTATATTTCTCTAAGTAGGATACAGGATCATTGCTAGGTAACAGGTAACCATGTCGAGGCTATAAATGCTTGCTGACAACAGTGGCTCTAACTACGGCAAATGAGCATATTTAAAGCTGATTTATAGAGAAGCCTTTGTTTTTATATTTTTAAACCAAGTAATGACTGATGTAAATATAAGGACTAGCTTGAGGAAGTGAATAATCAAAAGTTGAATATAGAAGGAATGAGATATCATTTATAGATTAAAGCATAATTTACTTTGTCTTTTTATAATAAAGTTATATTTTCTGGAAAATTTTCTGTTTTGAAAAAATTAGAAAATTCAAAAGAAATGCAGAGATAACTGGTTCTTCCAAGTGAATCGCCAATTGTTGTGGCCATCAACAACCCCCCTTCTTATTTAATATTAGTAATAATACTAAATAAGTGGGGACCCTTAGTCAAAAATCCAAAAAATTAATTAGTATTTATTTCCTTTCTCAAATAAAACTTACTATCATAACTTAGGGAAATTCCTTTGGAAATATTTAAAATAAACCTAAGTTTATGATAGATCAAAACATAATTTTTCTTTGAAGAAAAATACCGCATCCATCGCAAAAAGTGGATATCCTTTGTAAAAGCAGAATATTTTAAAATTGCGATTCCACGATATTGCGATAACGCGATCCTAAAGAACTATACATTAAAGTATTGATCGCAAACCGCATATCGCAGAAAAGTTGTTTAATAAGTTATATTTTGTGAAATTACGATTTCGCGATTTTGTGATATTGCGATAATATTAGATTGCGATTTGTGGATGTTGCGATTTGCGATGATTGAGATCGGTGATATTGCGAGTTTGCGATATTGCACAGCAAATTGCAGATTGCATTATCGCAGATTCTTCTAGCGCGTTGTCCAAAGTAAATCTTTTCATAAATAAATATCTGTTATGTGCTTTGATGTCAAAATTAATGAATGGATTGTTAATCATTGATGGAAAGGATTTTTTTTTGATTGAAAGGTTGTTTCACGTTTAAAATAATATTTTTCATCTGGCTTCAGCATTTAAAACTATCCCGTCACCTTTCTCATATCATTACTCTCACTTAATTCGTAACACCGCAGGCGCGAAGGAGCAGAAGAATATACAAAGCATTCATAGAGCATTATGGGTAAGAAAGAGAAAGTTCTAAGTGCTGAAAACAAAGAGATGGCTTCTTTATATGCAGACACTGCTTGCAACAAGGACACCGGTATCACCAGTTGGGAAGGAATGCATAATTTGCCCGAAGAAGAAAATCCCAGGGTAATGGAAGTCGCGGCTACTGCAGGATCAAGTAATTCCTCTGAAGCGTCTCTTACATAATTGGCTTGTTCATTTCTACACAGAATAGCAGCAAGACCGATAATTCTTCTGTATACAGATATGGTAAAATGGGTGTTGGATAACACCGATATTTCAGACAGGAAATTTAGAACTCGAAGACAAGAACTCATCGTGTCATTCACTATAGAAGATTTGAGGCTTATGTATCACTTACCGGAACCTCAGGTGACTTACAACAAACAATTTATGGAGAAATTCCCCAGAGAAAATGAAAATTTGGTGGAATTCACCAAGGAATGGACCAAAAGAGAGGAACCATTGAAGAAAAACAAACACGGTATGTACAGTACTAGTTTGCTCACCTCTCCATATTGTTTTTCTGTTGCTATGTTATGCAGGATTTTTGGAAAGCCTGACATAAATATGGTCTTGCCTAAATGGCTCCCTTTGTTGAATGCTACTGTTAACGCTACAATTGTAGACTGGGCAAAAATCTTGTCTGATAATTTAGCCACTGCTATTTTCAATTACCGGTCCAAACGGACTGTTTCTCAGAGGATTTATCCTCCTTTTTATCTATCTCCCTATGTTATGGATTAAATTTTTTTTGTTTCTAAATTCCCTTTGATGGGTTGGCAATGGAAAATTCATGATCCCTTGCCTATTCATGTGTATCACAAAGAGTTGTGGGAATCAAATTTTGTTCCTCATTTTTACAAAATTTGCCATGGCATAATGTTGCCTTTGTACAGAATATTGTATAATAAGGATGCTCCAAGCTTATCCCCGGAAGCAGAAGTCGACATTCTCCCTGTCGCAAGATGGTTTGGAGAAGAGTTGTTTACTTATGAGAGGGTTTTTGGAAGTTCTACTTCCCCCCATGTTTTTCCCCTGTATGTTCCGGATAAACTTGTTGCTCGAGAGATTGCTTATCAAACCCGTGGTGAAGGAGGTTTGACAAAGGAATTAAAGGAGAAGAAGAAGGGCATTTGGCCACAATTTCCCATAGCCTGTGGAGCATTTTCATTGTTTGATGTTGGTCATGCATTCAAAGAGGTAAGCAATATTACATGCTTATAACTGTTCAAGTTTTCGAGAAGGTTATTTGATCCATTTGATGTTGTTAAAAATTCACCACTGCAATCAAAGTAAGAGTATTTTCTAGAGAAGAAGATCCTTTTAATGATATGTTTCAAACAAAATGTTCATTTAAAGAAGTTTTTTATTTAGCTCAAACATAGTTACCACCAAAATAATTTTAGGAATTTAAATTTTACAAAGAGAGAAGACTAACTGCTATCCCTTTGGAAAATTTACGCTTGGAGCCCGCAAGGGAACCAACTCCTAGTGTCAGTCTTAGTGGTAGCTTAGATACAAAAAATTCTAAGTCGAAGTCTAACAAAGAGACCTCTGAGCATTCTAAAAAGATTGATAATGATGAAAGCTCAGTGAAAGATACATCCCAATCAAAAGAGCTTTCACAACAACAGAATTTTACCACTCCACAGTTGAATCTTCCACCTCTCAATGTACAGAAACCAACAGTCAAGACTGAATTGGATAAAGAATGGGAAAATTTTAATCAATTGCTTAATGTAGAAGGACATAAGATACAAACCCCTGTACAGACAACAAAAGTTTTGAGCATGGGAATAAGTGGCACCGTCACAGAAACTGAGCATATACCTATCACTCCCTCTTCTGAAATTGTACTCAATATAGAGGACATTCCTCCTCTAGATGTATTCTACAGCCCGTAGTATAAAGCAGTAGTGAGGAAGCAGAGGAAAAAGAGAAAGTTAGAGAGCTCAATCTCTACTGAGGCAGAACAATTAGATGTCTTATGGAAGGATCCTACTACGGATCCAACTGATAATCTTACCAAGTTATCTCAGATTACAGGAGCTTATGCCTCCGCAACTATTGACAAAGCATCCGAGGTAAGGCTATTATTAAATGAAAAAGAAGATCAGATACAAGCTCTGCAACAACAATTGCAACAAGCCCGTGCTAACAGTGAAGCACAAATAAAACTTGAAGAGTTACAGCAAGAGCTTCAACAGATGCAAATTGGATATCAGAAAAGCTTGGCAGATAAAGAGAAACAAATACAGATTATCCAAGAGGAGCACAAAGATGACCCTAAGCTTCCAGAGTTTATTTCAGAGTCTGTTTCTTTGAACAAACAACTACTGCAACAACAAGACATATTATGCCAGAAAATCTCACAATACAACTCTTTTTGTCAAGAAAGTGATAAAATCACTAATCATGTCGTAGAATTACGACATGATTATGATTTAACTAATGAAAGAGTTACTAATTATATGGCATGGAAAAAGACAGAGGAAGGAAGAAGAGCAGGAGCACCGATCATCAATGATAGTCATAAAGAACTTCTCTTCAACAATTCGGATGTACAGATCAGAAAGGCAGAAAAAGAAGCAGAGGAAGCATCTACAGCAGAAGGAAATATTACTGATTGTGTAAATGAAAATTTTCACAAAGTTAATTTGATTTCAAAAATTATTCCAAGACACCTTCCACAAGCACAACAATTGCAAATAGAATGGAGGCAAAAGGCTGATGAAAAGGCAAAGTCAATTCAAGGACTGACAAGATTAAACTGGGATTCTTACTAGACATATCTAGTGAAACCCCACAGTTAATGTAGTGCACTTAATTGCATCATTAATTATGCTGAGAAGATTGCTCCTACACTTGCCGATTTTGTCTTTTCGGGGCAGTTGAAATCTGAAGTCGGCCAACCACCTCTTCTCAAAACAATGCTGGATGCTTGCAAGATAAAAGATCAAATTCATAAGTAGATAGTTGATAGTCTTTACTTTTAGATTTAGTTTTAGTTTTACTATATTTTTGCCTAGAAAAAGGACGGTCATTTAAACCGAATCCTAAATTTTTGTAATAAACTGTTTTTAGATTTTATTTATTAGTATTTAGACCCTTATCATGCATTTAGAGAAGGGTCCTGAAATTTGTCAAAAACTTATCCTCAGGACATGCACTTCTGTACCCTCAGAGGAGGTTTTGATAAATGAATGGAATGAGATTTATTGATATCTGTGTCTAATATCTGTTACTGATGTTGCATTTATGTACTCTTGATAGATGTTGGATTAAGAAAGAGATAAATCATTATTGCTTCTAGCTCATGAGTAGAACCTGTTATAAATGGTATTTTTATCTCTTAACTGTTTCTGTTTCTGTGTTAAAAGTAATATTTATGTTTAGTTTTTTATATGTTAATGTTTGACTATTTGAGTTATCATTTGGCATTTTTGTACGGTGATAATTAATTATTTGTGCTTGATATATGAATAGCTTAATATGCGATATGTTTTCCATGACTGTTTCATCTAACTTTTTATGTGAAATAGTTTATCTTTATTGAATTCTTTTCTCATAATAATCGAATGATCTTTATTATCAATTGTTATCTGAAATCCTTTTAGATCGCATATATATTGAAAGATTACATCACGGGTTAGTTTAGAATTAGATATTTCTTAAGATACAGTTTGCATATGAATCGATTAGAAATAGATTAAAACCATTTTATTTAGGAATTTTAGAAAAGAAATATCAAATCTCAAACACACACACACACACATATTGGGAAACTGGTCCCATTATCCCTAGTTGGACCTACTACACCAAACAGAGAAGGAGCTGTTAACCAAGGTCCGGACCGGGTGGGTATCCCCCTTGTTGTAGACCCTATTTTCGAGGCTTCAACAGAAACCTACTGTGAGAAAAAGGACGATATAGAACCCTCTCTGTTCTAAACCATACCCAATTGGAATTCTTTCCAGGATTCCATCAAGGAACAATACTATCCCATGGGGAGCTATGAGGACAAGTAAATATAATGGACAACGCTGTGGGAACAAAGGGATCAAGATGTGCATGAGCTAATGAGTCTATTCCATACCCTGCGCACAAAGTTGGGTATCAAATATTTAGAGAAACATTTGGTGCTAAAGTATCACAATTGTTTTCACAGTTACATTCAGAAGGAAATGGAGTTCCTCGACATCTCCTCGCTTGGTATGACATATCGGTATGCTGCCAATATTGGGCAGAAATTCAAACAGAAGAAGCGAGACTTTGGATCTGCGAATCGAAAGCAAGGGAAAGGTGCCCCCAAACTGCATAACAAAGGACAAAGACAAGGCATGGCGGCCCAAGAAAACCTACCAAAGACACAAGAAAAGAATAACACTGTGAAGCTAAAGAAGGACATGGGAAAGTGGTGTGAGTTTCATAAGAGCTCCACTAACAACACAAGTGAGTGTCGGGCCAAGCAGTCGCTGGTGCCCGAGATGAAGGCTGCTAAATTAGATGCATGCTCTGACTCTGAATCAGAACCTGACAAGGTGAATGACAAAGGGAAGCAGATTATTGATGTGGAACCCAACACCATTGTTGTCACTACGAAGATCCAGAAGGAGGAACCAGAAGATCCAAAGGAGGCAGAGCGTCTCTTCCACTCACATATGTGGGTAAAGGGTTCCCCGCTATGGTTCATTGTTGATAATGGGAGTGAAAAGAACCTCATTTCAGTGGATTTCATGAAGCGGTTAGGCTTGCTGACCACAACACACCCAAAACCATACACCATCGAGTGGCTTCACTAAGGACGGGATCTCCGCGCCAGCCAGCAGTGCTGCCTTCCCTATAGCATAAAGCCCTTCATGGATGAGGTATTGTGTGACATTGCTCCTATTGATTTTTTTGATGTATTATTAGGCCAACCATACTTGTGGAAGCGACATACTATGTATGAGACTTGGCCTCGCTCTGTTATTGTTACTTTGGGAGATAAATTGTACAGGATACCAGAGGTACCACCGCCTCCCACTATCTCTTTGGTTACTACAAAACAATGTAGTAAGCTCATTTCCCAAACCAGGAAATTTGTTTTCTTGATGATCCACCCCCAGGGCAAGAAGAAGACTGTGGCCACGACCTCTAGACATGGCTCCTCTGCATGACAACAACAAATGGACAAGGTTGTGAAGGATTACGGGGACATTTTCACCTCACCCATAAGCGTTCCTCTACATTGTCAGGTCAAACACCCCATTGAACTGACCCCAGGTGTGCCGCTACCCAATGGACTGATCTATATGCGCTCTATTCTGGAGAATGATGAAATCAAGATGCAACTTCAGGAGCTGCTGCAGAGAGGTCACATCCGGCCAAGTTCATCGCCTTGTGGGAGCCTGATTGTGTTGGTACAGAAGAACAATGGGACATGGAGACTCTGTATTGATTATCGGGTGCTAAACAAGATCATTGTCCAGAATAGGTACCCGATCCCATGTATTAACGACCTTCTGGACCAGCTGAAAGGGGAAAAATATTTCAGCAAGATCGACTTAAAGTCTGGGTATCACGAGGTACCAATAAAATCCTCTGATGTGTGGAAGACTTCCTTCAAAGCCAAGGAGGGCCTTTTCGAGTGGCTCGTCATGCCTTTCGGATTGAAAAATGCTCCCGAAACCTTCATGAGGTTGATGGATGACATATTGCATCCATTCACCAACTCATTTGTGGTGGTATACTTGGATGACATTCTGATCTTCAGCCAGACTTGGGAAGAGCACCTCCACCACATCCAAAAAGTCCTCCAAACACTCTGAAAACACAAGTTGTGTGCCAATTTGGAGAAGTGCACTTTTGGCATCACCCAGGTTCAATATTTGGGATCCATTATTGATGAAAGGGGGGTGCATGTGGATCCATCCAAGATCCAAGACATTTGGGATTGGCTAGCCCCAACCACCCTAATAGAGCTTCGCAACTTTCCGGGTCTTGCTAATTTATACCGTAGGTTCGTGTTGGGATTCTCTCATATCACTTGGCCCTTGAGTCAAGTCACCAAGGGAGGAGAAAAAGAAAAATTATGTTGGTCGGAATATCAACAGAAGGAGTTCATAGAATTGAAACATCGCCTCTATTCTGCCCGAGTGCTCACATTACCATACTTGCAACATCCATTTGAGATCGATATAGATGCCTCTGACTATGCTATTGGGGTAGTTCTTACTCAAGAAAGGCATCCAATGGCATATCACAGTGAGACATTGTCGGACATACTTTGCAAGTATCCCATTTATGACAAAGAAATATATTCCATTGTTCAGGATTTTCAACATTGGAAGCATTACATTTTGGGGAAGGAGACAATCATCCACACAGACCACCAACCCCTACAGTTCATACAGACACAAGGGAAGTTTTAGAATGATCGCTATCGAAAGTGGTCCACATATCTTCAACAATTTCATTTGAACATCAAGTACAAGAAGGGTAGCACAAATAATGTTGAAGACTGCCTCAGCTGACCACCGATCATGGCCATAACCACCATCCTCAACTCTTGTGGGCATGAGACTTCTGATTGGTCACTTCTCTACAAGAGTGATCCATAATTCAGCTACACATACAAGGCACTCTTGGGGGCTATGAAAGTTCCAAATTTTCACCTCAAAGATGCACAATTATGTCACCTAGGACACCTTTGTGTTCCTTCAAGTGAGCGTACCAAGATGATATGAGAAGCACACTACAGTAGAGTCATTGGGAATTTTGGGGTCGAGAAAATAGTGGAAATACTACAAAAGTATTTCTATTGGCCAAACCTTGGACAGGATGTCGGGAAGTAAATTAGCTCCAAACTGACCATCAAGAAACAAGGGCTCTATACTCCAGTACCTACCCCTAGTCGACCTTGGGAATCCATCTCCATCGATTACATGTCAGGCCTTCCTTCTAATAAGCATGGAAATGACTGTGTTTTTGTGGTCGTCGACAAATTCTCAAATATGGCCATTATGGCGGCCTACAAGAAGAATATCACAGAAGAAGCCACTGCTAAACTCTTCTTTGAACGAGTGTGGGTTCACTTTGGGATCCCACAGTCTATCATATCAAATTGCGATATAAGGTTCCTCAACACATTTTGGTCTAGCCTCTAGTCAATTTTGGACACCAAGCTCACTAAGTTCACAGCTTTCCATCCCCAAAATGATGGCCAAACAGAGGTCTTCAACAGGATGATTGTACACATTATACGCATGTACAATTCAAAGCATCCATGGACATGGGATGAGAACCTTCCCTATGTACAACACAGTTATAACCAGGCTCTCTAGAGCTCAACCAGTCATAGCCCCTTTCAGGCGGGCTTGGGATTCCAACCACTATGTCCCATTGATGTAGCCATGCCATTTGCAGCTACTTAGGTCGATTCAGCTCATGTCGAGTCTGAAGCTAACAAATCAAACAACTTCATCGAGTGCATTGAACACATCCACTAATAGGTTCATGACATATTGGATAGAGCCAATGCTAAGTACAAGCAATGACATGATCAACATCAGGTGCCACAAAACTTCCAGGTGGGAGAAAAAGTGTGGCTACATTTGCAGAAGGAGCGCCTCACTGGACCCCACCGCAAGATTTTCCCACTTTGATATGGGCCATACACCATCACCAAGGCTGTAGGGAACAATGCCTTCAATCTCAGTAGTCCACCATTCCTTGGTCTGCACCTAGTATTCAATGTAGACCGACTTCATCCCTACTTTCCACCTCTATTGGACACCTCTGACATTGCAGAAGAACTCACAACAAAATATTTAAACCCAAACTGCAAGGAACAGGCCACCATAGACTGTATCATGGACATGAATTTCAAGAACACTCGCGGACAGAAGATCCAATTGTATTGAGTTGTCAAAGCTGGCCAACTCCTACACCAAGGCAAGTGATTCACCAGGGACCAAGTTCAACAAAATTTTCCCCATCTCATGGAGGAACTCAATGCAATGGGGACCATTGTTTCCTAAGGGGCGAGGAATGATCCAGGTGGATATTAGTGGCCACCCGCCTATTCCACTTGGGGCCCCACCATTGTCTCTTTCAGCTTTTTTCACAACTTACTATTTTTAGTAGTTTTTTGGGTCCTGAACTTCCAGAGCCATTTTGAAGCCCCAAACAGAGATAATATGCCGAATTTACATCCCCGAGAAGTTGAAACACCAATTTAACAAAACAAGGCCCATAGTTTTGGCACTTCATCTCCTAGGGTTAGGTTTTTGGACGTTTAGAGTTCTCCAATGTTCTCCATAATAAATAGACCCTCAAGCCTCATTGTAACACATTTCAGAGGTCTATAGCCACCAAATCTCTTCTCATAGATTCACTACTAGCACCCTATCTATTTTATTTCCATCATGTTTGTAAGAATATTTCTGTGATTTGATATTAATGAAATGAAGCCTTATTTCCGATGTATTTCTATTTTTATGGTTATTTCTATATTATGTTGCGTTCCTGCATAAATCTGGATCAATTTGGCCTCTTAGATCTAGGGAAAAGCCTCTGCCACTTGGAGAGGAAAACCCACAAAGAATTATTATTGTAGATCTTCAAATGACAAGTACCATTACCAAGAGTTAGACCCTTTACCTATAAATGCTTCCAAGACCTCACCATTGCTTCTTTGACTACTTTAAATATTGATTCTTCATATTTACACCCTTTTACGCTGATCTTCTTCAACATTTAGAGAACTCAGTCTCTACTTCTATTTTCCTTGGGCTTATCAAAAACACTGCTTCTATATGTAGATAACTTTGTTTTGACTGCTACGAATAGAAAGTTAAATATTTGATTTACCTTTCTTTCACCATATCATACTTAAGTAATTCATATTGTAGCATGAGCACATTTCTCCCGACATGATTTATAAATCTCCTTGCTCGATCTACAATAGACATGTCCACATATCTTCTTTCTACACTTTTACTTGTAGGTGTTGCATCTTCGCTTCAGGGTGATCTGTATTCTATCTTCAGTAAGCCACAAACTTTACGCAAATTTCCATGCATTTCACTTCTTCCTATAATCCATATTACACTTCATCGGTGACCGCATTATACTATAGTGATTAACACATTTCATTTCATGTATGACTGAATAGAGATTTATGTTTTTAATTTTTGGGATGACCGCATCATACTACAGAAATTTCCGTATTACATTTGAGGAGTGACGACATATATTATTCACACTTTTTATTAAATATAATCCACATTTTATATCATGTAGAGGTCACTGGTTACATTTCAGGGATTACGACATCACATTTCAGAGTTGACCTTATTATATTTTCAGTTAACCGCATCACACTTTGTTGTGTCACTTCTGAGAGATCTGCTTTGTTGCTTTTTGTGTAATTGACAGAAGAGGCAGCGTATATATAGAGGCAATATTATTTCTCTTACGCTGACCATCCACTAGCTGTGAGGTCAACTTTACATTCAATATCTAGGCCGACTTGATTACAGTAGATGGTGCATTTTCTAGCATTGATTTAAGTGTTGTTCCAAGCCATTCTTCCATAGATTCTTTGACAAGGTCTTGGAGAATTCTCTTATCTAGATACCTTATACATATGACACTTATTACATTTATATCTAGAAGACAAAAACCTAGATAGACATCAAGAATAAGTCTTACTAACCTATAATAAACTCTTGCTCATCAAACCCATCAAGCAAGTACAAAAAGAATTTTATTATCTTTGTCTTCTATTTTACATAAATCCATAATTACATAGTCAATATGAAAACTGACCAAGTTACACTTTTCAACAACCTCCATTGCTTCTTCTCCCTCCTCCTTGTCTCACCTCCTCCCCTCGACACCCTCGTCCTCCCTCCGTGTGCTCCCTCCCCTTGACCTCCTTTTTGTGGGTTCTCCATCGACTCCACCTCCCACCACCTCCCAGAGCTCCTTCAACACTCCTCGTTAGCTCTGGCTCCTCCCTCAGGGTGTGATCTAGAACTTGTAAGATCTGGTGTGGAGTCACTAGGGTTTCTGATAGTGGGTTTCTCTTCTCTGAGAATTTATGAGCTTATTGAGCCACATATGTATGAAAAATATGTGAGTATATTTGATAATTTTATATAAAAATACTAGAAAAAAATATTAATCAAGGAGAAATATCAACCACTAATAATATTTATTACAATTAAATATAAAAAATTATACCCATAAAAAATTTTCATTCAGTATTGTCGAGTGTATTTAATTTATAAAATTCTAATTAAAAAATATAAATAACTTTATCCACGAATTAATATAAATATAATAAAATGTACATTTATGATTAGAGCTTATATATTCAACTTTATGGATTATTGAATGGCCATAAAGATGATAGAATATCATTTTAAACCTTAAAAATATTATTGAATATTTTAATTTATAATATAATTTTTTAAATATTGAAAATTTATATATCTATTTTTAAAATTGATTAACATTAAATAATCTATTTTTAATTATTTATGATTTAAAACCTTTTAATTCAAACAAAAAAATTATTTGGATCACATCAAATTTTAATCTGATTAAACTATTTTAGAGATATGTTATCAAATAGCGCACATTTAACCACCTTTGGCACCCTGAAGAAAAAAGCGAGAAGTCCAATCATATTAACATATCAACAATAGTAATCACAAATAACGATTTAAATTAACGTATTTTCTACAAAATGCATTGATGCACTTCTTGATCCGTGCGAGATTGGACACTTACCCATGAAACATGAGCATTTGAGCATGTCAGCTCTGCATCCTACCCAACAAGTTTGAGCATGTCGTCTCTTCATCATACCCATCAAATTTGAGCATGTCAGCTTGTTTATGACAATATTTATAATGGTTGGTTATAGCTTTGTTTACTATCATCAATGCAAGTGAAACTAGCATTGTGACTTACCTTGTTTGGTGGTGAGTTTCTCTGTTGAATTACTAGTTTGATCATGTTTTCCAAATTCAGCAAATATATTACTCAAGAAATAATATTCCTTTCATTGTAACTTTGAGGATGTATGAATAAGTAAAATATTGTGATTTCACGGATTTGATGAGTTTCCCCCATAGAAAGAAAGATAATATAAGTGATGGAAGGGATGCTCTATAATTTCATTGTTTTCTTCTTCATCATGGATATTCTTAATCTCATGTGTCATTTCATGATTCAAATCACGAGAAAACAAAATTGAAGAGAATTTAGAGTTTCTGTCAGAAGTTCATTGATTATAAATGGTAGAGCACAAAGGATAAGGAGGTGAAGAATAAGAAGTGTTCATAAGAGAATTTTCTTTGACCGAAACATATTTAAGATCTAAATATTTTGAAAGAAAAGCTTCTTCAGAAAATAAAAAATAAGTTGGTGCACTTTGTAATGCATCATCATGTATATAAGTAGAGTCATCCTCATTAGAATTATTGTTTCTCAAGACCTCATATTCATTAGGAGAATTTATTTCATTTCATTGGTGATTGATATTACTACATTCATTATTAGCTATGAGTGAGGAATCAACATATTTACATTGGGTATTTTGAAAAGAGAAGAAATATGGATAGAATATTCAACTTGATACTAATCTACCTATAAAATGTGACTACCTTGCACCTGTTCTTTGCTTGGATTTGGAAGATATTTATTAGCAAGATCAAGGGAGAAGGGGTCATGAGAATGAGATGGTATAGGGTGGTAGGTATCCAAATAAGATTCAAGATTTAAATTATGGTTAACCATATCATCTTGAGGAATTGAGGGATTAGTATTCACCATAGGATTCATGGACCATTCTCATATTTCCTCCATGGCATATGAATCGTGAAAAGCGTAAGGAGGATGAGAAGATGGATAAGGAATTTGATTTTCATATTTCCCAAATTTATTTTCATTGTTAGGAGCAACCCTCATTGGAACTGGAAAGGTAGGATGACAAGGAAAAATAGGAAGAACAAGTTCCTACTCTGAAATTGGAGTGTATCATGATTTACAAGAGTTGGGGAAATAGAGACATCAGGGTTCTCAGATTCACTCTGCAACCATATATGAACCAAATGCTTAAACATTTGTTTAAAGAATCCCAATATGTGTCTTCTCCAAGAAATTCCTAATAAATGTGAATGGATGAATTACAAAATTCCTCAATTGATTCATTAGGCTCACCCTCAGTTTATTATTTCTTTATAGAGCATCCTGATAATCATACCCATCAAATTCTTTATAAATCTTGTTTTCAAGTTTCTTGAATGAATGGATAGAAGAAACATGTAATGTATGACATGATATTTTAACAAGAACTTGCAATGTGAGGGTGAGAAATCTAGCCTTGACATCCTTGAAATGTATTCCATTACAAAGGAAAAAACAAACAACTTGAAACATATGTTCATGACGAGTTAATTAACCCTTGCCATCTAACCTAAATTAGCACATATTATGAGTAACTTCCACGGATATGGTAAGATCAAGCTCTTTAGAAAAACATCACGGGATTATTCTTTTGGAAAGAGCCATTTTGAATAGGATATTAAAAGCATACTCAATGGGAACAACTTGTCATTTGGTCCTCCTTCTAGCATCATTTTGTTGATGGTGTTGGAAATCCATCAACCACGGGGGTATCCCCGATGTGAATTCCCAATTAGAAATCACACTCTTTGGAGTAGGAGCCCCATACAGAGTATCGACACGACTACTATGCATCATTGTATATTTTCCTTGGCTACAAAATTCAGCATAAGACATTAATACACAGGTATTTCCAAATGAGCAAGTGAGTATGGCTTTTGAAATGTTTAGTTGTGGAAGTATCAAGGTCCTTCCACTGAAAGGGGAGATAAAATTGGGCCCTTTAGAGACAAATAATATTACTATTTCTAAAAAGGGACACATTAATATGTATATTAATGAGTCATTGATCAACCAAAGAAATATTTCATATGGAATCTATGATCGTTAAAGGAGATACAACACACCCTCAACAAGATAAGTACCAAATCCACTAAAATAGTTCAATTTCCTTAGTACAAGTGAAAGTACCATACATCACAAACATTCAAATAATAGTATTATAATATTCATGACATATGCATGAAAGCGTGTTGTCTCAACGAGTTTCTCAATTAAGTAAAATTTCCAAGATATGTCAATACATTCAACACCAGTAGCCCAAGTAGTGGAGAATTAGAGCAGTAACTCACTCCTACATAAACAACTATCTTCCTCTCCAATTCCAGGTAAGAGGAGCCAAGGTGAAAAATTGCATTTGCAAGAATAATTATGGTGTATATATAACAAACAGGGTGATCATTCACCTCCCTTGTGACTCTTGGACTACCCTCATGATTGTTTGACTTCTCTATAACCTTTCGACTCTGACATGGTTTTTCATATTACATGGATGACTCTTGGAATTCGACTTTAAATTACATTTTCTAATATATAATTGACATAATCCAAAAATGATGTAGCACGTGATGACACATGACATGACATGAAATTACATTGATGACATGGACTGCATGATGACATGGAAATGTCAAGTCACTCTTTGTTTTTGCTATCTTTGAGTCTTCCTGCATTAGGGGAATTTTGAGGACTAAAATGGGCCTCCCAATAGAAATGTATAAGAAAAATAAAATTTATAAGAACCAGTAGGATTAAATATGATTATATCAACCATGGGGGATGATTCACCATTTTTGGTCTAAAAAAATAAAAATATTAAAAAAATAACAAAATAATAAATCTAATGTTTCATCTCATATTTTAAAAATATATCCCTAATATTTTACTCAAATTTCAAGTGTCAGTACTCGTTCAATGCAAAAAATTAATTCCTCATCCAAGGAGTGCCCATTTTGCAAACTTTCGATGGACCCTGCTACATGAAAAATGAGAAATACATGAAAAAATGTGATTGTAATAAATTTTCTTCATGTATTTCTCATTTTTCATGTACCACATTCCATTAAAAGTGTGGAACATGGTACTCACTGGATGAGGAATCAAATTCTACATCCAACGAGTGTTTCAACTTGAAATTTGAGTAAACCCATAGGGATAGAAGTTGAAAATACCAGTTGAAAAAACAGATTTTAATTTTTTCCCTCTAAAATTTGATGATGTAATGTAATCTTATTTTGTTATTTCCACTTTTATAATTTCCTTAGGAGGCCCATTTTAGACCCCAAAACTCCCCTAATGATAGATAGTGCATGTTCCTCTTCTTCCTCCTCCTCGTGACTTGAAGATAAGGAGTCTTCAATGTCATATTTATATTTTTTCTTCTATTGTAATTTTGTGTTCCTTCGTATTCTTTCATGATGATCATCTCGTCTCTTCGGCTGCATAGGTGTCTTCTAGCATTTTCTCCTTCTCCTTTTCATGCATCATCATCTTATCATGATAAGATAGAGTGCATGGAGCTGAAAATAATTCTTGGCAGGATGACATGAGTCTGAACAATCCTGATCAAACATGTTTCTGAAGCCTCTTTTCAGAGCTAGAAATAGTGAGTAGTGGAGTGACAAACTCAAGGCTTATGTAGTTAAAGAGGCCAATGTATGATAGTGAGGGTTGAAACTCCACAATGTGCAGTTCAGGATGGATAGATTCAAAGGATTGTTTAATTTAGGGGTTCAAGAGCTCAACATTGGGGATTGAGGCTTGAGTTTTCCCAATGCACAATTCCAAAAGGATATAATCAAGGAAATTTTCATTTGAGGGACTCTAGAGGTCAAGCTTGAGGCTTGACCCTTGGAGTCACCCAATGCATAGTTTTGGCAGGAGAAAAATTTGGGACATTATAATGGGAATTCGGGTACTTTGGAGTGGAAGGATAAGAGAAAAATTGATTGCATAGTTGTGGAGCTCAAGAGCTCAAGGCTTAGGATTGAGGAGTGAGATTGCACAATGTGTAGTTCAGTCTCGGTTGGAGATAAAGAGTTCCAGTTCTGGAGCTAAGGGGCTAGGCTTGAGCACTGAGATTGTGAAATACATATTTCTGTCTAGAATATATTATGCATTGTGTAACTCCAAGAGATAATTTTTTTTCTCGAGGAATGAGACTACGCAATGCATATTTTAGGAGGGTTGGATGAGGCTGAGTGGCTTAGTAGGAAAATTTTCATAGTTTTGACTAAGTGTGGGATCAGTGAGATGAATTTGGTAAAGAAAAAGACTTGGGCATTATCACACGCTTATATCACTTTATGACACAACATATGACACTCAGAACACATGAACATCATAATTTTCTCAATGCAACAAAATTGTGATAGTTCATTCCAAGTGTGACACTCAAGATACACTTTACGGCGAAAATGACGACACTTGTGTGAGAGTGCTTGAAACTTTGGAACTGAGTGTGATAGATGCATACATGCTAAGAATGATTAATTAGAACCAAGAATATGTCTTGAAGAAAGAAAAAACGACATTTTACAGGATAAATGACACTTCCCACGCCAAAAGACGACATTAGCCATATGAAGGGAAAAGTGCAAGCGACACTTGTGATATGTGAAATAAAGTAAAAAATACACATGGAAGAGTGAATATAACATGAAAATGAAACTAATTAAAGTGAAATCAAGTAAAAGAGACAGTCGAAAGCATGAAAACAACACTCTCGAAAGAAAAGGAGCGCAAAATCAATAGTTGGAAAAACTCATCAAATAGAAGTAAAAACACATCCAAAAGTGAGAGACTTTCAATGACAGTGTAGAGTAACTATCGAAATGGGTTGAATATTGTACATGCACTATATTGATGGACTGTAATAAGCCAGTTCAAGAATTCGTGAAGGAATCTGCTCATGGATTCATTATAGGCTGAGCATGTTTGAGAAGGTAACTTTGACATTGTTCGTACAAGAAAGGATCTCAAAGTCTTAATAGAGTATCAACTGACAAAGAAGTGACTAAGGAATGACTGATCATAAGGCTGACAATTGGCAATAAAAGTCCTATATAAGAAAAAATTTGGAGGGTGTTTGTCACGACGACAAAATAATGTTTTTTCATCTAGTAGGGTCCATCAAAATTATGCAACATGGGTACTCATAGGGTGACTCACTTTGTGTGGATGATAGCTTGGAATTTGGAGCTTCACATGGGAATGATGGTTCCCAATATTTTTCATATTCCATGCCTCAAGAAGTCCTCTAGACAACATATAGTTGCTTCCATGGATATCCCACTACTTTATGATGAGAGCCATTTGGATTTGTCACCAAAGGCTAGCCTATACACTTGGGAGGAGAAACTTGGAGACATATTGATGAGAAATCATACTTTTCATGGGAGAAGCTTATCATATAAGGATGATATAGGAGGAGGAGAGGAGGCTCTTCAATTCTATCCTTGCAGTTTCTTGAGGATAAACAACATTTAGGAGGGGAGCAGTGTGATATTCATAAATTAGCATGCAGCTAATTGGAATATTAATTTTTACTTTTGTCATTTAGATAGATGAATAAGTGGGTAGGGAGACCCATAAATCTCTTTAGTAGGAATAAAATCCCTCTTAATGTGAAAAGGGATCATCTTGATAGCTGGATAAAGCACCGCCATGTACATTGAACAAGGGCTAAAGCGTGTGGACAAGGTCAATGTTCACCAATTCAACAGTACTGGTATGGAGAGAGTGGATCATTAATGAGAGACAATGCAATGTTAATGGGAGATAGTATCCATGAGAGTAGTGGCTTTAATGAGTGGGACCCTACGTGATAATTCTCACAATGTATATAAGGAAGGGAAAGGCAGCCATAGAAGGCATGTTAGATGATTATTGATTTTGATATTCTTAGATCTGGATTTGTCAAGTGTCATTTCTATGCATGATTTTTTGATTAGCGGGGTCTTTTTTAATGCTTAACACAAGGGTGTTCCCGAGTAGGAATCCCATGCTCATCCTTGAGGGACTTTGAGTGCCTACTAAAGAGAGTTATTATTGAGATGCATATCCACATTCTGGCATGAGTCCAAGCTGCAGTCTTCATCTACATCACATTTTTTGTTCAGAGTTGTGTTGTGTTGCAGGGTCCAGCAGTGGAGGATTTGATAGGGCCATTTTCTGAGTTAGTTTTCAATGGAGGAAGCATTATTTACATTAGGAGGCCAAAAATGGAGGACCTTAGGATTTATTTCATATTTTAGCACCAGGCCAACCTATTTTCATCACCTTCAGTGTAGATCGCCTCATAGACTATGCTATTTGAGTGAGCACTTGCAGTGGAGGATTCAGTGCTTGATTTGGAGGGTGAGATATTTAAAGAAGGGATAAACATTCCACTTGGAGGATCTATTGGAGGAGCTACATACACTTATATATCAGTTTCAACCACCTCCTTCTAGTATTCATGTGTAGCAGCAATTCAGCCCTAGGGCTGCATTTTGATATTTTTTCATTTTGGGTATTTTTGGAAACCCTTTCTGGGTTGTCTTGGAAATGTGTTTGGGAGTCTAGATATCCATCCTGAATACCTCTTGAGATATATATAAAAAAATATATGTATTGAAATTCTCTAGCAGCAGTTACATCCACTAAAACTGTGTTGTCTTAGCCTCTGGTATTATTCTATAGTAGTTATTCGTTCTATTTCATGTACTTGGTCTATTGAGGCTTGCTTTGCCTAACTTGAGTGACTTTCACTCAAGATATTTTACAAATTTTCCTGTTATAATGTTAATATGATGGCTATATGATCTGCTTACATTTTATGTGTTGATTTATCATTGCTATTTCTATGTGTGTGCTCAATATTCCTTTCCTTTCAATTTTGGAATATTATATAATGCCATACCAACACAAAACTATAAACTTGACCTCCCAAGATAAGTGATTCTTATCCTCCACATCAGGCATTAATGATCAATATCACAAATTTACAACTAAAACATAGATTCTGATAAGAAAACTTAGAATGCAATTAGGACATCCATATAACAATAATGAGCTCATGGATGTACCCTTTATACGAATTTATTTCTTTTAGGATTATATGTTACCCTTTTTTTAAATGAAAAATAACTAACTATCAAATTCCATAAATTTGATTATAAATCCAGCCACATCCCACCAAAAATTGACTCTCATGTAAATTGTGTGTGTATGTGTGTGTGTGTGTGTGTGTTTGTGTGTGTGTGTGTGTATGTGTGTGTGTGTGTGTGTGTTTGTGTGTGTGTGTGTGTGTGTGTGTGTGTGTGTGTGTGTGTGTGTATTTTCTCACCCAAGATACACATGTTCCTAAATTTACTCCCAAATTTTCTCTTGTGCCCTTTTCCATTTCCTTAAAATTTTCCATTTATTTTAGTTGACTCTTTGTAATCTGAAATGCGGAATTGACAAGATATTTTCTAGCTCTTATACAATATGTGAATGGCAAGTATTTTACTGAACAGTTACTTTTAAAAAAAAATAACTATTAGCATCAATGGTTTTTAAGTATTAATATGTTTAAGTTATGGCTTAACAAATACACATGATGCATGTAAATAATACCATAAAACAAACAAAGTTTTGTGATGGAGTTCATCCCTCCTAGATTACATCTTCGGGTCTACCTCAGAAATGTGCATCTGTTGTATTCCTTAAGCCAAGAGAATAAGACTACAAAGAATCATCAGTTGAAGAGTGTCAAGAAACACTACTGATGTTTTCAGAAAAGGATCATCTCCTAAAGAGGCTAACTAAATACAGATTCTTTTCAACCAAGAAACGACGAGGATGAAATTTCACACTTAAACTAAGAATCTGAAGCTTTAAAGACCTTGAGCAATATGGTGGATGAATAGAGTTGGAGTATTGAAGTAGATCACATTGACAACAATGTACTTCAATACAGAAGCTTTGAAAGAAAGGATGGGCTCTCCTCCTTCAATGTACCTGTAAATAAAAACTCTCCACCACGTATTTGAGACGATCTTCAATGAGAGGGAAAAGTGCAAGCCACACTTTTGATATGGAAAATAAAGTAAAAAATACACATGGAAGAGTGAATATAACATGAAAATGAAACTAATTAAAGTGAAATCAAGTAAAAGAGACAGTCGAAAGCATGAAAACAACACTCTTGAAAGAAAAGGAGCGCAAAATCAATAGTTGGAAAAACTCATCAAATAGAAGTAAAAACACGTCCAAAAGTGAGAGACTTTCAATGACAGTGCAGAGTAACTATCGAAATGTGTTGAATATTGTACATGCACTATATTGATGGACTATAATAAGCCAGTTCAAGACTTCGTGAAGGAATCTACTCATGGATTCATTATAGGCTGAGCATGTTTGAGAAGGTAACTTTGACATTGTTCATACAGGAAAGGATCTCAAAGTCTTAACAGAGTATCAACTGGCAAAGAAGTGACTAAGGAATGACTGATCATAAGGCCGACAATTGGCAATAGAAGTCCTATATAAGAAAAAATTTGGAGGGTGTTTGTCACGACGACAAAATAATGTTTTTTCATCTAGTAGGGTCCATCAAAATTATGCAACATGGGTACTCATAGGGTGACTCACTTTGTGTGGATGATAGCTTCGGATTTGGAGCTTCACATGGGAATGATGGTTCCCAATATTTTTCATATTCCATGCCTCAAGAAGTCCTCTAGACAACATATAGTTTCCTCCATGGATATCCCACTACTTCATGATGAGAGCCATTTGGATTTGTCACCAAAGGCTAGCCTATACACTTGGGAGGAGCAACTTGGAGTCATATTGATGAGAAATCATATTTTTCATGGGAGAATATTATCATATAAGGATGATACAGGAGGAGGAGAGGAGGCTCTTCAATTCTATCCTTCCAGTTTCTTGACGATAAAAAACATTTGGGAGGGGAGGAGTGTGATATTCATAAATTAGCATGCAGCTAATTGGAATATTAATTTTTACTTTTGTCATTTAGATAGATGAATAAGTGGGTAGGGAGACCCATAAATCTCTTTAGTAGGAATAAAATCCCTCTTAATTTGAAAAGGGATCATCTTGATAGCTGGATAAAGCACCTCCATGTATGAACAAGGGCCAAAGTGTGTGGACAAGGTCAATGTTCACCAATTCAATAATGCTGGTATGGAGAGAGTGGATCATTAATGAGAGACAACACAATGTTAATGGGAGATAGTATCCATGAGAGTAGTGGCTTTAATGAGTGGGACCCTAGGTGAGAATTCTCACAATGTATATAAGGAAGGGAAGGGCAGCCATAGAAGGCATGTTAGATGATTATTGATTTTGATATTTTTAGATCTGGATTTGTCAAGTGTCATTTCTATGCATGATTTTTTGATTAGCGGGGTCTTTTTTGATGCTTAACACAAGGGTATTCCTGAGCAGGAATCCCACACTCATCCTTGGGGGACTTTGAGTGCCTACTAAAGAGAATTATTATTGAGATGCATATCCACATTCTGGCATCATTCCAAGCTGCAGTCTTCATCTACATCGCATTTTTTGTTCAGAGTTGTGTTGTGTTGCAGGGTCCAGCAGTGGAGGATTTGATAGGGCCATTTTCTGAGTTATTTTTCAATGGAGGAAGCATTATTTACATTAGGAGGCCAGAAATGGAGGTCCTTAGGATTTATTTCATATTTTAGCACCAGGCCAACCTATTTCCATCACCTTCAGTGTAGATCGCCTCATAGACTATGCTATTTGAGTGAGCACTTGCAGTGGAGGATTCAGTGCTTGATTTGGAGGGTGAGATATTTAAGGAAGGGATAAACATTCCACTTGGAGGATCTATAGGAGGAGCTACATACACTTATATATCAGTTTCAACCACCTCCTTCTAGTATTCATTTGCAGTAGCAATTCAACCCTAGGGCTGCATTTTGATATTTTTTCATTTTGGGTATTTTTGGAAACCCTTTCTGGGTTGTCTTGGAAATGTGTTTGGGAGTCTAGATATCCATCCTGAATACCTCTTGAGCTATATAACATAAAATCTATGTATTGAAATTCTATAGCAGCAGTTACATCCACTAAAACTGTGTTGTCTTAGCCTTTGGTATTATTCTATAGTAGTTATTCGTTCTATTTCATGTACTTGGTCTATTGAGGCTTGCTTTGCCTAACTTGAGTGACTTTCACTCAAGATATTTTACAAATTTTCCTGTTATAATGTTAATATGATGGCTATATGATCTTCTTACATTTTATGTGTTGATTTATCATTTCTATTTCTATGTTTGTGCTCAATATTCCTTTCCTTTCAATTTTGGAATATTATATAATGCCATACCAACACTAAACTATAAACTTGACCTCCCGAGATCAGTGATTAGGCTGAGCATGTTTGAGAAGGTAACTTCGACATTGTTCGTACAAGAAAGGATCTCAAAGTCTTAACAGAGTATCAACTGACAAAGAAGTGACTAAGGAATGACTGATCATAAGGCCAAAAATTGGCAATAGAAGTCCTATATAAGAAAAAATTTGGAGGGTGTTTGTCACGACGACAAAATAATGTTTTTTCATCTAGTAGGGTCCATCAAAATTATGCAACATGGGTACACATAGAGTGACTCACTTTGTGTGGATGATAGCTTGGGATTTGGAGTTTCACATGGGAATGATGGTTCCCAATATTTTTCATATTCCATGCCTCAATAAGGCCTCTAGACAACATATAGTTGCCTCCATGGATATCCCACTACTTCATGATGAGAGCCATTTGGATTTGTCACCAAAGGCTAGCCTATACACTTGGGAGGAGCAACTTGGAGACATATTGATGAGAAATCATATTTTTCATGGGAGAAGCTTATCATATAAGGATGATACAGGAGGAGGAGAGGAGGCTCTTCAATTCTATCCTTGCAGTTTCTTGAGGATAAACAACATTTGGGAGGGGAGGAGTGTGATATTCATAAATTAGCATGCAACTAATTGGAATATTAATTTTTACTTTTGTCATTTAGATAGATGAATAAGTGTGTAGGGAGACCCATAAATCTCTTTAGTAGGAATAAAATCCCTTCTAATGTGAAAAGGGATCATCTTGATAGCTGGATAAAGCACCTCCATGTATGAAAAAGGGATAAATCATGTGGACAAGGTCAATGTTCACCAATTCAACAGTGCTGGTATGGAGAGAGTGGATCATTAATGAGAGACAACGCAATGTTAATTAGAGATAGTATCCATGAGAGTAGTGGCTTTAATGAGTGGGACCCTAGGTGAGAATTCTCACAATGTATATAAGGAAGGGAAAGGTAGCCATAGAAGGCATGTTAGATGATTATTTATTTTGATCTTCTTAGATCTGGATTTGTCAAGTGTCATTTCTATGCATCATTTTTTGATTAGCGGGGTCTTTTTTGATGCTTAACACAAGGGTGTTCCCGAGCAGGAATCCCACGCTCATCCTTGGGGGACTTCGAGTGCCTACTAAATAGAGTTATTATTGAGATGCATATCCACATTCTGGCATCATTCCAAGCTACAGTCTTCATCTACATCACATTTTTTGTTCAGAGTTGTGTTGTGTTGCAGGGTCCAACAGTGGAGGATTTTATAGGGCCATTTTCTGAGTTATTTTTCAATGGAGGAAGCATTATTTACATTAGGAGGCCAGAAATGGAGTTCCTTAGGATTTTTTTCATATTTTAGCACTAGGCCAACCTATTTCCATCACCTTCAGTGTAGATCGCCTCATAGACTATGCTATTTGAGTGAGCACTTGTAGTGGAGGATTCAGTGCTTGATTTGGAGGGTGAGATATTTAAGGAAGGGATAAACATTCCACTTGGAGGATCTATTAGAGGAGCTACATAAACTTATATATCAGTTTCAACCACCTCCTTCTAGTATTGATTTGCAGCAGCAATTCAACCCTAGGGCTGCATTTTGATATTTTTTCATTTTGGGTATTTTTGGAAACCCTTTCTGGGTTGTCTTGGAAATGTGTTTGGGAGTCTAGATATCCATCCTGAATACCTCTTGAGCTATATAACAGCAAATATATGTATTGAAATTCACTAGCAACAGTTACATCCACTAAAACTCTGTTGTCTTAGCCTTTGGTATTATTCTATAGTAGCTATTCGTTCTATTTCATGTACTTGGTCTATTGAGGCTTGCTTTGCCTAACTTGAGTGACTTTCACTCAAGATATTTTACAAATTTTCCTATTATAATTTTAATATGATGGCTATATGATCTGCTTACATTTTATGTGTTGATTTATCATTTCTATTTCTATGTTTGTGCTCAATATTCCTTTCCTTTCAATTTTGGAATATTATATAATGCCATACAAACACTAAACTACAAACTTGACCTCCCGAGATCAGTGATTCTTATCCTCCACATCATTCATTAATGATCAATATCACAAATTTACAACTAAAACATAGATTCTGATAAGAAAACTTAGAATGCAATTAGGACATCCATATAACAATAATGAGCTCATGGATGTACCCTTTATAAGAATTTATTTCTTTTAGGATTATATGTTACACTTTTTTTTAAATAAAAAATAACTAACTATCAAATTCCATAAATTTGATTATAAATCCGGCCACATCCCACCAAAAATTGACTCTCATGTAAATTGTGTGTATATGTGTGTGTGTGTGTGTGTGTGTGTGTGTGTATATATATATGTATTTTCTCACCCAAGATACACATGTTCCTAAATTTACTCCCAAATGTTCTCTTGTGCCCTTTTCCATTTCCTTAAAATTTTCCATTTATTTTAGTTGACTCTTTGTAATCTAAAATGCGGAACTGACAAGATATTTTCTAGCTCTTATACAATATGTGAATGGCAAGTATTTTACTGAACAGTTACTTTTAAACAAAATTAAATGTTAGCATCAATGGTTTTTAAGTATTAATCTGTTTAAGTTATGGCTTAACAAATACACATGATGCATGCAAATAATACCATAAAACAAACGAAGTTTTGTGATGGAGTTCGTCCCTCCTGGATTACGTCTTCGGGTCTGCCTCAGAAATGTGCGTCTGTTGTATTCCTTAAGCCAAGATAATAAGACTACAAAGAATCATCAGTTGAAGAGTGTCAAGAAACACTACTGATGCTTGCAGAAAAGGATCATCTTCTAAAGAGGCTAACTAAATACAGATTATTTTCAACCAAGAAATGACGAGGATGAAATTTCACACTTAAATTGAGAATCTGAAGCTTTAAAGACCTTGAGCAATATGGTGTATGAATAGAGTTGGAGTATTGAAGTAGATCACATTGACAACAACGTACTCCAATACGAAAGCTTTGCAAGAAAGGATGGGCTCTCCTCCTTCAATGTACCTGTAAATAAAAACTCTCCACCACGTATTTGAGACGATCTTCAATGAGAGTAATCCCTCATTCTTCCTGAAGCTAAAATAATTCACTCTCTTTCTCTCATGTCCCTCTCCCTTTAAAAAAAAATCCCTTCTTTTTTTATAAGAGGAGTGTATACAAACGTGACAGTAAAATCTGTTCATATCTCGAAGAGGTTTTGATTTTCTATAGTTACCCATTGAATTAATGGTTCTCTATTCTAATCCCTAGCATCATGAGTGCTCTCGGGTTTCTAGTCATTAGGATAAGGGTGTTGTTTCAAATAAAGTGAATAAAAAACCCATTTTCAAACTTTATAATATAATTTTAGCCCCAACGTC
This sequence comes from Pinus albicaulis, assembly GCA_034641835.2. Lineage (NCBI taxonomy): Eukaryota > Viridiplantae > Streptophyta > Pinopsida > Pinales > Pinaceae > Pinus > Pinus albicaulis. The sequence goes on along the minus strand of CM076578.1, from coordinate 541,731,160 downwards.
TAACTATTCGGGTGGTGGTCGATACTTCGGCATGTGATTAGTGCCTTCGACCAACGGTTGCAGCTTGAGCTCAACAGTCACGGCTTTATCCCGACGATTTGGCTATACCTGGCGGTTTCAATCTATCACATGACGCAGCCTCCGACGTGGCATATCACGCGGTCACAAAAACTGGCAGTCAACAGTTAGTGCGCAGTAATAGTGTTCACATTATTAAAGGTTTTTGATGGTTTGTTGTTCGGCTTACAAACATAAAACCCCGACGACTAGAACTTTGACACCAGAAGGTTCCACTACCTATCTTCAAACTTTACCTCTGTAGTCTTGTCACATGAATGTCTTTTAACCCTTTACAACATATAATTAATATATGTTTTGCGCTACAAGATATGTTTTAATGTTTCTCAACATAAGTTTGTGCTTTTAAGATTTAGGACTTGGAAGTTTGTATGCATAAGTTTTTACACTTAGGTTTAGTCCTTTTACCTTAGGATTTCTTTTCCCTTAAGGCTTACAACTTGCACTTTCTAATAACCTTTTGCCTTAGCCATTTGAAATTTTCGACCTCAACACTTTAGAGTTATATGTTTTTAAGACTTAGGATATTGATTTTCCTTAAGTTGTTACAGTCACGACTTGTTGTGTTTTTATGTTGCAGGTCGACATAATGACGACTTTCTTTGAGGACAACTTTTACTTTATCAAAACATCGATGTTAATGGCGAAGTCTTTGATACTGATGTCGATGTCACACGGAACATTTGAACTTGAGTCGATGAATCCTTTGTACATATGACCATCTTGTTCAAAACATTTTCATCTCCACCTGTTTTATTACATAATTGATAATTACTTATTTCAAAATGACCATCCTGGTCATTTTGTAATTTCGATACAAATTTGAGAATCCAAAATTGGAGCACACCTCCCTACTAAAAAAAACTTTGGTTCTCCAAAAGTTTTATTACAATTCTTTTTGAAAAAAAAAAATCCTAGAACCTAGTTACAACTTATCTATATCTAGACAATTTTTTACAAACTCATATTAGGCATATGGCATAAAATCTGCCCAATTCCATTTGGAATTTTATTGTTCTCCAACAGGTGAATTGGATTTATCCTAGGCTACTGGTGTCGATGATGTTTCTCTTGGAAAGATTGGACAGTTGTCTTTTCCATGCCCTGACAATTTGCAGTGTCGAAAAACTTTCTCCTTTGTAATTGTTCAGTTTTCTTAGTTGTGTTCTTCTTTAGCATATTGAAGCGCAATTTTTCCTGATCGCTTCTTCACCTCAGGTGTCTTGTCATGTTCTGACACCTGAATTTTAATAGCTCTGATTCTCTTGTTGTAGGCCTTATGTTTCCAAAATTTCTCTACACAATGCCAAGAACTACCACAAAACGTACATGGATATATTCTCTTAACAATTTCTATTACCCAATTCTGATAAAAGAAGTCACTATTAGAATCATTACTACTAGAGGATTGTTTTTTCTTACCCTTTTTATCCTAGAGATTTTTTGGCAAAAGCTCAGGATGCATAGACCAAAATTGGTCAGAGATGTGGCCAAGCTTCCCATAGTAGTCACACTTCATCAAATAATATCCTAGACCTAGATGCTTAGGTCTTTCTTGTACTGTGATGGATAGAAGTATCCCTTGTCAATATTTTCCAAAGCCTTCACCTTCTTGGTATCCCATGTATTTCATCATGGATAAGCATTTTATTTCAGGAACTACACTTGGTTTCTGACTAGAAACTTCATCAGAATCTGAATCAATTTTCGGTGATATCATTATGTAGGGAGTTTCCTCGGCAGGTGAGGGAAAATATCTAATGGCTTCCCTTGATGAATTCAGTGAGGATGAAAGGGAAGAACTACTTTTATCTTCCTGTTTAAGTGAGTGTGTGGGCTTCTTTCCATTAGAATCCATATCTTGAATGAGATTATTTTTTCCTCTTTTATTCTTCCTCAAAACTTCAAGTTCAGATTGCAGGATTTTCTTGTCATTCTCTAGTTCTTGCACCATCCTTCGCAATGTAGAATTCTCCTGCTGATATTGTTGATTGAAATCCTCAAGTTATTTCAACCTTAGCTTCTATCAAGAGCTTTTTCCCATATTGTACCTAAAAGGAGCTAGACTGCTCTGATACCACTTGATCTGAAATGCATAATTGACAATATATTTTCTAGCTCTTATACAATATGTGAATGACAAGTATTTTACTAAACAATTACTTTTAAACAAAATTAACTATTAGCATGAATGGTTTTTAAGTATAAATATGTTTAAGTCATGGCTCAACAAACACACATTATGCATGTAAATAATGCCATAAAACAGACGAAGTTTTGTGACGGAGTTCGTCCCTCCTGGACTACGTCTCCAGGTCCGCCTTAGAAATGTGTGTCCACTATATTCCTTAAGCCAAGAGAATAAGACTACAAAGAATCATCAGTTGAAGAGTGTCAAGAAACACTACTGATGTTTGCAGAAAAGGATCATCTCCTGAAGAGGTTAACTAAATACAGATTCTTTTCAACCAAGAAAAGACGAGGATGAAATTGCACACTTAAACTGAGAATCTCAAGCTTTAAAGACCTTGAACAATATGGTGGCTGAATAGAGTTTGGATTATTGAAGTAGATATTGTTGACAAAAACGTACTTCAATACAGAAGCTTTGCAAGAAGGATGAGCTCTCCTTCTTCAATGTACCTGTAAACAAAAAATCTCCACCATGTGTTTGAGGCAATCTTCAATGAGAGTAATCCCTCCTTATTCCTGAAGCTAAAATAATTCACTCTCTTTCTCTCATGTCCCTCTCCCTTTACAAAAACATCCCTTCTTTGTTTTATAAGAGGAGTGTATACAAACATGGAAATAAAATCTCTTCATATCTCGAAGAGGTTTTGATTTTCTATAGTTACCCATCAAATTAATGGTTCTCTATCCTAATCCCTAGCATCATGAGTGCTCTCGAGTTTCTAGTCATTACGATAGGGGTTTTGTTTCAAATACAGTGAATCAAAACCCCATTTGCAAACTTTATAATATAATTTTATCCTCGACGGCTAACTAACTGGGTGGAGGTCGATAATTCGGTATGAGATCAACGCCTTCGACCAGCAATTGCGGCTTGAGCGTGGTGGTCATGTCTTTATCCCAACATTTTTGCTACACCTAGCAGTTTTGGTTTGTCACATGATGCAAACTTCGATGCAACATATCACGTAGTCACAACAACTAGCAGTCAACAGTTACTCTGCGGTAACAATGTTCACATGATTGCACGTTTCCAATGGTTTGTTGTTCGGCTTAGAAACTTAAAACCCCGACGGCTGGAACTTTGACACCAAAAGGTTCCGCTACATGTCTTCCAACTTTAACTCTGATGTCCTGTCACATGAATGTCTTTTGACGTGGTCTATCTGATGGTTTCAACACGTGTTATGACATTTTTCGTTGTAGTTTCATAACTGTCACCTGTAACACTTTCCTGCTATAGTTTAACTAGTCAAATGGTGAAGACCTTCGATGCGGTTAGGATAACTCTGCGGTGGGTTTTAATACAAAATTTTTGTAAGTTTTTTGTTTAAAGAAAAGAAAGATACCATCCGAACATTGATTTACATACCCTTAACCCTTTACAACATATAATTAATATATGGTTTGCGTTAAAAGATATGTTTTAATGTTTCTCAACTTAAGTTTGTGCTTTTAGGATTGAGGACTTGGAATTTTGTATGCATAGGTTTTTAGACTTAGGTTTAGGAATTTAGGACCTAGGTTTAGTCCCTTTACCTTAGGATTTCTTTTCCATTAAGGTTTACAACTTAGAATTTCTAATTACCTTTTGCGTTAGCCATTTGAAATTTTTGAGCTCAACACTTTAGAGTTATATGTTTTTTAAGAATTGGGATATTGTTTTTCCTTAAGTCATTACAATCATGACTTGTTGTGTTTTTATGCTGCAGGTCGACATAATGACGACTTTTTTTCATGACAGCTTTGACTTTAGAAAAACATCGATACTGATGGAAAAGTATTTGATACTGATGTCCATGTCACGCCAAACATTTGATCTTAAGTCGATGAATCCTTTGTACATATGACCATCTTGGTCGAAACATTTTCATCTCCACATGTTTTATTACATAATCGATAATTACTTATTTCAAAATGACCATCTTGGTTATTTTGTAATTTCGATACAAATTTGAGAATCCAAAATTGGATCACACCTCCCTACTAAAATAAATTTCGGTTCTCCAAAAGTTTTATTACAATTCTTTTTGAACAAAATTTAATTCTAGAACCTAGTTACAACTTATCTAGATCTAGACTATTTTTTACAAACTCATATTAGTCATCTGGCATAAAATCTACCCAATTCCATTTGGTATTTTATTGTTCTCCAGCAGGTGCATTGGATGTATCCTAGCCTGCTGGTGTCAATGATGTTTATCCTGGAAGGATTGGACAGTTGTCTTTGGCATGCCCTGACAATTTGCAGTGTCGAAAACCTTTCTCCTTTGTACTTGTTGAGTTTTCTGAGTTATGTTCTTCTTTAGCAGATTGAAGCATAATTTTTCTTGATCGCTTCTTCACCTGAAGTGTCTTGTTATATTCTGATGGATGACTTTTAGTAGCTCTGATTTTCTTGTTGTAGGCCTTATGTATCCAACATTTCTCTACACAATGCCAAGAACTACCACACAAAGTACATGGATATATTCTCTTAGAAGTTTCTATTACCCAATTCTGATAAAATAAGTCACTATCATAATCATTACTGCCAGAGGATTGTTTTTTATTACCATTTTTATCCTAGAGCTTCTTTGGAAAAAGCTCAGGATGCATAGACCAACATTGGTCAGAGATGTGGCCAAGCTTCCCGCATTATTCACACTTCATCAAATCATATCCTAGACCTACATGCTTAGGTCTTTCTTGTACTGTGATGGGTAGAAGTCTCCCTTGTCCATTTTTTTCCAAGCCTTCACCTTCTTGGTATCCCATGGCTTTCATCATGGATAATCCTTTTCTTTCAGGAACCGCACTTGGTTTCTGAGTAGAAACTTCATCAAACTCTGAATCACTTTTTGGTGATATCAGTATGTTAGGAGTTTCCTCATTAGATGAGGAAAAATATCCAATGGCTTTCCTTGATGACTTCAGTGAGGATTAAAGGGAATAAATGCTTTTATCTTCCTGTTGAAGAGAGAGTGTGGGCGTCTTTCCATTAGAAGTTGTATCTTCAATGAGAGGATTGTTTCCTCTTTTATTCTTCCTAAAAACTTCAAGTTCAGATTGTAGGATTTTCTTGTCACACTCGAGTGCTTGCACCATCCTTCGAAATGCAGAATTCTCTTGCTGATATTGCTGATTGAACTCCTCGAGTTCTTTCAACCTTAGCTGTTGTCGTACATTTTTGGCCATATTGTACCTGAAAATAGCTAGACTGCTCTGATACCACTTGATCTGAAATGTGGAATTGACAAGATCTTTTCTAGCTCGTAAGTATTTTACTGGACAATTACCTTTAAACAAAATTAACTGTTAGCATCAATGGTTTTTAATTATAAATATGTTTAAGCTATGGTTTAACAAATACACATGATGCATGTAAATAATATCATAAAACAAATAAAGTTTTGTGACGGAGTTCATCCCTCCTAGACTACGTCTCCGGGTCCACATCAGAAATGTACATCTGTTTTATTCCTTAAGCAAAGAGAATAAGACTAAAAAGAATCATCAGTTTAAGAGTATCAAGAAACACTACTGATGTTTGTAAAAAAGGATCATCTACTAAAGAGGCTAACTGAAAACAATTTTTTTTCAACCAAGAAAAGACGAGGATGAAATTGCACACTTAAATCGAGAATTTGAAGTTTTAAAGACCTTGAGAAATATGGTGGCTGAATAGAGTTTGGAATATTGAAGTAGATCACATTGACAACAACGTACTTCAATATAGAAGCTTTACAATAAAGGATGAGCTCTTCTCCTTCAATGTACCTGCAAATAAAAACTCTCCACCACATATTTGAGATGATCCTCAATGAGAGTAATCCCTTCTTCTTCCTGAAGTTGAAATAATTCACTCTCTTTCTCTCATGTCCCTCTCCCTTTACAAAAACATCCCTTCTTTATTTTATAAGAGGAGTGTATACAAACATGGCAATAAAATCTCTTCATATCTCGAAGAGGTTTTTATTTTCTATAGTTACCCATCGAATTAATAGTTCTCTATCCTAATCCCTAGCATCATGAGTGCTCTTGGGTTTCTAGTCATTAGGATAGGGGTGCTGTTTCAAATACAGTGAATAAAAAACCCATTTACAAACTTTATAATATAATTTTAGCCCCGATGGCTAACTAACCTAGCAGAGGTCGATACTTCAGCATGTGAACAGTGCCCTCAACCAACAATTGCGGCTTGAGCCCTGCGGTCACAGCTTTATCCCGACAGTTTGACTACACTTGGTGGTTTCGATCTATCACATGACGTAGCCTCCAACGCGCCATATCATGCAGTCATAACAACTGGCAGTCAACAGTTATTGTGCGGTTTTTACATGATTGTAGGTTTCCAACAGTTTGTTGTTCGGCTTACAAACTTAAAACCCCATTGGCTAGAACTTTGACACCACAAGGTTCCATTACATGTCTTCAATATTTAACTCTACAGTCTTATTACATGAATGTATTTTGACGTGGACTATCCGACGATTTCAACACTTGTTCTGATACATTCTGCCGCAGTTTCATAACTCTCACCTGTAACACTTTCCCGCTGCGTTTAACTAGTCACATGGTGAAGACCTCCAATGCAGTTAGGATAACTCTGTGGTGGGTTTTAATATAAATATTTTGTAATGTTTTCATTAAAAAAAAAAAAAAACATACGATTCGAAATTTCATTAACATACCCTTAACCCTTTACAACATATAATTAATATATGTTTTGTGCTACAAGATATGTTTTAATTTTTCTCAACATAAGTTTGTGCTTTTAGGATTTAGGACTTGGAAGCTTGTATGCATAGGTTTTTATATTTAGGTTTAGAAATTTAGGACCTAGGTTTAGTCCTTTTACCTTAGGATTTCTTTTCCTTTAAGGTTTACAACTTGGACTTTCTAATAACCTTTTGCCTTAGCCATTTGACATTTTCGACCTCAACACTTTAGATTTATACGTTTTTAAGACTTAGGATATCGTTTTTTCTTAAGTCGTTACAATCATGAATTGGTGTGTTTTTATGTCGCAGGTCGACATAATGACAACTTTCTTTGATGATAGTTTTGACTTTACAAAAAAATTGATGCCGATGGTGAAGTCTTTGATACTGATGTCAATGTCACGCTGAAAATTTGAATTTGAGTCGATGAATCCTTTGTACATATGACCATCTTGGTCGAAATATTTTCATCTCCACCTGTTTTATTACATAATCGATAATTACTTATTTCAAAATGACCATCTTGGTCATTTTTTAATTTCGATACAAATTTGAGAATCCAAAATTGGATCACTTTGTTACTTACTAAGAGTCTCAACTAGTTGTAGTCACATAATTAAATTTCTTATTTTCAAATTTAGTTACTATTTTCTAGGATTTTCTCGATTATATGAGGTTCTCTTGATTTTAATTTATTAGGATTGCTTATTTAAATAATTTCAATTTTGCACATATCTATTTAAATTTTAATTCACTTATGTTCATGTCAAAGTGACTTTAGATTGTTCTCAGTTTTAATTATGATATATATTATTCACTTAGGTCTAACTTACATCAAATTCATTTTTAGGTATTAGTTTAGTATCAATAGCAAGGCCAATTCTTTTATTTATTATGTTTTCATTTTAAGTTTATTTTTCTAATTTTCTATCATTGCACTTTAGTATATCTTCATATTCAATAATTTATCAATCCTTGAGTGCTTATGAATTAATCAAATAAAATATTTCCTTATCTTACATATGGTGCCAAAGGTGCCAACTCTCATACCCTTAAAAAACCACATGTTCTAAGGGTTCCATGGGTAGCCCTTCAAATACGTGTGATATGAGCAGGGGAAAGAATTATTGGTGGAATGGCTACCTAATATTCTCTCCACCCTTGTGAATAGTTTTGTCGCGACTAATGATGAAGGCTCCCCATTGATGTACACTCCTCAGTAGAACCTTATGAGTGACTAGATCCATTTTTTAGCCCTCACAACATCATGCAACTCTAAGGATAAGTACCCATGCACTTCATCTTCACCCATAAGTTGGAGTACTAGTAGGTATGATTAACAACATTTATCATAACCTTCCAAATATGTGTGGAGTCCTTTTCCTACAACCCCATTAGCCAAATATGGGTTCTTTGGTAATATATATATATATATAAAACCAATACCTTCCTCCTTTCTCAATGCCAAGTAACGAAATTATAAATATATAAATAAAAAAGTGACTCAAATTGACATGGTACACGTTGTGTCCATTGTCCTCTTTTCATGTCACAGTTGTACACAATCAATAAAAATTGATAAACATGATATAACTACCATGTAGCAAGCATCATAAAGATCACATATAAAGATCATAATCAACATCATTATCATCGTAATGAAAGTAAAATATCATGATATCATGAACACATGTCTCCTCGAAAATGCATAAAAAGTTTGGATCATCTTATTGATGTCCTCAAAGAATGGTATATAAGTAAAATGATGTCTATAGCTCATATCAATTAGAGTGGGACACTATAATAATTGACAACAACTAACAATGGTTAATTAAGGTAAACTATGTTCAGTTATAAAATACCTTGGATGAGTTTGGTTAACAATTATAAAATATGGTTAAGTGTGGTTGACTTAGATTAACATTCAATTAACCATTATCAACCAAATAATACATAAATCAAGATCATGATTAAATAATTACAAACACATTAATATATTTGATAATAAATATACTAAAAACAAATATTAGTAAAAATTAAAAATCAACCACTTATGAGATTTATTAAAATTAAATATAAAAAATTATACCCATAAAAAAATGCCATTCAATATGGCGAGTGGATTTAATTTATAAAATTCTAATTAAAAAAATATAAATTACTTATCCACAAACTAACACATATATAATAAAATGTACTTTTATGATTAAACCTTATATATTCAAGGTTACGTATTATTTATTCAACTTTACGTATTATTGAATTGGCATAAAGATGATAAAATATCATTTTAAACCTAAAAATATTATTGAATATTTTAATTTATAACACAATATTTAAATATTGAAAATTTATATTATTTTTTTAAATTAATTAACATTAAATACTCTATTTTTAATTATTTATGATTAAAACAATATTATTTGGACCACATCAACTTTTAATAAAGTTGATTAAACTATTTTAGAAATATCTTATCAAGTAGCACACGTTTAACCACTTTTGGCACCCCAAAGAAAAAAGCCAGAAGTCCAATCATGTTAACTAGCACACGTTTCTTTAACCACTTTTGATACCCTAAAAAGGGAGAAGCCGAATCATATTAACATATCAACAATACTAATCACAAGTAACTAATTAAATTAACGTATGTTCTGCACAATGTATTGATGCACTTCTTGATCCGTGGGTTGGACACTTACCCATCAAACATGAGTGTTTGAGCATGTGGGCTCTTGTGACAATATTTATAATGGTTGGTTATAGCGTTGTTTACTATCATGAATGCGAGTGAAAATAGCATTGTGACTTACCTTGTCTGGTGGCGAGGCGAGTTTCTCTGTTGAATTACATTGTTTTGTCGCGGAGCTTCTGTCTTCTTGGAGCACAATGTCTTACGCCAGGGGACAAACCAGCGATCTTCGCTACAGCGAATTACTGAATGACTCATGTTTATTTAATAATCTCTATATCCTTTAGGAATTGCTTGATATGCTTGATATGCTTCTGTCTTCTTAGAGCACAATGTCTTACGCCAGGGGACAAACCAGCGATCTTCGCTACAGCGAATCACTGAATGACTCATGTTTATTTAATAAATCTGTATTCCCGGACGACGATCTTCACTACAGGGAAGTACTCAATGACTCATGTTTATTTAATAATCTCTATTCCTTTCGGAATTGCTTGATAAACTCAATCAATATTATTTTTTCATCATTAACCAGCTAGTTACACCAATGATGTATTTTTCTTCATAAACCAACAAGTTACAAACAATGATGTGCTGACGGTCTATCACACTATATGTTATCCTTAGGTTGCTCGTCTGGCTTCGCAACATGGGAATGATCTCTTGGCGATGTACACATTACTTAGTACTTTGAATATGAATGATCATAGAACTGTATCGAAAGGTACTGAAGAATTTATATTTATGTTTACAATGCATATGATAAAAGACATAATGCTTGATATTTTCATCATTAACCAGCAAGTTACACCAATGATGTATTTTTCTTCATAAACCAACAAGTTACAAACAATGATGTGCTGACGGTCTATCACACTATATGTTATCCTTAGGTTGCTCGTCTGGCTTCGCAACATGGGAATGATCTCTTGGCGATGTACACATTACTTAGTACTTTGAATATGAATGAAGACATGACCGAAAATTCTGGTCTCATAGAACTGTATCGAAAGGTACTGAAGAATTTATATTTATGTTTACAATGCATAGGATAAAAGACATAATGCTATACATTCTTATGAGAATGATGGAGTAATTTTTGTTTCAGAATTGTGGTGATTATGAACTCCTTAAACGTATGCCAAATATGGAATTTCGAAAGAAGTTCTGCATCCGATTTGTTCGACTCGTGTACAGTTTGTTAAATTTCCGAAGGTAATAGACGTGGGTTTTTTATTTGTTTCAAATTCTCTTAATATTCATTTTATGCACAAATTTGTTTGACTACATTGATAATTATTGCATGCCTTCTGATAAATCAGCTTGGAAGGTGTACATGAAGTTTGGTCTAGTGTCGAAGAATTTCTGACATCAAATAGCACAACAGAATCGGACGTATTGCGAATCGTCTCGATTATAATATTTGTTGTTCATCTTCACAAAAGGAGGCGAGTAAAACCTGGATACCATTTCGTGCAATTGCAGAGATACGCAGTTTTAGTAATATTTGAATTTGGGGTGCGCCTCCTGAAAATATGTGCGTCTGTCAAAGATGTCTTTTCAACTCCTGTGTTTACTCGCTTTTGTAGAGTGGTATGTGTACAGCCCTGACATGATTCCAGAGAAAGTTGAATCTACAACTCATGTCTCTCTCGTTAAAAACCAAGATGTCGAAGAAAGGATAAGCAGGGCAAGAACGATCTTCTGCCAGAATTTTCTAAAGAGCACTTGGTCAGGAAATAATATGCAAGGCCATGATGATGTCATCAGTTCTTGCAGAAATAACGATGAATTAGTGGATCGTGTTGCCCTTTGGGAAGATAGAGTGCTTCAAGGAGACGCCCCATTTGATCCAGTTCGCTCAGAGCTGAAATTGTCAAGATCGCTTTCATGCGGAGCCGACGAAAACAAAAATCGCATAGCAAGAATAATCGATGCAGTTCGAAAAGCTGTGCGGAATTCTGAAACATCACAAATACCAGGGGATCCAAAAAGACAAGAAATTAATCAAGGTGGTATAAACATTCGTAATTTTAAAGGTAAGCAAATAGTGGACCTTCTTGTTGGTAGGAAGAATAATTGATGGAGTTTGAAAAGCTATATCAAATTGTGAAACATCACAATTAAAAAGTAATCCAATAAAATAATAAATTAATCAAAGTGTCTTAAGCATAAGTAATTTTAAAGATAAGAGAACATTGGATGTACTGAGCAAGTCTAATGGACCTTCTCGTGTAAAGTACTAGAGTCCATTTTAGGTATCATTCAGCTAGTTTTAAGTTGTTGGTTGGTTGAGAATTAACATATATGTGATGCATTTTATCATAACAATATAATGAAAATTTTAGAATGTAAAGAATATAATATGGTCACTATAATTTGTATATTAAAGTGAGATAAATGGAATATATAGTTAAAAAGAAATAATATAATAATAAATATTTTATAAATTATTTTAAAATTAGTTATGAGATAGTATAAATGTATATTATTAGTATTATATTGAATAAAGATTGGATTGTTATTTTTTTAATAAATTATAGTTTGTAAAGTGACGAGCATTAAATTATATTATTTTGTAATAAGTATGGTTTTATTAGTAAACTATTTTATTATGAATATTAAGTTATGTTTCTTCATTTTAATTTTTTTTGTTTTTGTTTTTCTCAACATTTTTGGTATTTCTAGAGGTAGAACCATTTAGTGTTTCGTTGTGAATATTTATTACGAATTCTTTTTTTTATGACTACCATAATATGAAAAAAATGGAAATGGAACTTTTAATACCTGAAACTTAGGGTGAAAATTTTAAATTGTTGTTGCAATGTTATAAAAATTATGCGAATATTAAGGTTTGGCTAAACTTGAGTGTGAAGTTTCTAGTGTTTTTTCAAGCTCTAGGTTTATGTGAATCTATCATTTTATCCATGATATTCATCTATTATGTAGCGTATTTAAAGCCTAAAAAAATCCATGTTAATTTTTTTCTAGTGAGCAGTGGGATCCCAACAATAGTCTTTAGACACCACCACTTCTCTCATTGTCTCGTAATTATAGTAGCATTGCAATATTCTTTGCACTTAAAATAGATGTTTGGACCCTAACAAAATTGTACCCTTTATGTGAATATTAAGGTTTGGCTAAACTTGAGTGTGAAGTTTCCAGTGTTTTTGGAGCTCTAGGTTTATGTGAATATATCATTTTATCCATGGTATTCATCTATTATGTAGCGTATTTAAAGGCTAAAAAACTCCATGTTAATTTTTCTCTAGTGAGTAGTGGGATCCCGACAATGGAGTCTTTAGACACCACCACTTCTCTCATTGTCTCGTAATTCTAGTAGGATTGTAAGATTCTTTTCACTTAAAGTAGATGTTTGGACCTCGACAAAATTGTACCCTATCTGCACATGATACATTTGGAATTAATATGGATCTAGGTTGTGATATATACAATGTTATAAGTATCATTTTTAATTTTATATATTTTTTTGTAGATGTATTATTGAAATGGTAAAATTGTACTTTGCAAGTTACATTTCAATATTTTAGTAATATTCTATAAATTTGTTTAATACAAAATTACATATTTATATATTAATAAAATATATTTCTTATAAAAAAAAAAGTGTTTTTTTTTTTTTTTTTTAATGGTAAAACACATATTAATGATATAATAATTTTCTTTAAAATTATTTCATTAATGTTGTGATACTTATTCTCTTTAATGGTAGTTTTTTTGTCAATTGTCAAAGGTATTTTTGTTGCATTTAAACCATACCTAAGGTTTGTTGAGATTTAGGTAGGGCTAGGTTTAATTCAAATTATCTTCTTGATAATTACTCATGAGCTTAATTATTTTGCTTATTTCTTCTCTTAGCTTATTATTTCTTTCACGAATTCAATTACTAAAAAATACAAGAGACACAAATTTAGTCTCTCTAGCACAATTCCATGACAACCCAGAAAGGGTTTCCGGAAATACACAATATGAAAAAAATATCCCTAGGGATGAATTACACTCTCCAACTAAATAACTACTAGGAGGTGGTTGATATAAAAATAAAATAGCTAATGCTTCTCCCCAATAGCTTTTTGGATGAAGCGTTACTCCCTAAACAAGCTCAAGGAATTGGGTTTTTAACCTTCCACTGCAACTATCGTCCTGAATTGTGAATTCCTAAAGGAGATTGTGTTGTTGAAGATGGTTGAATATTGGCCGGATGTTGGATGGTGGAATTAAGTTAAAAGGACCTCTCATGAATAGGCACTCGAAGTCCCCTAAGGATAAGGGTGGGATTTTCGCTTAGAAACAACGTTGTGCTAAAAAACACAGCAGACTCCGCTAAATAGTTGAAGCGTGCAGAAAGTCATAAAAGACCAAACATAAATAATATTCAGAGTGCCCTCTATGACTGCCATTCCCTTCATTATATGCTTTGTGAGCCTCCCCCCACTTGGTCCCACTCATTAAAGATGCTACTCTTGTGGATACTTCCTCCCATTATGACTGCATTATCCTCCAACATCTCTCCATTGCCTCCATGACTGCACTATTGATTTCCTCATTCTTGACCCCATCCACATGCATTTAACCCCATTCACACCAAGGAGTGCTTTATTAAACTACATAAACTGATCCAATTTCACACTAGAAGTGGTTTTATTCCTGCAAAGGAGCTTTATGGGTCCCCCAACCCTCTTATTCATCTATTTTATTGACAGAAAATATATATATATATATATTCTAACTAGATAAAATCTAATTAGTAATATTACAATCCTACCCTCCCAAAAGTTTCTTGTCCTCAAGAAACTGCAAGGATGGATGATGAAAAATCTTCTCTCCTCCCCATGTAGTATCCTCATCCGATAGATTCCTCCAATGAATAAGATATCCTTCAATAAAAATGTACCTTAGCTTCCCCTCCCAAGTGTCCAAGTTATCCTTTGGTGATAAAACTAAATGGCTCACACCATAAAGAAGTGGGAGATCCATGGTGGCACCTACATGCTATCTAATGGCCTTCTTGGGGAATGAGACATGAAAAATGTTGGGGACCTTACTCCCAATGGGAAGTTCGAACCCATATGCTACTCCCCCAACAAGATGGATCACCTTTTGTGACCCATAGAAAATCTTCTCAGTTCGCTCCCTCTTTAATGTAGATGGTTTATATGGTTGAAAATGGAGATAGACCAAACTATCCACCCCACGATATCTCTCTCCCACCCATGATCTGTATATAACTTCTGGTGATCTCAGGTTGTAGCAATGTTGTCCTTAAGAGACCGAAATATATCCTCACTCTCTAGGATCCAGTATTTGGTTCTAGGAACCTTTATTGTCCCAACCATTCTATAAACAATGGATATATAATTATCACCATATGGAACTAAAATTAGAGATACACTGATTTCCATATGGAACGTCAGATGGTAACAATAGTCCCCCAAGTGGAACCAGTGCAGCTCTTCTCCTTGCTACCCCGAAACATAATGTGGCAAGTAGCTTCCTATCCACTTGTTTGTTGCCTCTATATTCTCATCCCCATGGGGGTAATAATTGATACTTGGTATCAATTTGGTACACCCAAAATAGAATAACACCTACCCCAAACCATCCACAAAGTGGATATCTCTATCACTAACTATTGTCTTAAGAAGACCACGAAGTCCAAGGAGAGGCTTGCTCTCTTGTGGAGCAGTGCACTATAAATAAATGGCAAAGAATGTAAATAATTTGTTAGCTGACCAATGATTGTAAACATAAAATTCTTACCATGTATTGTTGGCACGCTGGTGATGAAGTCCATAGAAAGGCTCTCCCATCTCCCTCCTAGAAAAGTAAGTGACTGTAAAAACCTTGTGGGATGGTTGTTTTCCTTCTCATTCTTCAGGAAAGCTACAGACTTCTTGATATGCTAGATAAAATCCTCCTTAAGACCCTCCCATGAGTATCTCTCCCTAATGGCCTAATATGTCGTGATGAAACTTTGGCGGCCGTAAAGGAGTGAATCATGTGATGTGTGTAGAATTTTCTCCTTAAGCTTAGAGTCTCTAGTCAAGAATATCTGATCCTAGTAATAGATGACTCCATCCATCATTGTACACCTCTCATTAGTCACCTACCCATCAGGTACCTCGCATGTGAAGTGGCTCTTGTAATACTCCACCTATAGCTAGGACTCCCAATCTAGATCCACATTCATCAATGACAACACTAGTGGCATCTATGATAAGTCACATGTTACCTCATTGCTTCCCTCTTTGACATGTTCAATGCCAGAGCCATGTGCTAGAATTCTACGAATCCACTTTTTTTCCTCCCTTGTAGCTTCTTTTGCTCAAGAAAAGATTGAATTTTGTTGTGGCCAATCTTCCCTTGGAAGCTATTTCCCATCCAAAACGTCCTGAGTTTGGCCAATGCATGTATGAAGGCCAGCAACCCCTAACCATATATGGAATAATACTTCCTATGTGGAAGTATCTTTTGACTCTGAAAGGCTATGGAATATACCTCTTGTACCATAGTTGTGCCATCATCCCCTCTTGAAGCCATCACCTTTCAGCACAAAAGGCTAGGTAAGAGTTGCTAATATCGATACCAAAAAAATATTCATCTCCTCGAACCAATAAAAGGGCCTCTGTGCTGTGTTGGTCCCATCCAAGGCTCCTCTCTTAGCTAGATCTATAAGTGGTGCCACTTCTTGTGAGAACTCTTTACCCAAATTATGGTTCAGGGGCCTTCCTTATGGAATGGCTCCAAATACAATAGCATCACGGTCTAAAGTAAGCTACATAACTAAGTGGACTGCTTTTCCCTTGCTTCCTCTATGCAAATCAGTCTCCATCTTATGTGCGGAGACTTCCTAAGGTGGAAAGGTGTGCATCCCCCTGATCATTTGATGCTTATCGCTATTATTATCTACCCACTCCATATGCAAGGTCTCCCAATATGAGGGGACCTTCCCCAGTGTAATCAACCACTACACACCTAATATCACATTTGCGTCAAGAATATCGACCACAAAGAAGTGATCAGTCAAAGTGTATGTCCCCAAGGTTACATACATTTTCAGTACATACTTCACACATTACATAGTTTTAGCTCTTGGAACCAAAACCGAGAATCCTTCAGAATATTCAGTGGGTATTGCTCTCTTCTGCACCAACTATGCATCAATAAAGTGTTAGAAAAATATATATTATGGAGCAATGCAACACATAAAATATTCGGAAAATACAAGCACACAAAACACATAAAACCAGAGAGACACAGATATATGTGGTTCACCTAGTTTGGGCTACATCCACCCCAAAAAACCAATCCTTCCTTTCTATTATCCAGTAAAATGAAGAGACAAAACCTACAGCAGATCTGCTGTAATATGCTCTGTTCTCTCTCATAGTCTCCCTATCTATTTCCCGCTCAGAGAATACACATGTAATACACAGCCGCAATACAATACCCTCATACAAAGAGAGGGGTTGCCTTCTAGAGAAAAAAACCTTAAACTAAACATAACTTCTATCGTCAGATCATTCCCCTAATGAATGGCCGAGATTGACTAGAAATTACTATACTTTTACAAGGTAATTTTACAATTTTTTTTTAGCTTCGGGGGCGCTTCCCTCGAAACCCCCCACCAGGGGGGAGGGGGGGGGGGCTCCATAAATTCGCTGCATCCCCCCCGGCCCCCCAAGACAACGATTAATTATGGGCGGCGTTGCCGCACCATTTAAGGTACAGGGGTCCAATATTGTGATACAAAGTAAACAAGATAATCAGGCTCCACACCCAACATAAAATCACAGGTAGCCACAATTACTGTCAATACTGATGTGTTTTGTCCTTGAATTGTGCCTTGAACTCTCAAATTCAGATACTTGGGTGCTCCCTGCAAAGATGCAAGGGCCCCTCCAATTGGAGAAAATGCCCCACTTCCACCTCCTGCTGGTGGTGGATCCTTTCCTAGTGCCACAACACTGATGTATCCTTCTGGCTCTTCTTCTTCCTCCTCTTCATTATTAGAGAATACCTCAATATAGTGTGTCTTTCCTGCGGCACACCGATGCCTTGGTGCCCATGGTTCTTGGCAAGTGAGGAAAATATTCCTCCTCTTCAAATCTCTTCAGAGATCATCACTAAGAGGTCCTTTGTTTTGGTTCTCCTTTGGGGGAAGAACCTTCACATATCTCCCCTTTGACTAAAAAGTAGGTCTTTGCTAAAATCGAGCTCTTTCCCTTGGCAAAGCATCGTGTAAGTCCCTAGCCCTCTCAATGGCATCTTGGAGTGTATTTGGTCTACTGGACTTTACCAACTCATCCAGAGGCTCTGATAGCACATCAATGAACATATAAATCTCCCTACTTGTAGATAAATCTGACACCATGATGGAAAGGTTTAGGAATTCAGAGATATAGGCCTTTGGATTTCTTGACTACTTTAGTTTGGCTATCTCAACAAAGGGCACCTCTGGATATCTTCGGTTAAATATTTCTACTAACCTCAGCGTAAATTCTGCATATGCAGTCACATTAGCATGCCCCAATGTCGAAAGCCTGTGAAACCACCGTTCATGTGCCTCACCTTCAAGGTGTAGTGCTGTTGTCTTAAAAGATTCAATCTCTGGTACTTGGTTCCACTCGAAATAGATGTATAGTTTATCCACCCAAGACTTGGTTGTGCACTTGGATGACCCATCAAAAGTAGGGAGAAATAATCTACCCATAGTACGCTGAAGATCATTGTTCTACATGTACCCTCCACTCCTATTGTTATTCAAGGGTCTCCTATTATCCTTGATCTGGCAGAGCTCCTAAAATTTCATATTCTCTTTGAATATTTTAGATTAAGACTCATAATATATAAAATAATATTCAAGAGTATCTTAGTTTGGGGGTCCTCCACCTCCATTTCCTAATGCTAGGAATGTAGGCATAGTGGAGTGTTGGTAAACTTGTTTCCTTAATGGTTTTTCACACTAGTGATGTGAAATGTTGGAGCCTTCTCCATGTAGAAACCCTCTTGGGGTCTCCTTTTGTCCTGTCATCCTCATCTCCTTAATTTCTTTGGAAATATATTGCACAGTTTGGAGAAGAAGCTTTGGAAACTCCTTTTCATCAATTTCTCCTGATATTGGAGTCTTGCGTTTGTCTTCTTCGTTGCTTCTATAATCAAACCTTTGTCTTGTATTAATGTACCTCTTCTCCCTTTATGTGATAGATTATTCTTCTTTTGATGATATAGATGTGATGTATGATAGGCTGAGCCAAGATTATGCTCTGATACCACTGTCATATTCCAAAACATGAAAAATAGGAATATTTAACATAAAAGTGGAAATTGCAGTAAATATCAATACATAAAAACATGAGAAAATCATTGAGCCATTAGACTATGTATAATAGAATAAATGAGTAAATATATTTAGGAAAAGGACACTCAAGCTACGAAAACAACCCTCCAATGACTCAATACACACAAACATGAAATATTACAGATACAAAAAATGTCGGAAGGCCATGAGTGCGCAGTTTTAGTGAGAATAACTGCAGCTGTAAAATAATAATAAAAGGATCTGTTGATATAGTGCTTAGAAAATGTCAAGATCAAAGATCTAGGCTCTCTAGCACAATTGCAAGACAACCCAGAAAGGGTTTCTGAAAATACACAATATGAAAAATGCAGTCCCAAGGCTGAATTATGCTGTGCAACTCAATAACTACTAGGAGGAGGCTGATATAACAAGAAAATAGCTTATACGCCTTGCCACTAGCTTTCCGGATGAACGGCTGCTCCCTTCACTGGAAAACAAGCTCAGGAACATAGGTTCTTAGCCCTCCATTGTAACTGCCCTGCTCAATTGCGAAATTCCTAAATGAGACTGTGCTACTGAAGATGGATGAAGATTGGCCTAATGCCAATTGGTGGAATGAATCTCAAAGGAACCTCTCCTGAGTGGGCACTCGAAGTACCCCAATGATGAGGGTAGGATTTCCGCTTGGAAACACCCTTGTGCTAAACACCACAGCGGGCTCTGCTAAAAAACTGAAGCACGCAGAAATTCATAAAATACCAAATATAAAAAATATGTATAATGAAATATATGGCTTCCATCCCCTTCCTTATATTCTTTGTGATCCTCCTTCCCCTTGGTACCATTCATTAAAGATGCTACTCTCATGGAGACTTCCTCCCATTATGACTATGTTGTTATCCAATATCTCTCTACTACCTCCATGATTGCGTTATTAATTTGGTCAATCTTCAACCCATCCACATGCTTTCACACCCATTCACACCAGGGAGTGCTTTATTCAACTAGATACATTGATCAACTTTCACACTAGAAGTCGTTTTATTCCTGCTAAGGAGATTTATGGGTCACCCTATCCTCTTAGTCATTTATTTTATTGACATAAAAATAATTTAATATTCTAAATAGCTAAAAGATAATTAGGAATATTACAATAGCACCCACTTAGCTCAGTAACTGAAGGGTTGGTCCCTTATCCAGATTCCTAGGCTCAAAACTTGACATCTAGCTCCTTCATTGAATGTGCAGTGTTACATGCACAACTGTTGGGAAATACTACATTGTCTAGGAGGGCTAATGATGTAGCCTGCTGATAGATACTACAATGTTGGATCCTAGGCTGCTAAAGTGATACCCGTAGTGAAGGATTAAATCCCTCATAGGATTCCAAGTTGAGTTGCTTGGAACTTCCTCTTCTATTGAAACCCTCACTGTAGAATTATGCAATTCCTATAGAAATTTTTGCTTCATAGGAGAATAGATGGATGAAATGATGTCGGATATGTCAATGAGACTCCTGGAAGACTACAATGGATGCACAATGTTATGGGATGATCCATCCATAAGTTTCTTAGCTGAATTATTTTCGGAAAAACCTTCTGACTCTCACACCTAGTTCAATAATGCGTAATTCTTGTAATTTGGGAAGTGCGATTGAGAGTTGTTGAATGTAATATTCCTAAATTTTCCATCAGTTTAATTGAATATTAGGAGTTCATACTCTCAATTAATTAATTAAATAAATGGGTGGAGGGACCCATAAACCAAATGATGAATAAAGTCCACTTGTTATGTGAATGTGGGTTAGTTAGATAGTGGAGCAACATTATAGAAAGTGGAGCAGATTATTGATAAAGAAGGAAGGTAGTTCTTTAGCATCTCAACTAAGCAAACCAGTGAGGGTTCATCCTTTCATACTTTTTCTTCCATTTCACTCTTTCTAGAGTAACATTGTGATATACGACATCGAGGCCATCGATTTATACCTCCATGTAGGAGAAGTTTCCTCCGAGAATTGCAGTTCAGATGGGTAGATCTAGTGGAGGAAGGAAGTTCCAAGTATTTCACCTGAATCCCGTATACACGGGATCATCCCCCCACTTTGGAGAGATTATTTCCGCCCGGTTGTGAGCTATATTCCATCACCTAGCAAGTGAGGCTACAACTTCAACCCTCTTGATAGTGTGACTTCATTCCAATAGTGTAGTGTGCAACTCCAACTTGAGCAGAGGAAGGAGGAGCGTAGATCTCAAGCTTCTATCTTGGAGGATCAAAGAGAAAGGGTCCCACCCTTGATGTATTGAGCTGATTGGGTACTCTGCGCTGGTTAGATCATCAGTCAGCCCCATATTACCGATATCCAAGAGGGTGTGTATGTTAGCCAACGGGGGTGTGGTTGGCAACCCAAAAAAGAGCCGAATCATCCAAAGTTAAAATTTGGCCAAACCATCAAAATTTTTCTCGGGTTTTTGTAGTAGAATCCATTGTTGAAAATCCAAGATATTTAGGATAAATACGATATCCTCCCACACATGGTTCTTCTTCTTAGTAGCCATAGTTTCCACAAAAGTAATAAATAGTAGCAACACACACATTTCCATTCCTAGTTCTCATTAGTGTATTTCAGCCACTTCTTGTTGGCTTGAATGCATATTCTTTGGAGAAATGTGTACTTTATATTTTCTATTTGTTTATAATGATATGAAACTCATATTTTTCTTCTCATGGTTATAATGTCTTGATGTAATTTCAGGTTACAGCATACTTTTGGCGTTTTTCCATATTTTTTAGTGCTATATTCTCTATTTTTCTTTATTTGGAAAGTTAGAAGATACTCCTATTCTGTCTTTGTCATTTTGGAATATTAAAGTGGTATCGAAACGTGATCTCTTGGCTCATATTGGGCACTTCAGCATCGAGAAGAATAAGAAGGAGCTGAAAGAGAAGTCTTCAATGGTGGAAGGATTAAGTTTTTCCACACTTCTCTTTAGACCTATGCAGGATCTCTCCACAGAGACTAAAGAAATGAGAAGGAAGGAAAGAGAAAACTCAAGAAGGTTTCGCAAATGAGGAAGGTCCAAAGAACTTCCTATGAGAATCATAAACAATCAGTAATGCAAAGAGCTCCACAACACTTTTCTGTGTGTACTTTCCTTGGAAGGGGATGAATAGCATGGAGATGGAGGACACTTATGAAACATGAGACCCTTAGTATTATGTTATATAGTACATCAATTAATAACATTCAGAGAATCTAACTCTCCAAAATTTCTACCCAAACCAAAGAAAACCAGATATCCCCTAGCAGGCTTGTAGAAGAAAGCTATATATAATAAATTCTTGTTGCCTACATTCGATGGATCATCCGTGAGTAGAGTAAAAGCTTGGATGAAGGAGTTATATCATTTCTTATAGCTATACCCTATTAGCGTAAAGAGATATTGATATTGCGACGTTGCACTTAGAAAGGGTGAAACAAAGGGATTGGTGGTTCGTTTACATATGAAACATGCAAAAGTGATTGCTTATGCTATTTTCACTCAAAGGGTTTTAAAGAGTTTGACAGGAAAGACTAGACTACACTTTCCATAGGGACATTTGCAACATTAATGACAAAGTACATTAGGAGAAAAAAGGAACATATGTAAGGTATTATCACTCCAAAAAGGAGAAACTACAACCACTAGGTTTGAAAGTACTTGCATCAAGAGAAAGAGCACTTGCGTCTTTGGAAGATGGTCTTGAGCTCTTGAAATTTGGATTCCCATGCATGGTTCATGATATGCATAGAGGAAGGAGGAGGTAAATACCGAGCATTGGTGAAACAATAGAGGAGCACCCATCACCATCACCAATATTTAGAGAAGCTCACACTGCTTTGAGGAAATCTTGTAGCCTTACAAGATGTCCCCAAGTATCAACTATCCAAAGTTTTTATGGAACATTTCCATCCCATATTTTTTTCAGCACCTTGATTTGAGATTTGTGGGGTCATGCCATCGGATAAATTGCATAACCAAGGGTTAGAGCACCTTGTTGATTTGGAGCAGCAAACTATAAATAGGGCGATATGACCCTAGACTTGCTTGAGGAGGAGATGTATAGCCATCCTAGTTGTTTAGTATTGAGCTACACACTTTCTCTGTTGAAGTGTGGAGTTTCAAAAAATAGTATGGGCATAGTCCTAATACGGTAAAATACTTTAGGGCTATAAGTCCAACATTGTGCATGGTCCATGAGACAATGGATTCACCATCATGTAGATCAAAAAACGCTATCACTTGGGAGCGATGATGAGTTGGGGGGCCCAACTATTCTTGGAGAATTCCAGATGAGCCCGCTTCACTCATGAAGCATTGGAGCGACATATGATCAAGTTGGTATACATCTTGATGATGGATAGTATTTTACTTTATCAGGGATGAAGCCTTCTTGATGAGCATCTTACGACTTAAAGGTAAGTTTCTACATACAACATATTCGGAAATGCTTATGGATTCTGCTGGTAGTCGATGAGAGGTTCCGATGGAGAAACCCTCTAGGAGGGCACATTTCAACACTTCATGAAGTGCAAAGATAGTCATCGCATTGAGGAGAAAGGGTATTCTCCATTGGGTGGATACCAAGTTAGATCATGATAGGAGCTAGCACCCACAGTTGGATGGATGGGTGAGGATCAAGAATAAGTGGTTCGAAGGCTACTTGCGAATCTATGATCTGCAAACAAGAAGCATGTTTGTGATGGTTTCTCGGGGTGAGTATGGTGACTACCCAAACATTTACTGTTTATGTGATCCATGCCTTGCATAGCACCGGTGTGATGCACTCTACAGAGTTGTGGATCTGCACTGCTGGTTATTGTTGAGAGAGTTTAGCCTAGCACTATGACATATTATATGTCAATGCACGTGTTATTATTTGAGGACATTGCATAGCACTCACGTGAAAGTGGAAGGAGGGAGCTTTGCTGGGCCTATTATTCTGATGTGACATTCTACATGTCAATCAATATATTATTACTCTATGATTTGCGTCATGATGATGTGAGGTGTCAGAAATATTCCTTGTCATTTGTGGTTATTCAGTGGGAGAATATGGGTGACATTCTCCCATACTTTGCATGATGAAGATGGAGGATGGGAAAAAGGAGGCCACTACCGCAAATGGCTTCTATTGAGAGAGCAAATGCCACTATACTTGGTATGGTGATAGGGGTGGTATGGCAGCAAAAGGCATTCGTTTGTGGTGCTGGGCGAGTGTGGTTCGATATTTCACATGTCACCCCATATGTCTCTATTTCCTATTTTTCATAGTGTTGAGATGATGCTTGGAACAAGACGAGGCTGACTAGGGGCCAATGATGGGAGCATTAAGAGGTACATCCTACTCTGAATGTGGCATGTCGGAGGAAGATAGTTCTGTGAGTTGGGACTTTCCTTTGAAAGCGAGGAACCAATTCACTTCATATGTCCTCACGGAGAGAGGCAGCTCTAGAGCAATAAAGCGTGGTTGCCACTTGGATGTTTAGTGAGGAGGAGAGGCATATATATATATATATAAGGGTGGAGAGTCATTCTAGACACTTTAGAGAGGCAACTATGAGCTAGAAATTCATTATGCATTGGAGCATATGAGGATTTCATTTGGAGGTGTTAGAGTCGACTCCTTATAGCCCTCCGTCATTGCCGTAGATCATTTCCGCTTTTTGTATATCATTTTTAGGTGTCTCGCTCACTTCACTTCGTTGCATTTCTCTAGGGGCATGCCACTGATTGACGATAGGTTTGGTCTTCTTGTATTCCCTCATGCTTGTACCTTCGCTAATTAAAACTCCTCAAAAATCATCGAAGTTCGGTGCCTACGTCATTCATGGTCATAAATGATTATTTTCGTCAACAAGAGTCTTTTAGTCCTAGAGTCTAGGTTTCACTTTTCGATATATTTAATAAATGCCCGCAGTGCCATGAGGATGGTTTCAAAAAGGTTCTTAATTCAAATTTTTATCATCAAACACATTTGAAGACATTTCTAGTTCAAAACTCGTTTTGAACTAGAAACTATCAAATTTATTTTTGTAACAATCATGTATTTTTTCCACCATGAAAAATTTCAATGCACCTCCGGGTTCTGCCGGGTCCAAATGCTGTAATCCTCGCAAAATCAAATCATTCCACGTCCTAAAACTCGAAAATCAGCAAAAGCCAAAAGACAGAAGTTCAAATGAAATGATAAAGTGCCAAAATAAAAAAACATTACAAAGTGGGTTGCGGAGGAAATAAAAATCAAATCCAACTCTTGTGTGATATTTTCAAAAGCTATATAAATCATTTGAACCCATTTGTCAAATTACATTCACAAGTTTTCAAGAGCAAAGATTGAAATTGAAGGGTTGAAGGGCGAAAATTTCATTTTGAAGCCGAGATAGTGTATTGACAAAGGCGCGCGGCACATAGAAGGAGCGCGCGGCGCACCGAGAATCGCTGCGTGTACCCATACGCGTACGACACATAGAGCGCGTGCACGCGGCGCGTTGGGCATGCGCGCGGCGTATAGAGCCCTAAGGCCCGATAATCACACTCCTTCACCCAAACTCGTACAACCGACTCATTCGTCTTCGAAGTAAGTTATTCAAGCTTGCTTAATGATTCATGGATATGCTATGGTGTTTTAAAGGTGGAGAAAACAAGTGTTTGCTATGGTGAAAGTTAAACCCTATATTCATTTCCAAATTCGCTCCATAGGGTTTCGAAGTGATGTTGGTCATTTGAAATTGGTGTCAAAACCTCGCATTTATCAAAACACTCTTATGCCATCGTTGTGTATGCTTTTATCACCTTATTATATCATTTCTCACCGCTAAGATCGTTATTATACCACGCTCCCATTTTTATGCCACCGTTTCACATCCTTCATTTCCTTTGTTCCCATGTGGTAAAACCTTGAATATATCACCTCGTTATCCCTTCCCTCCATTGACAAAATTTTGATTGCCACAATATTCAAAGATTATGCCTTAGATTTCATTTACATTTTTGTCATTTCACTCATTCCTATCTCTAAAAATCCTCACTATCACTATTTTCCTCCATATCACTTCTGCAAATCGACCATATCCCTAAACCCTCAAACAAGTTGGTTGTCCCCACACTTGACAAGATTTTTATCATTGTGGTTTTTCCCATAGTTAATCAGACACATATGTAACATTTGGCATACACCCATTCTTTATTTCTTCATCATTACCATATCGCATATATTTGTCATACTTTAGCATCATGTCTTATATTTATCTGGGCTTTATGGAGTTGTGGGTATGACAATGATTCCACAACAGCAGTCTAATGTGCCAATGCGCAGGTCCTACAAAAGTGGCAAAAGTGGTAGGTATGTCGTGGAGTACTACTTCTTTGCCCAATTCGCGTTTGTCTACTTGCAATGGATTTTTTCAAAAAGATCGCAATGTTTCCAATACCGTGAGATGATTTCCCAAACTCGCATCATCATGAGTTAGCTCACTTTTATTTTTTCTACGTTTACATGATTGCCGTGTAAACCTTGCCGAGTAAACTTCATTCGTCACCGCAGACCATTCCTCGGTGCCACCGGGATACCAAACATAGGAGAGGAATGGAACAAACGACAACAACAGAGAAATCCTATTATGAGCCCTATATCGCACCCGGATATATGAGGCACCGAGCAGGTATTTCCATTCCAATTTCGAGACGAGTATGCACCATCGATGAGATCGATCATTCGATATTTCCGCTGTGAGGGAAGATTCTCACGCCTCATGCGTATCATATCCATTTGTTGATGCATTTCACGAGGCTACGTATGATGATCATTCCATACTCATGTACGGTAACATAGAGCGGATGAAATTTTGTGGCGTAAGAAGACCTCAACACAGAGAGTACAATAGTATATATCATTACGTGTTAATCAAAATCATGGTGGTACATCGCCCACACGGCCAGGCATCGCATGGAATGAGTTCATTCTCCCCGTGACCCTTGCGCGCGACAGCCTTTCGCCTCCCGAGGTAGTTCATGATGAGGGAGAGCCTTCAAACCGCTTGATATTCTCGAGACCAAGCATACGCGTTCCGGTGCTAGACATATCGCCGAGGCCACCGCAGCCTTATTATGTGCCTGGCTACCCACGAGTACTATCTCCACCCGGGGTGGAAGGGGTCTCGTTGACTTTATCGCAGTGCGAGTACTATTCCACATGGGGTGGAAGGGGTCTCGACTTTGACATCAAGACAGATAGGTTCAGGATAGAGGCAAGAGGCCTATGCAGATGAGGGCCCTTCAGAGGCCGAGACATCGATTTTATACTCATCGATGCTGATGCGAGCTCTCCTAGCTCGAAACCGAGGAGGTCATCCAGGAGCAAGTAACCGAAACCGGTACTTTGACAGAGAATTCCGCAGAGCACAAGCAGCATAAATTACTTGGAGCAGCGGAACAAACACCGGAGGATCGCACACACTTGTAGAGCTACGGCGAATCCGTGAAGATCGATAATTGGGTCTTAAAAGACCTAGTGACATGACACCAACCGAGCGAGAGACCGAATCTTCATGCATGTTAACATTCATCCGGAGAATTTTTGGCAAAGGAAAATGGAGACAAAGACATGCTCCGTCACATGAAAGGTCATTATCAGCCCGCATGCACGTCCGCAAAGCAAAAATGAAGATCCCGAAGAGAAGGTTGAGCAAAGCACCGAAACAAATAAAGAGGCCGATCCACTCGGATTTTGGCCGAGGCTTCATTAGCCGAGCATGAGGCATGATGGGGGATCCGTACTCCGAATTTCAGAAAATTTGGAGAAATTTTGTCATCTTTGAAAATTTTGGTCTCAAAACAGGTTTTTCTCGCCCAACGCGTAGCGCGTCCCGACGCGCGCTTATGATTGGGACACTTCTCTCGAGGAAAAATTTATATTTTTGGGATTTTTCATGGTAAGTTATGCATGCTCAAAAAATGGCTGAAGCATTTCATCGTTCTTCGATGATCAAAAGGGCCAAAAAGACCATGAAAATCACCTTTCTCGCCACCTTTTGCACCAGCAGAAGTACTTTTGGGAGAATGAATTTTTGGAGGGACAAATGAGCTCGAAATTGAAAAAATTCCACTTGGGGTGGATAGCATACATCCAGGGTTTTCCAAAATCTATCATGAGCTTCATTTTCACTCGGGGAAGTGCTCCAAAATAAGGTCCAAAGGGGCGCACCCGCGCATAGAGCTTTGGTGCGCGGCGCACAGAGGAAATTGAATTATTTTTTCACCTTCTAGCTCTCGTAAATTCGGCCATTTTGGACTAGTTTCACCTCTTGATGTTATTTTTGACCCGGTACCTTGATGTAAATTGATGTACATGATGTAAATTTTGCACTTATTTACTTGTTCTAGATGATTCATTCACAAAAAAGTGAAAATCAAGGAATGGACTTACTTTCCTAGCTTATAGAGGCAAGTTGTTCGTCGCCTAGATTTTAGCTCTTTGTTTAGAATTGGTTCAAATTGCTCCTAGAAGCATGAGCTCGACTCCCCAGAGGCATGGGAAGGGGTTAGAATTGTCTATTTATTGTATTTTCTAGACATTTTCGTGGTTGACCTTGGGAAAAGTTTGGCACACTATTGTACATATTTTTCGTATTTTGGCTAAGGAAAGATCGGTGTTTTGCGCACCGTTGGGATTCTTGCGGTTTTCAGTTTTGATGGTGTGTTCTCTCGCTTTGTTTGTAATTTACCATGTTTAATGTATTCCATTCCATTATTTTCGTCTTCCGAAATCCAAATGAATGAGTAAATGAGGTAGAATCCATTGATTTCAATGCTCTACCTTAAATTTGTTTAGTTTTACATGTTTTCGCCAGTTTGGAGAGGATCCTTGTTCTCCCTTGTCTTCTGGCCTCTTTTCATTCTGGGATCCATCCATAACATAATCAAAAGGCATCAAGACTACCGCCTACCTTGCCCCAACTCGACCCCGCAAAGATCCGGCCTCATCCCTGTTTTTTCTCCAAAATTGTTTTTCCCATTTTTCCAACGAAAACCCAAAAATTTAGAAAACCTTCCTATCTATTTACTAGCCTAAAATCGCATTCATTATAAGTAATCCTACCCCTTTGAAGACCTTTGCCGAGATAGACCTGCAGAGAGCCCTTTCTTTCCTCGTAGGGGCTAGCTATGAGGTTGAGCGTGGTTTGATGTTGCCTTGAGTTTCACTCTTATTTCCTTGGCCCAAGGTAGATTCGAGTGCTAACATAGTGGTGACCATACTAGGGACTAAAATCTCTGCTGGTTTTCTTTTTTTTGGATGTGTTCATTTCTCCATGAGTTATAGATGGAGTCTCAAGTCACGCTGTAGCTTTCGAAACGCTTTCGCTATGCATAACCGGAAGTAGATAAATGTTGCTTCACGATCTCCCGCCTTAGCTTGTGAATGTAGCACTTGATTTGGTAAATTGCCCCGTACATTCGTTCATTCTAGACTTTTGGATGATTGAGTCTAGAAGTCAATAGGCTGAAAATAATCGGTTGTGTCCTTTGGTTTTTTTTTTAATAGATCAATACACCGGCTTCAAAAAGGCATACTAGATCAAATCCCAATCCAAATCGTCTCCCGCATATGAAAACCCCAACCTAATCCCAAGAATTTTCGGTCGAGAAGCTCCCATCATTCCTTTGGTCAAATCTCACTCATACTCCACCTGTTTTTGAATACACATTGAAGATATTGAGTTTGACGACTCGCCCGAGTTATCATTGTTTGAAACCAAATTCGAAAGTGCTACCAGCCTCACCGTCATCAATCCCGAGTTCATCAAGTATCTAGAAGTTGAACAAGAAAATAGATCTATTGTTAATTATATTTCGAATCTTCAAAACTCCATTGTAGCAACCAACATCCCCAACGCTGAATCGCATCCGAAGTTCTTGGGCCATCTAATTGCATCCGTCCGCGCATTCTATCGAACCTCCCTTTATCCCTACCATTCCCATATAGCCTAAGATCTTTGATCCCGCAATCGTAGTAGTTCCTCCTCCATCTCCACCGCATACCCTGCCTACATTCACCGCTCCCATTCCACCTCGTTTCTCCAAGACAGATTATAAATCCGCCAAGAGCCATGGATGCCAGATTCGCACCTCTTCATTTACCTCGCAAATTTGGATCCTATGCCCACCGATTATCGCAGTAAGATTCCAATATTTGATGGCACTCCGCAGTGTGTCCGCCCAACAAGACATTGTTAGAATGACAGAGCCCTTGGACCTACATGAAATAGATGAAGAGAATGTGTCCATGAGATTGTTTGCCCGTACTTTTGGAGGTGAGGTTCATAAATGGTTCAAAGCTTTACAACCCGGAAGTATCAATACATTACAAGAGCTTCACACACACCTTGGGACGCAAGGAGATGAAGAAAGATCCACCGCAAATTACTTCGAGTATACTAGCATCAAGCGTAACTCGGGTGAGTCCGTTCAAGATTATATTATCGTAATCAATACGTGTATAATGCAATTCCCGTATGACTTAAGACCGTCTAGAAAGTCAGCTCTCCTTAAATTCCCGTATGGTTTTGATCTGGAGATGGCTTATTCATTACGAGATGCAGATCCGCCTACCTCGGGAAGATATGCGAAGATTGTCATGTTAGTGTTGAGGCGAATTCGAATGATAAAAGAGCCCTCGTTGAAAGAAGAGAGTGACCATAAAAGAAGAAGCTCTACATCTACATCAGAACATCACTTGCTTCGTGAGATGGAAAAAATGTTCAAAATAATGACGCTGATAAGTCGGAACTCGCGTATTCAAAATCCCAACTACCGTAGCGCAGCTAAACACAAATACCGTAATTGCTGTGAACAGAGAGCACAAGAGTCGGCGGTGCCTCAAATACAAGTTAAAACACCTCTTCGCAGAATTTTGTGAGTCAAGATTCGACGATGACGATGATATAGTAGGGGAGCAAAACCACTTTTACTCCGCATGATCTTCCCATTTACATCACCGAAGATGAAGAGTATGCAAATTTTTAAACTCACACAGAAAGATGAGGATTTTATTTTAGCAATGAGTAGCTCGAGGAAGAATCGTATGAATACCAAAGAGGGTATATGAATGCTTTGTCCGCTCAGTTATAAGCAACACCTACCGAGAAGCAGAGATGTCCCCATAAACCCAATTCGGTAAGAGAAAAGAGGCTTCGCACCGAATATGGATTCACCTATACCACAGAAGAAAGGAAAAGAGACAATTGATCCCGCAGTTAACAAAATATCAATGCAGAAAAGTCAAATCAGCTAAGTGTATTGAAGGATAAGGTCGAAAGGAAAGAAGTTCCAGCCAAAGAGGTCGAAAAGATTTCAGCTTTAAGTTTAGAGAATGAAATTTCTAAATTGAAGGTATCTATTCCTTGACGTAAATTATGAAGAACAATAGCTATAGAGGTAGGGTCTCTAAAAATTCTGAATTTGGATCCAATGTTTGGACACGGTGAAGTCATTGAAGATGATCGTCCAATTGATATTTTGGGCTCCGTTTAGATGAGTCCCCCGATAGTGATGTTCCTCCCTTTTATACTCGCCCTGAGGTTGCATGAATACAAAATACACAATGCCATGTTCGATTCGTGCTTCTTCGTACAATATTATGGCAAAAGTGATCATGGAAAAGTTGGGTTTAGATATTACAAGGAAGTACCATGATTTGTACTCATTTGATTCCAGCCGAGTGAGATGTATCGTGATCATCAAAGATTTGGTTGTAAGTTTAGATCGATTCCCGCGAAGAATGTCTTTATGACGTGGTTGTATGACATTCCTCCTACTAGGATGCTCCTTTCTAGATCTTGGGGACAAAGTTGAAAGTACACTACGTTTAGATTTCTCCTATGCAACAATTCCTATCTTTGGCTAAATGAGAAATTTATACTGCAAGAGCATAAGAGAAATACATGATAACAAGCAAGGAGAAACCAATCAATCATCCCTTTGCAGATGTACATACGTACTTGAGTCTTTTTGTTTTGTTTGTTGATAGTTTTACTGATATAGATACGGCTAGTTCAAGGGTAAGATATACCAAAGATTACCAAAAATTTTCGTAGAAGTTTTCGTTAAAGAAAGACGAGAAAGGCAAGCTATTGTTGAGAAATCCACCAAAGACGATGGCAACAGAAACAAGAGTCCAAGCACTTTACCACTTCCTGAGGATGATGAAGATGGTCTTTGGACCATGATTTCGATGGCGCAAAGGTAGTGATGGTCCTTCTGGAATTGGTGTTTGGATACGAAGTCCATTTTTCGCTCCGAATAAGGTCCCCAGAAATGTGCGAGTATGTTCCCACAACCAGCATTTCGAATGCTCTAACAATGAGGCCGAGTATGAGGCTCCTCGATTACGGCCCAAATATTCTAAGAAAGTCGAAAGTGAAAATAATTGCAGTCTATGGTGGATTCTGTGCTGGTGAGCAAATAGTGGCAGAGTTTCAAGCCACATCCTCACATGAGTGGCCACTCGTAATGCATTTTTAGACATTTTTTGAAGTTATTTTCGATTATACTCTCAATGGTGTGCTTCCCGTATACAAAATGGTGTTATTGGAGACTTGCTAAGGAAGCAAGCAATTTAAAAATCCCAATGAATTTTATATAATAAGTTCGAATATCCATGCAAGAAGCACCGCCTACTGCTCGATAATCAGAGATGTTGCGTGTTTCGTATTTAATATATTTAGTGATTTTCACAAAAAAACAAAAGTTTAAAGATACCTCCATAGATACGTAATATGATGATGGTAATGATGATATGCAGATAATCAAATGGAAGTGTTGCAACTTAAAGATAACATCATTCCTGAAGGATTGATTCCTTTAGAGGAACTCTTTGATCAAGCCATGTAGCCCGCAAACCGACATTGAGGCCGGGGATCGAAAAAGGTGTCAAGAAGCAAATACTGGGATGTACCGAAAACCCCAAGATGGTAAAGTTATCCAAGTCATTGTCAATGATAAGAGTCAGTATGTGAGATTGTTGTCCTCATTTGTTGATGCTTTCACGTGGGATTACTCGAATAAAAATGTGATGACACTAATATCATTCAAAGATACCATCCCTATTAAACCAAATCGAAGCCTTTCCGTCGTGTTGAGGAGAATCAATCCGAAGCCGCTACCATCGATTGAAAAGGAGGTAAATAGGTTGTATAAGCTAAAGAATCATTGTACCTACTCGATTTTCTCGATTGGATATCAAATTATGCCCGTGAGGAAAAATATTGTGAGATCGCTAGTATTGATTTCAGAAATTTGAATAAGGTGTCATCAAGGACAATTATCCACCGCCAAAAATGGACCATATATTGCAAGCTTAGTTACCGGCATGATGTCACTACCGATGACTATTCAGATATAATCAAATTTTAGTATGAGGACGATCGTGATAAAACCACGTTTACCACTCCATGGGGAAACGTCGATGGTGCTAAGATGCCGCTTGGTTTGAAAATGCAGCTACTTTTCAGTCAGCATGACATGGCTTTCGCCATGAGAAAGATGTATTTTTGGTTGTTTACCTTGATGATTTGATTAAACCCAAAATCTACTTAAGAACATTTATATCACTTGAAAGTTGTTTTTCAAAAGCAGTAAAAATATGGCATTTCACCGATCCGAAAAATTGTTTGCTATGGATGAAGGAAATTTCTGAAGCCACACTATATCGAAAGACGACATTCGTATGGACTCGCACATGTTGAAGCAATCTAGAAAATTGAACAACCCCGGAACAAGAAAGAAATATAGTCATTTAATGGAAAATGAATTTTCTGCCGTTTCATTTTTAGAGAAATCACAAACATGCTTAAAAAGGATAGTCAAGTGAACTCGGACAAAAGAGTATATGAAACAATTCAATTTGCAAAGTTAGCTCTTTTCTTTTAGCTCCCATTTTAATCAAATTTCGTGATTACACAGACTTCATTTTTGTTTTTTGTTTTGTTACCACTTTGGCAAATTGCTTTAATGCAATAAAAGAGATGGAGTTTCGAGAAGCTCATTGCCTTTTTCAAACGAATTATATGACTGAGCTTTGAAATATAACATTATTGAGAAACAAGCACTGCTATTGCAAGGGCCCTTGAAGCATTTTTGTGTGTATATACCGCATTCCCACATTATAGCCCAATGTTCCTAACGCATCAGCGCAAAGATGTTTTGGCACAGCAACATCCGCAGGGAAGACGCGGGTAAGTGGATCGCCTGCGTTGTTAGAATATGATGAGATTAAACCATCAAGCCGATCAAAGGACAAGACTAGCCACCATGGCTGAAACAAATCAACATGCTGACATAAATTTGATCGTCGCTATGTTTGATGAGGATGAGGAAAGTGCATCATTTCTCAGGTCTCTCGATATTTTTGTTTCTTCCCTTGTATGTCGACATTTTATATGTACTTCTAATTTTTCTCCACCACCCAAGATGCTCAGAAATAAGAGTAGAACCTTGACCTGAGGGCCGCAAAGTTTTGCATATTGAATTCGCATTATATTGGAGACCCCGGTGGAATGTTATTGAATTGTTCGGTAGAGGAAGAAGCCAGAAGAGTTTTGGAGGACTTTCATAAAGGAGATCACAACATTTATTTTAAAAACTACAAATAATAAGTATCTTCCGAGAGCAGGTTACTATTGGCCTTCTTTATTTTTTGATGTATATAAGGCTTGAAGAATTGTCACGAATGTCAAATTTTCGAAGGGAAGCAAATTACAGCCTTTGCCTCTTAAACCAAATTGAAGTCAAGAAGACCATTTCGAAGAGGGGTTGGATTTCATTGGGGGAACTATCCGGCATCTTCAGACGCATTTACGGATATTGACAATGAACGGATTACTTCACGAAGTGGATCGAGGCAATCAATTCGACAAAGTTGCTGATGTAATTATTTCTTTTTCTTTAAAATAATATTCTGCCACGTTTGGTTGTCCTAGTAAGATAATCACAAAGACAATGCACGTCTTCAAGTCTAAAAGGATGGTTGAATTTTGCAATAAGTATAACATCAAACTTGGGACATTCGACCGCCTACCATCCACAAGGAAATGGCTTGGCGCAGTCTTCAAATAAGTCTTTGCAAATATCATTAAGAAATGTCGGAAATCAATGTTGTGCTATCGGCACAAGAACAAAGAATGCACTTTGGGCCTATAGGGTAAGTCGAAATCTACTTCCGTATGTCTCCCTGAGTTGGTGTATGGAGTAGACACGCTTTTTCCTTACTTACGTCCCGTAGTCAAATTGCTTCGTAAGCCGGTAGCAGGAAGATCCACGGTGTTTTCAAGGATAACCGCATGATCTGTCACACAGATATGGAGTGATAGTCTTTTCAAATACATTCAAGTTGTAAGAGCGAATTAAGAAGATTTATGACAGTGTAGCGTGCGTACAAGTTTCGGCTGGATGAGGTTGTCCCGAAGTGGGATGCTTGGAATGAGAAAGGCAAGCACGGGAAAATTTGAAAACCTTTGGAAGGGTCCTTTAAGATTGGCAGTATCGTGGTCAGAACGCTTTTCTTTCTCAAGAAATGAACGGAGATGACGAGTTCGAGGCCGATCAATGGTCGGTCGTCGGCGATACCATTTCCGAGCATTTTCATCGATTTCATCATCATTGTATATCGTTCTATCATTTTATCGTGCGGTGGGTACCATCTTGTCTTCGGGTCCGGGGCCCGGAGCGTAAGGCTATAATTCCGGGATGAGGTTAGTTGGTTTGAAGTTTGTCAATTTATTCTTACCATCCTTTCAGTTTTAAAATCAGTCGGTCTCACTAAAGTTACGTTGAATTTTTAGTCAAGTTTTCGCTATCAAATGTCAAAAGTTTTGTGTTATCCATTCAAATAATGACTCCATCGCCCAATGGATGAAGGCACCCGCTAGCTCTTCCAGAGATCTACCGTTCTGGCATCTCCTTGAAGCTACCATCCCCATTGGATCCAATGTTAGAGTCGTCCATAGCCCTCCGTCGTAGATCATTTCACTTTTGCATATCATTTTTAGTGTCTCGCTCACTTCACTTCGTTGCATTTCGCTAGGGGCATGCCATTGACTCATGAGAGGGTTTAGTCTTCTCGTATTCCCTCATGCTTGTACCCATCACAATTAAACTCCTCAAAAAATCATCAAAGTTCAAAGTCACGTCATTCATGGTCATAAATGATTATTGTCAACAAGAGTCTTTTATTCCAGAGTCTAGGTTTCGCATTTTGACATATTTAATAAATTACAGTGCCACGAGGATGGTTTCAAAAAGTTTCTTAATTCAAATTTTTATCATCAAATATATTTGAAGACATTTCTAGTTCAAAACTCGTTTTGAACTAGAAACTCGTCAAATTTATTTTTGTAGCAATCATGTATTTTTTCCACCATGAAAAATTTCAATGCAGCCTTCGGTCTTTCCCAAAACCAAATGCCAAAATCTCAAAATCAAATCATTCCATCAGTCCTAAAACTCATAAAATAAGTGCAAAAGCCAAAAGCATGTGTTCAAATGAAATGATAAAGTGCCAAAATAAAAAACATTACAAAGTGGGCTGTGGAGAAATAAAATCAAATCCAACTCTTGTGTGATATTTTCAAAAGCTATGTAAATCATTTGAACCCATTTGTCAAATTACATTCACAAGTTTTCAAGAGCAACGATTGAATTGAAGGGTTGAAGGGCGAAAATTTCATTTTGGAAGCCGAGAGAGTGTATCGACGGTGTGCGCGGCGCATACAAGGAGTGTGCGCCGGCACATAAAGTGCACGCGACGCACCGAGCATCGGGGCGTTGCACTCTTACACGTGTGCGACGCATAGAGTGCACGCGGCACGTTGGGCATGCGCGCGGCGCATAGAGCCCCAAGGCCCCATAATCACACTCCTTCACCCAAACTCGTGTCAAATCGCCTCATTCGTCTTCAAGTAAGTTATCCAACCTTTCTTAATGATTCATTGATATGCTATGGTGTTTTAAAGGTGGAGAAAACAAGTGTTTGTTATGGTGAAAGTTAAACCCTATATTCATTTCAAAATTCACTCCATAGGCCTTAGGAAGTGATGTTGGTCATTTGAAATTGGTGTCAAAACTCGCATTTATCAAAACACTCTTATGCCATTGTTGTGTATGCTTTTATCAACGCTCGTCATTATATCATTTCCCTCACCGGCTAAGATCACCGTTATTATACCACAAAATTTCCATTTTTATTCCACTATTTCACATCCTTCATTTCCTTTGTTCCCATGTGGTAAAACCCTAAATCTATCACATGTTATCCCTTCCTCCATTGACAATATTTTGATTGCCAACATTCAAAGATTATGCCTTAGATTTCATTTACATTTTTTTGTCATTTCACCTATTCCCATTCCCAAAAATCCTCACTATCACTATTTTCCCATATCACTTGCAAATTGACCATGTCCCTAAACCCTCAAATGCTGGTCGTCCCCACACTTGACAAAGATTTCTTATCACCGTGGTTTTTCCCATAGCACCGTATTACATATGTGACACATTTGGCATACACCGAACACTTGTTTTCATCATTACCATATCAGCATATATTTGTCATACTTTTAGAATCGTTATTGTGAGACATTCATTTTATGAGCAAGAAGGATGCTGATTCCACAAAGCAGAGGCTAATGTGCTACCGAGGTCTCACAAAAAGTGGAAAAAGTGGTAGGCATGTCATGGAGGAGCCTACTTT
Source organism: Pinus albicaulis (assembly GCA_034641835.2). NCBI lineage: Eukaryota > Viridiplantae > Streptophyta > Pinopsida > Pinales > Pinaceae > Pinus > Pinus albicaulis. The sequence goes on along the minus strand of CM076578.1, from coordinate 541,693,392 downwards.
TGCCCAACTGCGACTTGTCCGCTCGCAATGGATTTTTTTAAGCATCACTATAGCCACATCGTGAGATGATTTCCCAAACTTAGCATCACTGCGAGTTAGCTCGCCACGTGTTCACGTTTACATGATGGCCGGTAAACCTTGCCGTATAAACTCATTCCGTCACCAAAGACCATTTCTCAAAGCCACCGGGATACCAAAACATAGGAGAGGAATGGAACAAAATGACAACAACAGAGAAATCCTATTATGAGCCCTATATCGTAATTGATATATGAGGCAATCGAGTTGCAGTATTTCCATTCCAATTTCCGAGGGATAAGTATGCATCATCGATGAGATCGATCATTCAATATTTCATTGTGAGGGCATTCTCGCGCCTCTATGCGTATCATATCCCTTTGTCGATGCATTTCACGAGGGTACGTATGATGAGCATTCCATACTTCATGTACCCCCCGTAACATAGAGAGGATGACATTTTGTACAAAAGAAGACCCCGCACAACAAAGATAACAAACATATATCATTACGCGCCGATCAAAATCATGGTGGTACATCATCTCACACAAACAGGCATCGCATGGGATGAGTTCTTATCTCCCATGACTTCTTCGCAGCCGCCACAACTCGCCTCCCGAGGTAGTTCATGATGAGGAGAGCCTTCACACCGCCTTGATATTCCCGAGACTAAGCACACGCGTTCCGTTGCATGTGATATATCACCGAGGCCACAGAGCCTTATTTGCGCCTACACGACGAGTACTATTCCACCCTAGGTGGAAGGGGTCTCGTTGACTTACCAAGAAGGCGAGTACTATCTCCACATGGGGTGGAAGGGGTCTCGCCTTCGACATTAGCAATGTGCATAGGTTCAGATGAGGCAAGAGGCCTATGCACGATGAGGGCCTCAGGAGGCCGAGACACCGATTTTATACCATCGATGTCGTATGCGAGCTCTCCTAGCTCGAACCGAGGGAGGTCATCCAGAGCAGTAAAGTCGAAATTGGTACTTTGACAGAGAATTTTCAGAGCATGCGGGGTGATAAATTACTTGGAGCGGTGAAACAAACAGTCGGAGGATCAAAACACACTTGTAGAGTCGCGGCGAATCTCGTGAAGATCGACAACTCGGTCTTAAAAGACCGGTGACATGACACCACCGAGCGAGAGACCAAACTCATGCATGTTAAAATTATCCGGAGAAGTTGTTGGCAAAGGAAAATAGAGACAAAGACATGCTCCGCCACATGAAAGGTCATTATTGGCCCGCATGCACATCCGCAAAGCAAAATGAAGATCTTGAAGAGAAGGTCGAGCGCAGCACCGAAACAACGAAAGAGGCCCGATCCACTCAGATTGCCGAGGCTTCACTGGCCGAGCATGAGGCATGATGGGGATCCGTGCTCTGAATTTCAAAAAATTTGGAGAAGTTTTTGTCATTTTTGAAAATTTTGGTCTCAAAACAAAAGTTTTTCCACCCAACGCGTAGCGCGTCCCGACGCGCGCTTATGATTGGGACACTTTCTCGGGAGGAAAATCTTGTATTTTTTGTTTTTTCATGGTAATTTATGCATGCTTAGAAATGGCTGAAGCATTTCATCAAGTTCGGGATGATCAAAAGGGCCAAACACCATGAAAATCACCTTTCGCCACCTTTTGCACCAAAACAGGAAGTACTTTGGGAGAATGAAGTTTTGGAGTGGCGAATGAGCTCCAAAATTGAAAAATTCCACTCTTGGGTTGGATAGCAAGTACATCCGTGGCTTCTCCGAAAAGCTATCATGAGCTTGATTATAACTCAGAAGTGCTAAAAATCAGGTCCAAAGGCGCGCTGGCAGCATAGAGCTTTCTGCACATGGTGCATAGTAGGAAATTAGTCTATTTTTCACCTTCTAGATCGTAAATTCGGCTAGCTTGGACTCAGCCACCTATTGATGTTATTTTCGACTCAGATTGATGTAATTTGATGTACATGATGTAGATTTGGCACTTATTTACTTTTTCTAGATGATTCATTCACAAAATGTGAAAATCAAGTGAATGGACTGGCTCTAGTTTATAGAGGAAAGTTGTTTCGTCGCCTAGATTTTAGCTCTTTGTTTAGAATTGGTTAAAACTACTCCTAGAAGCATGAGCTCGACCCCCAGAGGCATGGGAAGGGGTTAGAATTGTCTATTTATTGTATTTTCCGAGACATTTTCAGGGTTGGACTCTTGGGAAAAGTTTGGCACACTATTGTACATATTTTCCTCGCATTTCTGCTAAGGAAAGATCGTAGGTTTTGACAAAGACTCGTTGGGATTCTTCCGGCTTTCAGTTTTTATGGTGTGTTCTCTGTCATTTGTAAGTTCCTTCATGTTTAATGTATGCCATTCCCTTATTTTCTTCCGAAACCAAATGAATGAGTAAATGACGTAGAATCCATTGATTCACCACTCAGCTTTTTTAAATTTATTGAATATGTTTTCGCCGCTTGAGAGAGGATCCTTGTTCTCCCCTTTCTCTTCAGCCTCTTTTCACATAGATCCATCCATACACATAATCAAAAGGCATCAAGACTACTGCCCACCTTGCCCCAACTCGAATTCTACAAAGATCCGGCCTCATCCCCGAGCCCAAAATTGTTTTTGCCATTTTTCCAATGAAAAACTCAAAAATTTAAAACAAACCTTCCCATTCATTTACTTCGCCTAAAATCAGTATTCATTATAAGTCATCTCAGCCCCTTTGAAGACCTTTTTCGAGATAGACTCGGGAGAGAGTTCTTCCCCGTCCTCGTAGGGCTAGCTACGAGGTTGAGCGTGGTTTGATGTTGCCTTGAGTTTTACCTTATTTCACCCAAGGTAGATTCGAGGCTAACAAGAGGGAGGAGGATTTCGTGTATATCTACTTTGTAGTTTCTTTGGGACAAGTAACATTTTTGGTGCGAGGGACGGCAATATTCCTAATCTTCCATTGAGTGAATTGGAATGTTAGAGTTCTCACTTTTATCGATTAATTAAGTAAATAAAAGGGTGGAGGGACCCATAAACCAAATATATGAATAAATTCCACATACTTTTTTGTGTGAATGTGGGTTAGTTTAGATAATGGAGAAGCATTATAGAGTAGTATAGCAGAGATTATTGATGAAGGAAGGTAGTTCTTAGCATTTCAGATAAGAAACCGGGGGAGGGTTCATCCTATCATCTTGTGCTTCAATTTTAGTCTTCCAAAAGTAGCATTGTGATATCCGACATCATGCCATTGGTTTATACCTCCAATGAGCGAGCAGGTTCCTCCCAGAGAAATTCGCAATCAACTGAGTAGAATCTAGCGGAGGAAGGAAGTTCCAAGTATTTAAGCTTGGAATCCTATGAGGGATCATCCTCACTTTGGAGAGATTAACTACATCATACTCCGAGCTATGTTCCATCACCTAGAAATAGGCTACAACTTTATCCTCTTGACAACATACTTCATTCAGGGAGTTGTGCGATGTGTGAGTTCTGGCTTGAGTAGAGGAAGGAGGAGCTGAGATCTCAAGCTTCTAGCTTGGAGATCAAGAGAAGGGACCTACCTTCATATGTTGAGCTGATTGGGTGTTATTTCAGCAATTATATCATCAATTCAGCCCCATATTATCATTTAACCAAAGAGTGTGTAAGTCATCCAAATGTGCTGACGTTGGGAACCCAAAAAGTTGAAAACTCCAAAGTTAAAATGCGGGAAAAATAATTTGTGGGTTTTTGTATTTTTTGAGTGGAATCCGTGGTTAAAATCCCATACTGTTTTTAGCACTCCAACAACCTCCTCGACATGGTTATTCTACGAAGTGGCAGTAGGTTTCCAGTGCAGTGATGCAATAACAACACAATATTTCTAGTGCTAGTTCTCATCGGTGTATTTTAGCCCACTTCTTCTTGGCTTGAGTCCATCATTCTTTGGAGAACGTCGTACTTTATATATATATATATGTATTTTTATAATGATATGACTTAGCACGTTTATGCTCATATGTATGATGTTTTGATGTATTCAGAAATATTTTTCTAGTTTTATATGTTTTATTGTTATTTTGAATTGTGCATATGTTCTACATTCCCGTTTCTCCCATTTTGGGACATTACAATGGTATCGAGTCTAAATTTTGTTATTGAGTGTTGTAAGAGATTTCTTTGCACGCTTTAGCTATTTAGCTAAGTACTGTTGTGTTGTTTAGCACTAAGTGTTCCGGAGAGAATCCCACCCTTACCTGTACGGGGGACTTTGAGTGCCTACTGCTGGGAAGGTTTTCTTGGGCATAATTTCTCATACGGGAAATCGATGCCACTACTAGCCACTCTCATCTTCACTTCCAACTACATGAATTACGCATTCCACGAACATGGGTTTCGAGTTGGAGAGGTTGTTCTCGGTACTTCAGCGAGAGACCTATGGAGGGATCAATCATTCACATCGTGGACCCATTGCGGTCTTCCGGGAGTTCCATTGACATATCCGACATCAGTCCATCCATCTATTTCTCCTATTCGAGGGTTTGAGGAGAAGAGGAAGTTACAAGAAACTCAGCGTGGAATCCTTTGATAATTCTTTGTAATTTATAATTCCTCCATTTGCCACCATCACTTGCAACTATGGTGCTAGGTATAGGACGAAATTCAATTCCTTTTCTACCTTACAATGAATAAAATTATGGGTACTACCTGAATAAATAAGCACTATTAAATTTTTCTTCTCGATATATCCTTCTATCTTGAGAATTTGAGGAGTGGAAATTCCTACAAATGGATTACATGATATGGTAGGATTCATTTTTTCTTCCTCTAGGATTAGTTCCTGGTGTATATTTTCTTCTTTTGAAGTTTCTTGCTCCTTTTCCTCCTCGTCTTCACAATGTATGTAAAATAATTTCTTGTTAGCACACATATGACCTTTAGTGTATTTTCTAGGTCCCTATATTACTAGTATATTCCATTATTGTTGTTAGTGTAACCCCTTTATTGTTATTATTGTAAGCCTGTAACCCTCATATTGTTATTATTTTTCCCTTAAATTATTATTGTTAAGTCAGCTAGGATTACATTGTGGCCCCATGGAATCCTATATAAAGAAAGGAGGTTTTGTAATTTGTATCATCCAAGAATTTTCCATTCATGTAATGTATTGGAGGTTTCCCCTTCGAAGTGGCTTATTTCTAAGGCATTGATATATTTTTTCTTCTATATTTGGAGCTAGCTTCACACATTTGGTATCAGAGCTTTGGATTCTAGAGTTTCGTTGCTCCAAAGAGGTCATCATGGAATTTTTTCTATAAATGTTTTTCTACGAAATTTCAGAAGCTGAAATTTTTAGGGTGTGAAATCAAAATCCTGAGGAACATCATCACAAAATTTTAGAGCTTAGTTCGCAATATTTTCAGAGATATGATCTATGGAAGTTTGGTGTTTTTGCAAGCTCGTTAGTTTAATCTAAACAGGTCATCGTGGCATTTGCACTATAACCTTTTTTCTACGAAGGTTTAGAATCTGAAATTTTTAGGGCACAAAGCTGAAATCCTGAGGAAATGCGTCGCAAAATTTCAAAGTTTGGTTTGTAATATTTTTGGAGATATGATCTGTGGAAGTTAGTGCTTTTTCAGGCTCCTGAATTTCATCTCAAAGATGTGATCGTGGGAAAATCTTCATAACTCTTTGTCCGAGCATCGGATTGGAGTGCTGTAAAAAGTGGTTGCAAACACATGGAATGTACTTTATTTTCTATCAATTTTAGAGCTAAAATATGAAATAATGACACGTGGAAAGTCATACAATTTTTCTCTACTGAACCAATCCATGATTAGGTCATTGTGGGAGATTGGACATAGATTTTCCTTGGAGAATCTGAATCAAGTCAGACCTGTGGCATTCGAAAGATAATTCAGAAGGCTACCTCAATGCCAAATTTTAGATATTGTAGAGCTGCAATCATAGAGATAATCCAATTTCAATATAGAGCTCCTCAAAATCAAGAAAAAGGTGTGTATTTTTTTTCTAAATTGCATAAGTCTTGTTTGAAGAATCAATTTGAATTGATTCCAGGGGCATATTGTAGAATAGATATCAGTATTGGGTTCTAAAAAATTCCCCGTAAAAATATTTCAACACCCACTAAGCCCTCAGAAGGCTCTACTATGACTCATGAAGATGAAGAATTGCAACATTATCTATCAAAATTACAAGAGCAAGTGAACCAAATTTTGCTCTCGCAAATAGAAACAAAAAATGAAATGGAAGTTGTGAAGAAAGGTGTGGAAGTGAAGATGGATGGTTTGAATAATAATATGGATGGTTTGAAGAAAGTTATGGAATCTAAGATAGATGGCATGGAAGCTGGCATGGAATCTAAGATGGATGACATGGAAGCTAAGATTGATGAAAAAATGAAAGACAACATGGAAAAGGTGAAGACTGATCTAAAAGAAGACATGGAAGCGTTTAACGAAGTTGATACAAGAAATTTTTCCTAATGGTGAAAAGATAGTAGAGGAGACTCATGATGAGAATAAAATAAATGTTAATCGTGACTTCATAAACTCTAATGTTGGCGGGAAGAACCACCATATTCCAAAAATGGATATGAGGAAGTTTGATGGAAAGGATCCTGTAACATGGATACTACAGATGGAGCAATATTTTGATCTCCATAACGTGAAAAACACACAAAAGGTGCGCATTGCAACTTTACATTTAGAACAAAATACATTTGTATGGTATCGATGGCTTTTCTCCCATAAAAAAATTGTCACTTGGTCAATTTTTATGGAAGAAATGATAGCACATTATGAGGATACAAAGAGCAACACCTTCTTTAGCCAATTGATAAATCTCAAACAAAAGGGTTTAGTGGGGCAGCACATTTAGGACTTCCAAAAATTGAATATAAGGGTAACTGATATTCCAGAGGAACACAGGATTGATCTCTTCATAGGCACTTTAAAGGATAACATCCAACATGAAGTTCGTGTTTTGGAACTTGATTCATTGGAGAAGGCATTCAGGTTGGCAAGAAAAATTGAATGTAAAATTATGCTGACAAGGAAGCCTACCACTCACTTCTATAAATAAGGAAGTGTTTCTACGCCTAGATTTCCACAACCTACAAAGTTGACACCACAAAAATTGGAAGAAAAAAGAGCAAAAGGGCTTTGCTACAGTTGTGATAGAAAATACACTAAAGGTCATAAGTGTGCTGAGAAGAAATTATTTTACATAGATTGTGAAGAGGAAGAAGAAAATGAATAAGAAGAGGATATACACCAGGAACCAGCCCTAGAAGAGGAAGAAATGAGTTCGACTATATCGTGTAATGCATTGGCAGGAATTAACACTCCTCAATCTCTCAAGGTGGAAGGACATATCAAGAAGAAAAAGGTAAGAGTGTTGATTGATTAAAGTAGCACCCATAATTTTATTCATTGTAAGGTAGCCAAGGAATTGAATTGTTTCCTATACCCAGCACCAGAATGTCAAGTGATGGTTGCAAATGGAGGAACTATAAATTGCTCTGGAAAATGCCATAATGTCAAGCTAACCATGGGGTAATATGTATTGAATAGTCCAACGCTTTCCATTCCTGTGGGAGGTGTTGATGTTGTACTAGGAGTACAATGGTTACAATCTTTGGGGATGGTAGCTTTTAATTTTCAAGAACTTTTCTTCAAATTTTATTCAGAAGGAAAGGAAGTCGAATTACGGGGTATTGCAAGGAAGTCAGGAAAGATAATATGCTCTAATGTCATGACAAAGCTTCTAAAGAAAGAAAAACGAGGCGTAATTGCACAATTATTCTCAATAGAAGTTCCAACATCAAAATCATCTATTTCTGTAGATCTCCAATTAGTCTTGGACAATCATTCCAAGGTGTTTGAAACTCCCAAAGGAATCCCATCTATTCATGATCATGATCATGCTATTCATTTTATTCCAGGAAGTGTTCCTCCAAACATTAGGCCTTATAGATATCATTATGTCCAAAAGAGCGAAATTGAACATATGATTGCAGAAATGTTAGAGGCGGGTATAATTCAACCTAGTCAAATTTATTTCTCTACTCCTGTGCTATTGGTACATAATAAGGATGGATCATGGTGCATGTGTCTGTATTATAGGGAGCTCAATAAGCTCACCATTAAAGATAAATTTCCCATTCCTGTGATTGATGAATTATTGGATGAATTACATGGAGCAATTTATTTTACCAAGTTGGATCTTCGTTCAGGATATCATCAAATTAGAATGAAGACCGAAGATATTCCAAAAACAGCATTTCGAACTCATGAAGGTCATTATGAATTTTTGGTCATGCCTTTTGGCCTTACCAATGCACCTTCTACATTTCAAGGGTTGATGAATTCCATTTTCAAACCCTTCCTTAGAAAATTTGTGCTAGTATTTATTGATGATATATTGATCTACAACAGGCCTTGGAAGGATCATTTTGAACATGTTCATAGGGTGCCCAAACTATTGCAGGAGAAACAATTGTATGCAAAAACATCCAAATGTTTCTTTAGAGTAAAAGAGGTGGAATATCTGGGTCATATTGTATCTCACGAAGGTGTTAAGGTAGACCCTAACAAAATAAAGCCATTAAGGAATGGAATGTCCCGACAACCATAAAGAAGTTGTGAGGATTTCTTGGGTTAACAGGGTGTTATCACAAGTTTGTTAATAATTATGGGAGAATAGTAGCACGTCTAACAACATTATTGAAGAAAGATGCATTTTCATGGACTTTTGAAGCAACTAAAGCCTTTGAACATCTTAAAGAGCCAATGTGCCTAGCGCAGGTCTTAGCTACGCCAGACTTCATAAAAACCTTTATTATGGAATGTGATGCCTCATGAAATGGAATTGGTGTTGTTTTAACGCAGGAAGGAAGACCCATTTCTTTTGAAATTCATCCAGTCAAAGGAAAGTATTTACAAAAACCTATTTATGAGAAGGAAATGTTAGCAATACTGCATGCACTAAAGAAATGGAAAACTTACCTAATGGGAAGACACTTCAAGGTAAAAACTAATCATTATAGTCTTAAACACTTTTTGGAACAAAGAATATCTTCAAAAGAGTAGAAAAAATGGGTCACAAAGATGTTGGGTTATGACTTTGAAATAATGTACAAAAACGGGAAGCTGAATGTTGTTGCAGATGCACTCTCAAGAAAAAATGAAGAGGTTGAAGCATTGCTTTGTGCCATTTCTATTATCCAACTAGATTGGATAAACGAAGCAAGAGATGAATGGAAGAAGGAAAAAGAGGTATGGACACTCATTCAAAAGTTGCAGCAAGATCCTAGTACATCTGATACATTTACTTGGAAAAATGATTCTTTATGGTACAAAGATTGCTTATATCTTTGTAATAATTCCCAACTAAAACAAAATATTCTTTTGGAATTGCACACTTCTACTTTAGGAGGACACTCGGGATTTTTAAAAAATTATCACAGGGTGAAGAAATATATTTTTTTGGATGGCCTTAAATCTGATATTCAAAATTTTGTGGCAGAATGTTTGGTTTTCAAGGAGAATAAAGTGGATAAAATTAATACCTCGAGACTTATAAAACCTTTATCCACTCCAAGTCAATGTTGGGAGGAGATTTCAATGGATTTTATCACAGGTTTACCTAAGTCCAAAGGAAAGAGTGTCATCATGGCGGTAGTTGATAGACTTACCAAGTATGCACACTTTTTTGCATTATCTCATCCATTTAAAGCAAGTACAGTTGCTACTAAATTTATGGACACAATTCAAAAGCTACATGGAAACCCAAGGGTTATTGTGAGCGACAGAGATCCCATTTTTACTGGAAATTTTTGGACGGAGTTATTTTCTTGTTTGGGTACTCAATTAGCTCATAGCTCATCTTATCATCGTCAATCCGATGGTCAAACTGAGATAGTAAATAAATGTTTGGAAGGATATCTTCGTTGTTTTGTATCTGATAAACAAACACAATGGGTCATGTGGTTACCTCTCGCTGAATGGTGGTATAACACTTCCTTCCATACTGCAGCAAAAATGACCCCATTTATGGCACTTTATGGATATCATCCACCATCCATCACATCATCTTTAAGAGAAAATCCGAAGGTTCAAGCAGTGGAAGATCACATCGAGCATCAACAAGTTCTTCTCCAACTCTTAAAGGATAGCTTGAATTTGGCACAAAATCGAATGAAGCAACAAGTAGATCAACATTGCAGCGAGAGAAGTTTTGATGTAGGAGACTGGTTATTTTTACGACTACAACCAACAAAAAAAATGTTCCTCAAGCAAGCTAAGAAGGATAATAAATTATTGCCAAAGTAATATGGTCCTTACAAGGTGTTGCAAAATATTGGTACTATGGCATACAAATTGGACCTTCTTGCTTCTTCACGAGTGCATCCAGTTTTTCATGTTTCATGCTTAAAGAAGGTTATGGGTGAAAATATTCCAGTTCAAACAATATTTCCAGAACTTGATGAAGAAGGAAAAATCATATTGGAACCTGAAGTGGTCACGTAAATAAGAACTTGAAAGCTATGGAATCGATCAATTTCAGAGTATCTCATCAAGTGGAATAACTTACCCACTGAAGATTCTACATGGGAGGATGAGAATTTTATACAAAAGCACCCAGAGCTACTCAATCGTTGAGGACAACACTTTTTTGAAGGAGAGGGGCATGCTAGGTCCCTATATTACTAGTATAGTCCCTTATTGTCGTTAGTGTAAACCCCTTATTGTTATTATTGTACCCCTGTAGCCCTTATATTGTTATTATTGTGCCCTTAAATTATTATTGTTAGGTCGGCTAGGATTACATTGTGGCCCCACTAGGATTACAATGTGGCCCCATGGACTCCTATATATCTAAAGGGGATTTTGTAATTTGTACCATCCAAGAATTGTTCATTCATGTAATGTATTGGTGGTTTCCCCCTCGAGGTGGCTTATTTATAAGGCGCTGATATCTCTTTTCTTCTATTTTGGAGCTGGCTTTACAACATTATTTGATATGACAACTATACCAAAGCCATTTTTCTCTTTTTTTCTTCCAATTTTTGTGGTTTGAACCTTTTAGGCTATGGAAGTGTAGGAGTAGAAACACTTCCATATTTATAGTTGTCACTGGTAGGCTTCCTTGTCACCATAATTTTACTTTCAATTTTTCGTTCCAACCTAAATTCCTTTTCCAATGTATCAAGTTTCCAAGGGTGAACCTCATGTTGGATGTTACCCTTTAGTTTCCCTATGAAGACATCAATCCTATGTTCCTCTAGAATATTATTTACCCTTATATTCAATTTTTGGAAGTCCTCAATGTGCTCCATTGTAGAACCATTTTTTTTGAGATTTATCAATTAGCTAAATAAGGTGTTGCTCTTTGTATCCTCATAATGTGCTATCATTTCCTCCGTAAAAAATTACCAAGTGAGAGGTGGTTTATGAAAGCAAAGCCATCGACACCATACAAATTGATTTTGTTCTAAATATAAAGTTGCAAAGCATACCTTTTATGTGTTTTGCGTATTATGGAGCTCAAAGCATTGCTCCATTTGTAATTTCTAAGATATCGGATTGTTGCCATAAAAAATCCCCATATCTATATTTGAAATATGGTGGGTCTTAAATCCAACACTAGATTTTATGAAATCATAATTAACATTTCTTTCGTTCTCATTGTGAGTTTCCTCTACTACCTTTTTTCCATTAGGAAGCTTTTCTTGTAGAAAAAATTCCAAACCTTCCTTCAAACCGTCCATGTCTTTCTTCAGATATTCCATGCCATTCTTCAAAACATCCATATTAGTTTCCATGCCTTTCTACAAACCATCCATCTTATCTTCCACGCATTTCTGCAAACCATCCATGTTGCCTTCTATACCATCCATCTTAGCTTCCACTTCATCCATCTTAACTTCCATGCCATTATTCAAATCATACATCTTAGATTCCATGAATTTCTTCAAACCATCCATATTAGCTTTAATACCTTTCTTCGAACCTTCAATTTCATTTTTTGTTACTCTTTGCGAGAGTGAAATTTGTTGCACTTGGTCTTGTAATTTTGATATATCATGTTGCACTTCTTCCTCTTCTTGAGCCATAGTAGAGCCTTTTGAGGGTTTAATGGGTGATGAATTCTTCTTAGGAAGAATTTTATAACCCAATACTAATATATATGCTTGAATATGCCCTTCGAATCACTTCAAAATAATTTTTCAAATAAGACTTATGCAATTTTTACAAAAAATATACACCTTTTTCTCGCTTTTGAGGAGCTCGATATTGAAACTCATGTATCTCTGTAATTTCAGATGCCCAAGATTTTATCTTTGGTACATTAGTATCCCTATGAAACTTATTTCTAATTCCATAGGTTAGACCTGATTCAGATTCTTCAAGAAAATGTTATGCCAAATCTGCCACAATGATCTAATTATGGACTCGTTTACTAGAGAAAACTTGTACGACATGTCACGTGTCCCTGTTTCCTTCGGATTTGAAATTGGTACATAGGAAACTACAATCCGTTTAATTTTGTTCAATTTTAAGAGAATTCTAATCTGACACTCAGAGAGAGTTATGATGATTTTCCGAAGGTCACCTCTTTGAGATGAAATTTGGGAGCCTACACAAACCCTAAATTCCATAGATCATATATAAAAAAAATATTGTGAACCAAGATCTGAAATTTTTCCATGGATTTTCTCCGGCTTTTGGCGAAAATGGGTTTTTTTTATCTTATATATATATATATATATATATATGTCGAAGAATACATAAATTCTAATCCATTAACCTTGGATTATAACATAATCGTAGTTCCCTTGACTAGATCTACAAAATTCCAGGGGCTGAAAACCATCATGCCCCAGAACCATGTGCGAACCCATGCACATGACCATGGATGGGTCCACCCATCAAAAAATAGGGTCCAAAAATTTTTGTCGAGGCACTATGCCTGACGCAACATACAGGGGAGTCTGTCACCCCTTCTGTGACCCCCTCGCGCTTGCGACTAATTATTTAAAGAATATAACACATACCCAACAAAGACAACTCAGAAAGGGTTTCCAGAAATATGCAAAATACAAATGGTGAACTACATCCCTAGGGCTAAAAATTCACTGAAACTAAAAAAATGGAAAGAAATAGATGAAATGATGTAGAAATGAATGAAGCCTCCTTCCAATAGACTCTGCAAGTGAAAGGTTGAGCCTTCACTGAATATCTAACATCCAAAATGATGCACAGAAACCACCCCTGCAACTGCACTCTAAAATAATGCAATCTAGGGCTGAAACTACACTGTAGGGGATGGTAATGACTTGGCTGGGCACCAAAATATGAAATTAAGCCCAAGGACCTCTCTTGCTGGCCTCCTCGTGGAAAAAGTGCTTCCTCCACTAAAAAAAAGCTAATAAATGGCAATTTCAAACCCTCCATGGCTTCTACCCTACAACACAGCACAACCCTGGCAGAAACTGCATTGTAGAGGAAAGATAAAGCTTAGCCTAATGCCGAAATGTAGAAATGCAGCTCAATCACCTATCCTGAGTGGGCATTCGAAATCCCCCGAGGATGAGGATGGGATTCCCGCTTGGAAACACCCTTGTGATAAACAGCACAACCGTCTCTGCTAAGAAACTGAAGAGAGAAAGAAGGCATACATACCATAAAAAAATAGTAACCAACATGAGCTCTATCCTGCCTTCCCTTCCCTTATATTCTTTGTGAGCATCCTCACCTTGGCCCCCACTCATTAAAGCCACTACTTCCATGCAAAGGATCTCCCTCGAAAACTGCATCGTCTCACATTGATTACCCACTCCCTCGATACCAGCATTGTTGATTTGGTCAAACTTGACCCCATCCACATGCTTCATCCCCTATTCAGACTTAAGGGTGCTTTATCCAACCATTTTGATTCTCCTTATTCACATTAGGAGTGATTTTATTCATACTTATGAGATTTATGGGTCTCCCTACCCTCTTATTCTTATAACTAAGAAGCAAAAACAAAATTTAATATTCCAACTAGTTGAAAGATAATTGGGAATATGACAGTCCTCCCCTCCCAAATGTTGCTTGTCTTGAAGCAATTGTAAAAGTGAGTGCTGGAAAACTCCTCCTCCTCCCCATGTGACACCTCCATGTGATAAGCTCTCCTCATGAACCAACTGTCCCCCAATTAATCCATCCTTGAAGTGATCCTCCCAAGTGCTCATGAGATGCAGCTCCTAATTGCTCAAGTTAACCAAATGGCTCATCCCATAAAGAAACAAGAGTTCTAATGTAGCAATCGTGTATTCCCCAATTTTCTCCCTAAAGCATGAGGCAAAAGAAATGTGGGGAATCTCATTCCCAATGGGCACATCCAATCCATGTGTCATCCCTCCAATCATTCCCACCATAATGATAAGAACATCATCATATGGGATAAAAATCAAGGACACACTAGCTGCCATATGAAATACTGGAGGAGGATAGTCCCACAAGTTGAACTAGCACAATTTTACTCATAATTGCCTCAAAATATGATATTATGAGTGGGTTCCCAACCACTTTCTTGCTTCCCCAGTCCTCTCACATGCTTGGAGAAGGTGAATGATGTGTGGTGCCAATTGAGCACACCCGGAATAAGATATCATCTCCCCAAAATATCCTAGGTAGTGGCCATGCCTATCACTGATTGTGGCTCCAAGTAGATCATGAAATCTAAATAAGAAAGTGCTCCCTTTTGGAGCAATGTATTGTATATGAATGGAAAAGGAATACATGCACTCAGTTAGTGAATCTTTATGCACAAAAACACAATCCTTACCATATACTTTGAGCAAACTGGTGAAGTGGCTCATAGATGGGCCTCCCCTCATCTCCATCGGATAAGGACATGGCTATGAAAACTCTACCAATAATTGTTTCCTCTCCCCAATATCCAAATAACCCATGCATCTCCTGATATGCTGGTGCACCTCCTCTGTGAAGCCTTCCAAAGTAAATCCCTCCATGATAGTATGGTATGATCCCATCAAATCAATGTGGCTAGAGAGAAAACCCTCATATGCTGCATGTAGTAGCTTCTCCTTGAGCTTAGAGGCTCTAGTCAAGAATATCGTACACTGAAAATAGATGACCCCGTCTTTCACTGCATATCTCCCATCTGATAACTGGCCATCAAGTAACATGTGAAAAGAGATCCTTTGAGTATTCCATCAATAGTTGGGATCTCCAATAAGGATCTATACTCCATAATGATAGCACTGTTGATCTACAATGTAAAGCACCTTTCATGTGGCTTCCCTCTTCTTTGACATATCCCATGCCAAAGTCATACA
Source organism: Pinus albicaulis (assembly GCA_034641835.2). Classification (NCBI taxonomy): domain Eukaryota; kingdom Viridiplantae; phylum Streptophyta; class Pinopsida; order Pinales; family Pinaceae; genus Pinus; species Pinus albicaulis. The sequence goes on along the minus strand of CM076578.1, from coordinate 541,678,038 downwards.
CCGAGATGCTTCTATCCTACCTCTGCTGCTCCTCCTGTGGCTGCTCATGCTCAAGTGAAGATTGAAGTTTTTTGAGGTTACCCTTCCATAAGAAGTTATCACCCATCCAAAACCTTTTGAGTTTTTCCAATCTATGCATGAGTGGCCACTAACCTCTACCATTTCTGGAAGACTCCTCCCTATGTGGAAGTATCTTTTGATTCTCCAAAGCCATGGAGTGGTCTCCTTGCACCATGATGGTGTGATCCTCCCTCACTAAAACATCTTCTCTCAGTGCAAGATGTTTGGTAAGAGTGGGTAATAATCATATTGGGAGAATGTATCCCTCCTCCTTGAGCCAACTGAAGACTCTCTGCACCATGCCAAGTCTTCCCAAGGTGCTCACCCCTCCTAGATATATCAGTGGTGCAACCTGTTGTGAGACAACTCTCATAAACTCCTGATCTGGTGGCCTCCTAGGTGGAATGCCTCTAAACAATAATGTGTCACAGTCCAAACTCATCTGCATAACTAATTATACTGTTAGGTCTGCGCTTCCACTTTGCAAATCCAACTCTATTTTCTATGCGGAAGTTGTCTGAGAGGGATATGTGTGCATGCCCCTAATCACCTAATGCTTTCCACTCTTTTTATCTATCCACTCCATCTATAAAGTCTACCAATTTGTGGTGACCTTGCCCAATGTAGTCAACCAATACACACCCAATATCACATTGGTGTCACAGATGTCAACCATAAAGAAGTGATCAGTCAATGTATATGTCCCCATAGTGATAGATAATGCTGGAACATACTGCATGGTTCTAGCTCTTGGAACTAAAACTGAAAATCCCTCAAAGTCATCAGTATGTATTTCCCTCCTCTGCACTAATTGGGCATCAATAAAGTTGTGGGTATCCCCACTATCAATCAACACTAATACCCTTTGATCCTGCATGGAACCTCGAACTCTCAAGGTCAAGTACTTGGGTTCTCCCCTCAATGATGAAAGGGCCCCTCCAATTCGAGAAAATTCTCCATTCCCACCTCCTAGTGGTGGTGGATCCTCTCCTGTTATTCCATCGCTATGACCTCCTTCTGGTTCCTCTTGTTCTTCTTCTTCATCACCATAAAATACCTCTATATAGTGTGCCTTCCCTGCAGCACATCTATGTCCGGGTGCCCATGATTCTTGGCATGTGAAGAAAAGATTCCTTATCCTCAAGTCTCTCTGGACATCATCACTAAGAGGTACTTTGTTTTGGCTCTCCTTTGAAGGTGGAGCCTTCACATCTTTTCCCTTTGATGGAAAAGTGGGCGTTTGCTGAAATGTAGTCTTTTCACTTAGCAAGGCATGTTGTAGATATCTATCCCTTTCAACAACAGCTTGAAGGGTAGTCAGCTTGGTTGATTTAACCAACCCATGTAGAGGCTCTTCTAGTCCATCAATAAACATATAGAACCTCCTAGCTACAGATAAATTAGGAACCATAACAAAAAGTTTTAGAAATTAAGAAATGTAAGTTTCTAGATTACCTGACTATTTGAGCTTAGCTAGCTTAATGAAAGGTGCGTCTGGGTCTCTTTGATAAAACCTCTCCACCAACGTCCTGGTGAAATCTGAATATGCAGTCACATTGGAAAGCCCTAATGTAGAAAGACCATGAAACGACCAATCATGTACCTCACCCTCAAGGTGCAGTGCTGCTATTTTTATGGCTTCCATCTTCGATATTTGGTTCAACTGGAAGTATATGTCTAGCTTCTCTACCCAATATTTGGCTACGCATTTGGATGACCCATCAAAATCGAGTCAGAAGAATCTACCGATAGTCTAGTGAGGATCATTGTTTTGTATGAATCCTCCACCTCTATTGTGATGCTGAGATCTCCTGTTGTCCTTTATCTAAAAAAAATCCTAAAAAATAAAATGATCTTTGAATCTCTGAGATTGAGACTCATATTCAAGAAATTAATCTTCAAGAGTTTATTGTTCTTGAAAACCTCCATTTCCCACTGCTAAGAATGTAGGCATAGTAGAGCGTTGGGAAACTTGTTGCTTCATTGGTTGATCATGCTAGTCATGTGAAATGTCATAGCCTTCTACATGTAGAAATAATTTAGAGGATTCCTTGTATCTATCCATCCTCATCTCCTTGATATCTCTTGCAATATCTTGCATGGTTTGAAGAAGAAGCTTGGGAAACTCCTTCTCCTCATCTCCTCCTGATATGGGATTTTTTCCCTTTTCTTCTCTAACATCTATACAATAATATCTCTGGTTTCTTTTGAGATTCCTCTTCTCTATTTCTGTGAGAGGATATCCCTCTTCTGATGACATATTGGCTGAATGCATAGGTTGAGCAAAGATTATGCTCTGATACCACTATAATATTCCAAATTAGGAAAAGTAGTAATATTGAACACAATAATGGAAAATACCAATGAATACCTATACATCAAACATGAGCCAAAGATATATCCATGGTATTAAGTATAACAACAAAAAATGAATACAATATCTTGCGGATCAAGTCCCTCAACTATGCAAGAGAAGCCTCCAATGCCAAAAAGCACCAGAACATGAAATGCATCTGCTACACAAAATGTCAGAGAACTAATACAGTGCAATCCCAGTGAATGTAACTATAGCTAGAAAATATAAATACATCGATATGATAATAAAATGCTCAAGAGGTTCCAGGAATGGAGATATAGGCCCTCATACACTTTCCTTAGACAACCCATAAATGGTTTTCGTAAATATGCAAAATACAAATGGTAAAGTACAATCCTAGGGCTGAAGATTCACTGCAACTAAAAATTTGGGAAGAAATGGCTGAAATGATGTAGAAATGAATGAAGCCTCCTCCCAATAGAATTTCGAAGTGGAAGGTTGATCCCTTCAATGAAGATCAAACGCCCCAAATGATGCACAAAAACCACCCCTGCAAGTGCACTCTGAAATAGCGTAGTCTAGGACTGAAACAATGTTGTAGGGGATGGTAATGACTTGGAATGGTGCCAAAATATGAAATTAAGACCAATGACCTCCCTTGCTAGCCTTCTAATGGAAAAAATGCTTCCTCCACTAAAAACAAGCTCAGAAATGGTTGTGGCAAACCCTCTACTGCTTCTACCCTATAACACAACACAACCCTAGCAGAAATTATGTTGTAGAAAAAATTTGAAGCTTGGCCTAATGTTAGCATGTGGAAATGAAGCTCAATCACCTCTCCTGAGCAGGCACTCAAAGTGCCCCTAGGATGAGGGTGGTATTCCTGCTCGGGAACACCCTTGTGATAAACATCATAATAGTCTCTGCTAAATAGCTAAAGAGAGAAAGAAGTCATACATACGATAAACAAAATAATAATCAATATGAGCTCTATGGCTGCCTTCCCTTTCCTTATATGCTTTGTGAGCCTCCTCACCTTGGCCCCCACTCATTAAAGCCACTACTTCTATGCAAATACTCTCCCTCCAAAATTATGTTGTCTCTCATTGATTATCCACTCCCTCCATAACAACATTGTTGATTTGGTTAAACTTGACCCCATCCACATGCTTCATCCCCTATTCACACCTAAGGGTGCTTTATCCAGCCATTTTTATGGTCCTTATTCACATTATCAGTGATTTTATTCCTACTAAGGATATTTATGGGTCCCCATACCCTCTTATTCTTCTAACAAAGAAGAAAAAACAAAATTTGATATTCCGACTAGCTAAAAGCCTATTGGGAATATTACATGTTGGCCTTGTTGGATCCAAGCATCATCCCAACAATGTGTAAAATAAGAAGTAGAGACATATGGATGAAAATGTACAATGTCAAACCATAATCTCCTAATAACAACCACCACCGCAAAGCCTTCTGCTGCCATGCCAAATCATCATTAAACCAAGTAAGAGAGACATACTCTCTCAATAGAAGCCACCACAACAATGCCTCTTACTGCCATGCAAAATCAGCATAAATCCAGGTATGAGAGCCATACTCTCTCAAAATAAGCCATCGTAATAATGCCTCTTGATGCCATATCACATCATCATCATACCTAGTACAATGACCATAATATTCCAATAGAAGCCAACGCAGTAAGGCCTCCTTTTTCCAACCTCTATCATCATCATGCAATGTATGGGGAAAAATTAGCCCATACTCTCCCAATAGTAACCAAAGAAACAAAAATTCATGTTTCCATCTTACATTATCATGACGCAAGTCATGAAGCAACAACATATTAATTGACATGTGGAATTCCACATCAGAACAATACAAAAAAGCTCCCTGCTACCACATCATGTGAGAGTTATGCCATGTCCCAAACAAAAGTACATATATGGATATAAGAAATGTCCCAAACAAAAGTACATACATGGAAATAAGATATATCATGTGATGGAAAAACTCTCTCAACAATAACCAACACATCCACGCCTCCTTTTGTTGCATATCATCAGTGATGTACATGGCATGGACCATACAGACGTGAGATATTGGGTAGTAACCATACCCACGCGAAAGCAACCAGTGCAGCCATGCTTCTTGTTTTCCTGTATCATAGACCTGTAAGTAGGTTTTTAGCCCCTTTCTCATCCTCCTCATCCATTCATCCGACTGTGGATGATGAATCATGTCATACTCATAATTCGTATCCACCCAAGGTAGAATACCATCCTCCTCCAACTGATAGTCTTTTCACTCCATGAGATGTTGAAGTGCACCTCCTTTGAGGTATCTCCACGAGATCCTCTCATAAATGGCCCAATATAACCCACAAGGTTCCATACATGATGTAGGTAGAAATTCCTCTTTGAGCTGTGAAAGGATCATCAAGAAAACTCCATCTTGATAATGGAAAATTCTCTCCATCATAAGATGTCCACCATCTATCATTTGTCCCTCCAGTGCTTCATGACTGAAGTTGCCTTCGAAATGATGCAAGAATAATGGGGCCCTCATCTCAGCACCGTTTCTCAATGACATCCCTGTAGATCTACATGGGGATACATCTGCTATCTCCTCGCCATACACAATGTTGAACTCATAGTCTGACAATGTAGTGAATAGAACTGTGCTCCTCCCATCCTCTAAAACTCCACACTTCAACACAAATTTTTGGGTGTAGCTCTACCATGATAAACTAAGATATCTATATATCTTCTCCTTGATCAAGTTAAGGGTCCTCTGTGCAGTGATAATTGGATGCTCCAAATTAGAAAGGTGCTCTATTCCTTGGTTATGCAATTACCCTGATGGCATGGTCTCACAAATCTCTATATGAGGTATTGAAATTGGTTTGGATGAAATTGTTTTCAAACTATGGAGAAGATGAATCTATGGAACATCTTTCACATCTACAAGAGTTCCTCCAATCGATGAAATAGCCTCTCCAACTACTGGTAATGGTTATGGTTGCTCCTCTTCTAATGTAACACCTTTGGTGTCTACCTCCTCTTCCTCATATATATCATGGATCATGCATGGGACTCCCAATGTCAAGATATCAAGACCATCTTGCAAAGATGCAAGTGCTCCTCCTCCTGATAAAAGTACTTCAGCAGCTGTTGGTGGTGGTAGGGGCTCCTTCACCAAAGTGATAATGCTAACATATTCCTTTGGTTCCTCATGTACTATCTCATCAATGATGGGAAGTGTCACAATGGAAAGTGTTTATGATTTCATTCTATCAAAATTCTTCTTCGGTCTCTGAATGAAATCTGCATAAGTAGACACTTTGGCATGTGACTAATGAATGAACCACCAACCCTTTGCTTCACCTTTAAGGTGCATCGCTGCAATCTCAACAACCTCTCTTTCTGCTATTGGGTATAACTGAATGAATTTTTCTAAATATTCCCTCAAAGACTTCAATGTGCTTGTGGATGATCCATCAAATGTATGCAAGAAGAATCTATGCCTCTTACTTCTATTACTGCTGTGAGATCTCCTTTCTTCATTTAGTTGTAAAAACTATTAGAGAGTTATATTTTCCTTGAGTGCTCTAGGCTATGATTTGTACTCGGATAGATATTTACTTAGTGTTTGATTCCATAAGTCTCCTTCATATTCATATCATTGAACTTCCTTCTCAAAGAAAGGGGATCTAGTAGAATGTTGTGAAGCTCTATGCATTGCTGGTCTTTTCTGTTGCTGATAGGAAGTGCTTGGACCTTCCTCTTTCTAAAATCTTCTTGGATCCTCCTTTTTTGTTTCTCTCTACATTTTATTGACCTCCTTGGATAGATATTTCATAGATATTAAGAGAAGTGAGGAGAAACTTAAACCCTCAATCATTGTAGATCTCTACTATGTGCTTCTTCTTTTGATGTTAAAGATAAAGTGTCCATAAGCTGAGCCAAAGATCATGATCTGATACCACTATAATATCCCAAAAGGGAGAATGCAAAAATAAAAATAAAAAATAGCTGGAAACTATAGAAATGTACAACTAATCTAAATACACCATAAAAATGTACAAAATAACTGAACCATTTTACTATATAGGAGGTGGAATACAAGTACATCAATGCTCAAAATATGAGACACTCAAGCGAAAGAAGTGGCCTAGAATGACCCTAAAGTCCTCCCACAAGAGGGAATATAGAACTGTTGGACTGTTGGAAGAAATATTGCATTGTCCTTGCTACAAATGCCGAGACTGAAACTGCCAGAAAAATATAAATGTGTAGATCTAGTAGTTCTGGAGCTCAGATGATGCCAATATTTCATATCTGTGCTCTATGATGAATACCCAAGATAATCTAGAAAGGATTTCCAAATCTGAAAATCTTGGAAAATCATCCTCTTAGGCCATGAAACTATATGACTGCTAGATATGCAGATCTGAAGCATGAACTCAAGATACGATTTCTGCAATGATGTACAATCAACTATATGCTTAAAGAGTTGATCCCTTCACTAGATCCTCAAGCTATAAGCTCAAGATATAGCTCCTCCTTCCTCCTCCACTGATTACAACTACTAAATACACAACACTTGAGTAAAATTGCACTGTTAAGGATGGAGACTCTATATCATGATGTCAGATGCTACAATGAAAATCCTCAATGGTGGAAATAATGTGCCCAAAGTGAGGAGATGGTCCCTCACAAGATTTCCATCTGAAATAATGGAAACTTCCTTCCTCCAATAGATCTACAAGAATGGACAGTGCAATACCTTGGGGAATTGTTGATGCATGGAGGAGTGTAATATTCGTATGAATGTTGGATATGAATATATAGATCTCGGAAGGTGTAAATTGAGGAACAAGTGAATCCTCCACTAGTTTCCTAGATGAAATTCTAGAAACAACCTCCTCCTCTCAAACCCTCAAGTAGGAATGTGTAATTCTTGAGACTGAATGTGTTGTAGAGAGGGGATGAATGTGGCACCAATTCCTGATGATATATGGCATATCAAAATAACCTTACCAAAGTAGTAACTCCAATTCCCCCGTCGGTAAGGGTGGGATTTTTGCTCGGAAACACCCGTGTGCTAAACAACATTATAGACTTAGCTGAACAACTGAAGTGTGCATAGAAATTGTAGATGACCAATTCGGATCTAAAAAAATAAAAAATAATAATCTAAATCTTGCCTTCTATTGTTGCCTTCATCTTCCTTATATGATTTATAAGCCTTCCATAGCCCTAGCCCACCTCATAACAATGTTGCACATGTGGCCACTAGAATCCATGAAGACTACATTGTCTCTCCATTTTCTCCACCATATTTGCATTTAATTCCCATTCCCTCCATTATCTGTGCATTAGATGTACCACTTCCTCAACTATTTCATCATTATTGCTCTATAAAATTACTTTTAATGCACCATGATCTCATTTGACTTCCTTTATGATCTCCGTGATCTCATCATTAATACTTCATGATCTCCACTCTTCCTTCATTAAGAGGTGTGCTCCACTAATCCTTAATGCAAATATAGATCTAAATTATCCACATACACACATAAAAAGTGGATTGTATTCATCTATGGGGTTTATGGGTCCCTCCACCCTCTTATTTGCTTAATTAATTAAGGAAATTAAGAACTATAATATTCCAATTAACTGATGGAAAATTGGGAATATTACATATCATGCCTTCAAGGGAGTAGTTCTTCCAAAGTGGTTTTTGGATGTAGATGAGCCATAGGTGGGAAATTGTTGAAGGATCTGAGCAAAGTTATCCATAATCGCGTTCCTTTGTTTCTAGAGGGTCCCGTTGAGTAATATTTTGATAGGATATCCTAATCCCTCGTATTTATTTTCTTCCACCATGGGAGGTCGTCAGGGTTTGCGAGGATAATATTGCAAGGGCTCAACCAAATTGAGCGCTAACTCCTTATACCTTGACCTGGTTGGGGACATGCAAAGAAAAACAGAGAAAGAGAAAACTACTTTGACACTAGTGATCCAGATTTATCCAAGAACGCAATAATACACACAAATAAACATAAACATAGATATGAAATGAAAATAATATTTCATTTCATTAATATCAAATAAATGAAATATTCTTACAAACATAATGGCAATAAACTAGCTAGGGCACTCGTAGCATATCTCTGCGAAGAGATGTGGTGGCTATAGGCCTCTGAACTGTGTTAAAATGAGGCTCAAGGGCCTTCTTATTATTGAGAAACAATGTAAAAACCTAAACATTCAAAAACCTAACCCTAGTAGATGAAGTGCCAAAAATATGAGCCTCGTTTGGGTAAATTGGTGTTTCAACTTCCCGGGGATGTAACTTTGGCATATGATATATGTTTGATGCACACCGTATCTCGTTAGAAAGATCTATTTGAGTACTATGACCTTTGATGTGAGAAAAATCGGTCGATGGAAAAATGTTTCTCTAGTTTCTCCCAAAAAATTCCATTTAGGGCCTCAAAACGACTTTGGAAGTTTGAGACCCGAAAAACTACTAAAAATAGAAAGTTGTACAGAAACTGAAAAAATAACAGAACTGGTGTTGGGGATTCAAATGGAATTGGTGGATGGCCACCAATATCCACCTGGATCATTAGGGCCTCAAAACAACTTTGGAAGATCATGACCTGAAAAAATTCTCATAATAGTAAGTTGTGTTGAAACTGAAAAACTGAAAGAAATGATGGTGCGGGTCCAATGGAATAGGTGGGTGGCCACCAATATCCACCTGGATCATGAGCCCCTATTAATTAGAAAATTCCAAAGAATTTATTGAAAAATTCATCTAAGGTATCCTTCTAACATCATGCATGACATGTACAATTTTCTAATTATACAATTCATAGTTCTCTTCCCTTTAACTCCAATCTCAAATAGGCCTTCCCTTTATTGCTAATCTCACAAGCTCATCTCTTAGTGAAAACTAGTTAAAATTATTATAACTAAAATAATTGAGTTGACTAATTACAACTCAAAACAAATCATTAATGGCCTAGAGAAGGGTTATTTTTACACACCAAATTTTTAGTTCTCCCAAATGTTCGGTCTCCTCTTGGGTGTGTTGACTAGAGTGGATCAAGCACTCAAGAAAAGGAGGTTGTTGGATCTGAGTGTTACTTTCTTGCTTTTCCTCCTCAACCTATGCATGTGGAGATGGAGGATGATTTTATAGGTTTACTCTTCCTCACCTGAGATTGATCTCATATATATCCATAACATAAGCTAGATGGGATGTCTCTACATTGTAAACCTGATGTGCCTACTTGTTGTTCATTTTCAGATTGGGTTGTGTAGGCATCTCAAGAAACCTTGGTGGAGCATAATTAGTTAGCTAAGGTTGAGGTTGGGGTTGAGGCAATAGAGGATTTGGTTGATTATGTTGAGGCCTCCACCCTTGTGATGGGTTGCTCCATGGAGGTGGTGGAGGAACATACTTCTGAAATGGTTGGTTCACATGATGAGGGTGACATGGAGGGTTATATGGCCAAGTAGGACGTGCAGGCCATGATGGAGGAGTGGAGGTGTACTAGGAATGAATTGGTGCATTTTGATTATTATGGTAATAGGAGTGAGGTACAACTTGCACATCCTACTGATATGACCTATGCCCTTGAGACCTTATTTGATTTATGAAACACAGTTGCTCTGGTCATACTTCTCGACATAGATATACATATTTGATCCCATGTAAGGAGGTACACTTATGTGTGGCATGATTCTCTTCACAGACTAAGCAAACCTATATAACATTCAATGGACATTCATTCCCAAGGTGTTTTCTAGTACATCTATGGCAGAATATATCCAAGGCTCTTTCTGCCTCCCCTTGCTTCCTCTTGATTTGAATTATGTCCATTTTCATAGAAAATGTGTGCATCATCTTGAAGTCCTCCAAAATATTTCCAATCTCATGCTTGATGGAGGTGGAAGAGGAAGGGGTGTTGGTCATACTTTGGCTAGCTCTACCTTTCTTCATGGATTCCTTAGAATGGTTGTTGAAGAGATTTTGGGTGTCCTCATAAGGAAGTTGGTAGATATATTCTCCTGATAGTATATTAAGGGTTTCTATCACCTTCTCCCCAATCCCTTAGAGAAGTACCAATTTAAGCGATCTAGGATCAAGGTTGCAGTTGGATATTTTATAATTTAACTAGAATATTTCTTTATAATCTTGTAGGGTTTCTCGAGGTCCTAGAGTCATCCTAAATATTTCCTCTTTAATCCCCTTGGACCTACAGTAGTCTCTATACTTGTTGTGAAAGGAAACTTGTATCTGTGCCCAGGAAATTATGTTGTTCCCATGGAGACCCATGAACCAACACAAGGCTACATCATTGAGGGTGGATGGGAATAAATTCAACTTTTGATCATCTGAAGCATAGTCATAGGTTCGACAGAAAACATCAAATTCAAACATGAAGGTGTGAGGATCCTAAGAGGTAAGTCCATGGAAATGTGAAGGGACTGAGGGACTGATGTTATTTATCCTTGTTTCCCCATATTTTTATCTAATGGGAAAGACTCTTTGGGTCCCAGTCCCAACCATGGCTTGGATTGGCGAAGTAGTTTCTTGAGGTGAAGCAAGTTCCTCTTCTTCTCCAATAGGTTCTTCAAAGTGTTCAAGGGACTCACCTGGGGTGTGCTCAACCTCATAGTCACTGAAGAAGTGTGAAGCATGACTCTGTGGGTATGTGGGATTTTTCGGTAAAAAAATTCCTTGGTTATACCTGCTCCTACAAGGCATGAAAGTCAAACTATTTTTTTATTTTTCAATATTTATGGAAATTCATGTAAAATAAAAGTAGAAAAGAATAATAAAACCAAATTAAAGCATCTACTTAGACACCTCCCCAACAACGATGCCAAAAAGTGATGAGCCCTAGTAATGCACCAAGATTGCTACAACTCCGAGAGGCTACTCTACATTACTTTATCAACCCAGGGTTCGTACAAACTTGGAGGTGGAAGTGCTATATACATAGCAGATTCATTCTACTCATGCCATCCTCTTATATGTCCTACGAAAATGTCTTATTGCTGGGGCTTATGAGTGAAGTCTGTCACACTTCTAAATTAGACCTAGAACTATAGATGAATCAAAACCATTACTCTATCAACAATCAAAGGACTATTTTGAAGCAAGAAAATATATGTAGCTATTTTGCAAGGAAGGAAATCTACAATTTAGGCTATTGAAAGAAAGAGAAGTAAACTAGGCAACATTCATGAAGCAAATTACTGAATTGAAATTATAGAAAGGAATATTAATTCAATCACTCATTGTTGGGTGAAATGGATAAGTAAAATCTAACTATTTTATTCTTAAATTCTATTCTTTAACAATGCATCTAGTCATGGGCTAACTATGCTTGTAAATTTTCTTCCTTGTAGGAAATGAAGGAGGCGCTAAGGTGGCTTAAGAAGTTCCTGGACTCATTGATTTAGAGTTGAAGGTGTCTTGGAGGTTAAGGTAGGGTCAAGTGAGGTGGAATATGGTTTTTGGGCTAACAGAGTGGCTAACTAGTGCTACTCCAAGATCTGTTATAGGTTTCCTGTAGTTCTACAGGATGTATTGTAAATTCTATAGGAAAGAGGCCGAGGGTTTTTTGAGGAAAAATGTGATGACAAAAGGGGTAGGGAAGGTTAAATGAAGGTGTATTTAGGTATATGTAAGGTTTCCAAGCCCTTGGAAAAGATTACAACTTCTCTCAAATCTTGTCTTGTACTTCTAGGGTTGATCTCAGTGTGGTGGTGAAAATCTCAAAAACATGGCTGAGCAGGACTTTGTTGAAAGGAGATTAGTGAAAGTTGAGAAATGGAGTTAGGGGTCTTGATGCAGTGATCCTTTGGTACTCTACTCAAACCTACAAGCACATTAACTATTCATGTAATAAACATTGATAAATTTATGATGGAGAAGACAGAAAAAATGAGTTGAATTTGATAAGAAATCGTACTTATGTATTCAAACAGAAATCTAACCCAGCATTCTGAACATGTTCATGATAACTAACCCACTATTGTGAACATTTTCATGATAACTGCAACAATATATTTATTCTTTCCAAGAAGACATAAACTAAAGAGCAATTTTGGGCATGTTATGAATATCTGCTCTCCTCGGGCTCCAATCAAAGAGGTGAGTGAGGGAGGCATTGAGACACAAATTTTGGAGTTTATATGCTATTATAACATGATATACAAGAGTGTAAGTACAAAAAATGTGAAATGGAAGCAAACCAAAAACAATATAATGAAATGTAAGAAAGCTAGATAAAACTCATAAAGTAAACTAGCACAAATGGCACAAAAATAAATATAAATACGCAAGAGAGAGAGACTGAGGCCAATATATTGGGCCCTAACCCACAAGCTTAGCTCTATGAAACTAAATTAGTGAAGGAAAAACTGAATATTCATTTTATTGTAGAAATATTCTCATTACATAACAATGAAAGTCTCAAAAGTGTATCGCAAGAGCTAAGAGTCTATTATCTTCCTCGAAAATTTGAATCCTAATGAGCTCTTTCTCTATCATATTTAACCTAAAGGGTAGCTATCGACATCTCCTAAAAACTAGATTATATGTCCCCTTTGACTTCAAGAGAAGTGGAGCTTTGGTGCACTTGATCTTCCACTTGCTTGGGTGCCTTTGATTTTGAGTTGTTGGAGGGAATCTTGAGGATCCCTTGGAAACCTTTAGGACTTAAGGAGGTGGAAAACAATTTTATAATGTCTGCTCGATTTCTTCCCTAAGCTTAGTTTGCACAATATTCAACAAAAGTGGAATATCATCATGCTTATCTTGCATTTAACCCATATTAGGCATTCAAAGTATCACAAGCCTTAATCACCATCAACACTATGAAACATAGGACCATAATCTAATTAAATGTGAGAAAGAGAGACTAATAAGGCTAAAAAGGTGACAATTAACCCGTCTAATTATGCCTAATGATGGGTCTCATCAGTTACCATGACCTATTGGTAATAGAGAATTATTTATCATATTTATCTTAATGATAACTACATTTAACTATTTAGTATACGTTCAAGTTTTCTAGAGTTGGAAGTAAGATATATGATTATAAGTGAGGTTATATAGTGAGTAAGTTTGATGAATCAACATCACGCTATTAATAAGTGCATAAACATCCTTTCTTGATTATAGATTGTTATCAAAGTCACTTCATGAAAGAGGGATCCTATACGATTGATGCCATTTTGTATTGTTGGATCCTATTTTGATACTGAAAACTAATGGAAGTTGACATAATTGAAAAACTAGTAATTTCATGGTAATTTCATCTGGGAACATTGTCAAGGTTACTTAGCGGTAATGAATCATGTCCCTTTTAATGAGTTGCTCAATGAGAGGAATTACGTTGATTAAAGAAAATCCATAATCCAATCTCAACCAATTAAACTATAGTCATACCACATTGACCAATTGTTGTATATTTATGCACTGAAGGATTATATATATATATATAAACAAATGGACTTATTCTCTATGTACAAGGAAAGAATATATTTGGTTTTCAATAATGATTACTAGTAAATCTTTGTTCAAGTGCAACTTGGAATAGCCATGATGATCAATTCAATGTAACCATAGACATTGTTATTTCTATATTGTGGATATAAATATATAATTATTGAATGTTATTTATTTTTATCGATTAGGTTGATTGATAAATATGTTAACCATATGATATGTACATGCTTTATTGTCTATTCAAACAATTTTTTTTACAAGCATATATATGGACCAAGTACCTCACGACATCATGTTCTAGCCCGCATGACATCATGCAAATCCAAGTATAAGTACCCATGTACTTCATCTTCATCCATAGTTGGAGTACTAGTAGGTATGATTAGCAGTATTAATCATACCCCTCTATGTATGTGTGGTCTCCTTCTCCTACAACCCCACTATCCATATATGGGTTATCAAGTTAGGACTCATCAAATCATACAAAGACTATGATAACATCCATCAATGTAATCCATATATGTAAGAATAACCACTAGCTTCCCCAATGCTAAGTAACGAAAACATGAATATATAAATCATAAAGTGGCTGAAATCATATGGTATGGGTTATGTCCATAGTCCTCTTTCCCTATCACAATGAGTAAACAATCAATACAAATTGATAAACATGATATAACTACCATGTAGCAAGCATCATAATGATCACATATAAATATCATAACCAACATCATTGTCATCATAATGAAGGTAAAATATCATAATATCATGAATGTAGGTCTCCTCAAAATACTTTAGAAGTTTGGATCATTGTATTGATGTCCTCAAAAGAATAGTATACAAGTAAAATATTGTCTATATGTCATATTGAACTATAATAGGGCACTATATTTTTTTACTATAGTTCATTATGATTAATTAAAGTAGACTATGGTCAATTATAAATACCTTAGATGATTTTGGTTGTCAATTGTGAACTATGGTTAAGCATGGTTGACTGAAGTTAACATTCAATTAACAATAATCAACCAAGCAATACGTTAATCAAGATCATGATTAAAGAGTTGCAAACAAGTAAATATATTCCTTAATAGATGTCCTAATAACAAATATTAATCAAAAAAAATATCAACCACTTTTAAACTCTATTACAATTAAGTAAAAAAAATTATACTTATAAAAAAAATGTCATTCAATGTAATAAATGTATTTAACCTATAAAATTCTAATTAAAAAAATATAAATAATGTTATACATAAACCAATAAAAATATAATAAAATGTACATTATTGATTATCCCTTATATATTCAATTTTACCCATTATTAAATGTGCTTATCGAATGGGCATAAAGATGATAAAATATCCTTCTAAACTTAAAAAAAATATTGAGTATTTTAATTTATAATATACATTTTTAAATATTAAAAAATATATTATTCTTTTAAATGAATTAAACATGAGATACTTTCATTTTTAACAATTTATGATTTAAAATCTTTTAAATAAAATAACAAAATTATTTAGACCACATCCACTTCTAATGTGATTAAAGTAGTTTAAATGTATAACCACTTATGTTAGATGCAGAAGTTTCTTTAACCACTTTTGATACCCAAAAAAAGCGAGAAGTCCAATCATATTAACATATCAATAATACTAATCACAAGTAACTAATTAAATTAACGTATGTTCTACACAATGCATTGACACTTACCCATCAAACATGAACGTTTGTGCATGTCGGCTTGTTTATCACAATATTTATAGTGGTTGGTTATAGCGTTGTTTACTATCATCAATGCGAGTGAAACTAGCATTGTGACTTACCTTGTTTGGTGGCGAGTTTCTGTGTTGAATTACATTGTTTTACCTTCAAGCTTCTATCTTCTTAGAGCAAAATGTCTTTCCATTTAATTCAAATCTGTATTGTATGCTAGAGCTTTAACGTTAACTTTGAAATCATGTTTGAAAATCATACGATACGATTACTTTGAAGAGAACGATTTTATGTTCTTATGAGATTGATGAAGTCATTTTTGTTGCATAATGGTCGTGATTATGAGCTCCTTACAAGCACCCCAAATATGGAATTTAGGAAGAAGTTCTGCATCCAATTTGTTCGAATGGTTTACAGATTGTTAAATTTCCGAAGGTAATAGACGTCAGCTTTTTATTTATTTCAAATTCCCTTAATATTCATTCTATCGACAAATTTCTTTGACATTGATAATTATTGTGTGCCTTGTGATAAATCAGCTTGGAGGGTTTACATGAAATTCTGTTTTCGATGTCCAATAGGATCGAAGAGTTTCTGACATCAAAGAGCACAACAGAAATGGACGTATTGCGAATCATTTCGATTGTAATATTTTGTGTTCATTTTCATAAGAGGATGCCAGGACAACCTGGATTCCCTTTCGCGCAATTGCAGAGATATGCCGTTTTAGTTACTTTTGAATTTGGGGCGCGCCTCTTGAAAATATGTGCCTCTGTCAAAGACGTCTTTTCAACTCCTTTGTTGCCTGGTTTACTCGCATTTGTAGAGTGGTACGTGTACATCCCTGACATGTCTACAGAGAAATCTAGGACTTATGCCTCTGTCGTTAAAAATCAAGATGTCGAAGCCAGGATAAGCAGGGCCAGACACATCTTCTGGAACGGTTGCCAAAATTTTCTAAAGAGCACCTTGTCACGAAATAACGATGAATTAGTGGATCATGTTGCCCTCAGGGAAGATAGAGTGCTTCAAGTGTACGCCCCATTTGGTCCAGTTTACCGTGAGTTGAAGTCTGGACCAATTTCGTGTCGAGCCGACGAAAATAAGAATCGCATGGGAAGAATAACCGATGCAGTTCAAAAGGTTTTGCAGAATTGTGAAACGTCACAATTACCAGGGGATCCAAAAAGACCAGAAATTAATCAAGGTGGTATAAACATGCCTAATTTTAAAGGTAAGCAAATAGTGGATAGATCTGCTGGACCTTCTCGTAGGAAGAACTAGAGTAGATTTTAGGGTTTTTTTTATTTTTTTTATTTTTTTTATTTTATATTTGACAATAATGAGGAGGATTGTGAACTAGCTAATCTCAAATATATGTGGTATCTTAATTATATGAGAATATTTAAAAGCGGTTGAAATATAGATTTGGTAAGTCCAAAAGAACATGTGTGAGGAAGGACAACTATAGTCTATTTGAGATACATTATTCAACCAGTTTTAAGTTGTTCGTTGAGAATTGACATTAATTAGGAGGATTATGAGGGGATTAAAGTAAATATTTGATGTGTTTTATGATATGAATATAATAGAAATGTGGGAATGTAATGCATATAATATGTAATATGAATACTGTTGTTTGTATATTAAAGCCAAATATATGTAATTAAAAAGAAACAATATAACAGTATTTTATAGTCGGTTTTAAAATTAGTTATGAGAAAGTATAAATACATATTATTATTATTTTATTGAATAAGTATTGGATTATATTGCTTTGTAATAAAATATGGTCTGTGAAGTGATATTTTTCATAATGAATAGTTGTTAAAGGTAAAAGTTTTATTTTTTTTTTCTTAATATTTTTTGTATTGTTAGTGGTAAATGTATTTAGTGTTTCTATTTGAAGTTTAGTGTTTATTATTACTTATTATAAAGTATAAATACACATGATTATTATTATATTGGACAAATGTTGGATTATATTGTTTTCTAATAAAGTATTTTTTGTAAAGTGAGTTTTTATAATGAATATTTGCTAGTGTTACTATATTTTAAGTGTTTTTTTTTGTTTCTCAATATTTTTGATATTGACACACCTAAATGCATTTTTTGTTTCTCTTCAAAGTTTGATAATAAATTACTTTATATAACGAGTAGAATATTTGGTAGTGTTATTTTATTTTAAGGTTTTCTTTTGTTTCTTAATATTTTAGGTATTGTTAGTGGTAAAATGTATTTAGTGTTTCTTTTTGAAGTTTATTGTTTATGATTAGAAAATATAAATACACATGATTATCATTATATTGGATGAGTCTTGGATTATATTGATTTGCAATAAAGTATGGCTTATCAAGTGATTTTTTTAATAATGAATATTTGGTGGTGTTGCTTCATTTAAAGTGTTTTTTTTTTGTTTCTCGGTACTTTTTATATTGTTAGTGGTGAATCCATTTAGTGTTTGAATTCCATTTTATAACTAGTAGAATATTACAAAACCAGACACCACATTTTAACAATTTATGTACAATGACATTTTTTTTTTGCATTGAATTAATGCATAAGATTAAGCTTAGTAATTTATGAAATAGCATCTTATGATCATCAATGGTATGATCATAAGTTAACGATGCATTTAAAGAGAAAATTCCTTTAATGATTATTTCAAAAAACATGAATAGTAGGTTAAACCAAATAACATTTTGTACAAAAGAAATTGGGAAGCTATAGAAATCGGAAAACACCCCAACAAACTTTACCATGACAAGGGCTGGAAAATAAGCAACAATTGGATTTCGGTGCTAAAACAATAAACATATCGACACCTAACCCATCCCATTAACCTCAACTTTTAACCTTCTTTTAAACATTTCCATTTTAAAAACCTTTAATACTTGAAATATTTTCCTTAGGAATGATAATTCAATTAAAATCACATATTAATCTATTTCACAAATCTATTATCATTTTAATCCATCACCATCTAAAAAAAATAAAAAATTATCATTTAGTTAAAAATATTATTACTTTAGATCTTAAAAATCACCACTTAAAATTATCAATGAATTAATAAAATTCTTAGAATTATTAGTAAATTAATACAAATTCTTAGATAAATAAATTATTAACAAATATATAAATAATTAAAAAAGTAATTAAATTAATTAAATTAACAAATGAATAATTAATTAATAAATTAATTAAATTAATATTGTAAAAATCATCAAATTAAAATAAATAATCAATCATATTGGGTGGTGCATAGTATCCAAAAAGTTCTAACATCAAATAACATAATAAATTTGGATGTATTGCAAGTGAATGTGACTATAATATTTGTTGTTCATCTTCATGAGAGGTTGCCTATAGAAGTTGCATTTTATTCAAACTTATTGTAGAAATATGTAATTTTAGTTACATTTTAATTTGTGGCCTGCATCTTACAAATACGTGTATTTTTTGAAGATGTATTTTCAAGTAGTTTGTTGCATGGTATACTGCCTTTTTTCAAGTGGTTATGTACAAATTTTTCATGATTACAAATAAGTTTGAATCTAAGACTTATGCCTCTATTGTTATAAAGCACCTTGCGGGGCAAGAAAAATATTTTGGAGAAGTTGCCTGAATTTTCTAATCAATGGTATCTTGAGTTTTTACAAAAAAATATTTATGAATTATAAAATCATTTTTTTCTAATGGGAAGATAGAGTGTTCAAGGTACCTCCCATTTTATAGCTCAAGAATCGTATGGCAAGAATAATCAATATAATTTGAAAGGCTACGAGAACTATATTTCTTGGTATTTATTGGTAGTGTTAGTGGTAACTATATTTAGTCTTTATCTTGGAATTTTTTCATGAATTATTATTTATATAAATATTTTTTAACAAATTATCCATAATAGTATTTTTTTTCCATACTAAAATATTACTCATTGTTAACATAATGATATATGAAATGAAGTTTTACGATCGATCATGGATAATGTTGTTAAGATACAAAATTGAATACCTAAAACATAGGGTGAAGAAACTAAATTTTGAAAAGAAAACAAAAAAACAAATAATAGGGAAAAAGTAATGGATTTTGAAAAGCTATGTCTAATTGTGAAAAATCACAATTAAAAAGTGATAAAAAGACAATAAATTAATGAAGGTGTCCTAAGCATCACTAATTTTAAAGATAAGAAAACATTGGATGTATGAATCACGTCTAATGCACCTTTTGGTTGTTGAATTATTGGTTAAACTGAGAGGGGAGGGGGGGCGGTGAATCAGTTCCCCCCCCCCCCCCCCCCCCCCCCTCCTCTTAGTTTAACACATTCATGAGCTTTTATAGTTCAAGAATCGTATGGCAAGAATAATCAATATAATTTGAAAGGCTACGTGAACTATATTTCTTGGTATTTATTGGTAGTGTTAGTGGTAACTATATTTAGTGTTTATCTTGGAAGTTTATCATGAATTATTCTTTATATAAATATTTTTTAACAAATTATCCGTAATAGTATTTTTTTCCATACTAAAATATTACTCACTGTTAACATAATGATTTATGAAATGAAGTTTTTCGATCGATCATGGATAATGTTGTTAAGATACAAAATTGAATACCTAAAACATAGGGTGAAGAAACTAAATTTTGAAAAGAAAACAAAAACACAAATAATAGGGAAAAAGTAATGGAGTTTGAAAAGCTATGTCTAATTGTGAAAAATCATAGTTAAAAAGTGATAAAAAGACAATAAATTAATGAAGGTGTCCTAAGCATCACTAATTTTAAAGATAGGAAAACATTGGATGTATGAATCACATCTAATGCACCTTCTGGTTGTTGAATTCTTGGTTAAACTAAGAGGGAGGGGGGGGGGGGTGGGGTGAATCAGTTTAACACATACATGAGATTTTTAAAATTTTCATCAGCTTATTTACAGCTTACTTTTATAACCGTCTTTAGTATATGAACAGTCTTAATATGTTGCAGCAAGTATTAAATTAATTTGACATCAAACTTATTATGAGAGCAGAAAAAATAAAGCAGAATTGGTAAATCATCTCAGCACATAGGCAACACAGATAGAGACAACATATATAAGTGGAAACCCATAAAGGGAGAAAACCACATCTTATTATTGTTGTGATGCAAAGGCAAGCTCCAACTCCTTCTCACCACTGATTTTCTGTAGGCACCAACCTACAGGAGGCTCCAACCTCAGTCAGCTACAACTGACATATATGAAGCTACAACTTGATAGGGAAGCTCCAACTTCCTCAATTTATCAAAAGAAATGTTTGCTAATTTACCACAGATATCAGCTATGTTCTGTAGCATCTCTTTTTGCTCCTCTTTTCCTGCAATAGTACCCAATCAGCTCAATACATCAAGGGTGGGACTCTTCTCTTGATCTCCAAGACAGAAGCTTGAGATCTAGCTCCTCCTTTCTTTGCTCAAGTTGGAGTTGCACACTGCAAAACTGTTGGAATGAACTACACTATCAAGAGGGTTGAATTTGTAGCCTACTGCTAGGTGATGGAATATAGCTCACAACTGATGGAAATAATCTCTCCAAAGTGGTGAGATGATCCCTTATAGGATTCCAAGCTGAAATACTTGGAACTTCCTTCCTCCACTAGATCTACCTGGCTGGACTATGCAATTCCTTTAGGAACTTCTCCTGCATGGAGGTATAAACCGATGGCCTGATGTGGAATATCACAATGCTACTCCTAGAAGACTGAAATGGAAGAAAAAGATGAAAGGATGAACCCTCCACTAGTTTCTTAGCTGAGATGCTAAGAACTACCTACCTTCATCAATATTCTGCTCCACTTCTCTATAATGTTGCTCCACTATCTAACTAACCCACATTCACATAAAAAAAGTGGACTTTATTCATCTATTTGGTTTATGGGTCCCTCCACCCATTTATTTAATTAATTAATTGAGAAAATTGTGAACTCTAATTATTCCAATTAACTGATGGAAAAATTAGGAATATTACATTCAACAACTCTCAATCGCACTTCCCAGACTACAAGAATTACGCATTATTCGAACTAGGGTGTGAGAATCGAAAGGTTTTTCCGAAATAATTCAGCTAAGAAACTTATGGATGGATCATCCCATAACACCGTGCATCCATTGTAGTCTTCCCGAGAGTCTCATTGACATATCCGACATCATTTCATCCATCTATTCTCCTATGAAGCAAAAATTTCTACAGGGAATTGCATAATTCTGCAGAGTGAGGGTTTCAACAGAAGAGGAAGTTCTACGCAACTCAACTTGGAATCCTATGAGGGATTTAATCCTTCACTACGGGTATCACTTTAGCGACCTAGAGATCCGACATTGTATTATCTATCAGCGAGGCTACATCATTATCCCTCCCTAGACAAATGCGGTATTTCCCGCGAGTTGTGCATGTAACCCTGCACATTCAATGAAGGAGCTAGATCTCAAGTTTTGAGCTTGGGGAATCGGGATAAGGGACCAACCCTTTGAGTTACTTGAGCTGTAGTGGGTGCTATTGTAATATTCCTAATTATCTTTTAGCTAGTTTAGAATATTAAATTATGTTTTTTGTCAATAAAATAAATGACTAAGAGGATAGGGTGACCCATAAATATCCTTAGCGAGAATAAAACGACTTCTAGTGTGAAAGTGGATCAGTGTATCTGGTTGAATAAAGCACTCCCCTGGTGTGAATGGGGGTCAAATGCATGTGGATGGGTTCAATATTGACCAAATTAACAACGCAATCATGGAGGTAGTTGAGAGATATTGGATGACAACATAGTCATAATGGGAGGAAGTCTCCATGAGAGTAGCATCTTTAATGAATGGTACCAAGGGGGAAGGAGGATCACAAAGAATATAAGGAAGGGGATGGAAGCCATATATTTCATTATACATATTGTTTATATTTGGTCTTTTATGACTTTCTCAGCGTGCTTCGGTTTTTAGCGAGCTCGCTGTGGTGTTTAGCACAAGGGTGTTTTCCAAGCGGAAATCCCACCCTCATCCTGGGGTACTTTCGAGTGCCCACTAAGGAGAGGTTCATTTGAGATTCATTCCACCAATTGGCATTAGGCCAATCTTCATCCATCTTTCAGTAGACACGGTCTCATTTAGGAATTTCGCAATTCAAAGGCGGGCGAAGTCATAATGGAGGGCTAAGAACCTATGTTCTTGAGCTTGTTTTCCGGTGAAGGGAGCATTGTCATCCGCAAAGAAAGACTAGTGGCGAGGCATATCAAGCTATTTTCTTGTTATATCAGCCACCTCCCAGTAGTTATTCAGTTGCAAAGCGTAATTCAGCCTTAGGGTCAGCATTTTTCATATTGTGTATTTTCGAAACCCTTTTCGGGTTGTCTTGCAATTGTGCTAAAGAGCCTAGATCTTTGATCTCGACATTTTTTGAGCACTATATCAGTGAGATCCTTGTATTATTATTTTACATTTGCAGTTATTCTCACTAACTACCGCATTCATGGCCTTCCAGGCATTTTTGTGTATACGTGAATATTTCATGTTTGTGTGTATTGAGTCATTGGAGGGCTTGTTTTTCCTAGCTTGAGTGTCCTTTTCCTAAAGATATTTACTCATTTATTCTATTATACATAATCTAATGGCTCAATGATTTTCTCATGTTTTTATGTATTGATATTTACTTTGGAATTTCCACTTTTATGTTCAATATTCCTACTTTTTCATGTTTTTTGGAATATTACGAGTGGTATCAGAGCATGATCTTGGCTCGGCCTATCGACATCACATCTATGTCATCAAAAGAAGAAGATACTCGTCACATAAAGGGAGAAGAGGTACATTAATAGAAGACAAAGGTTTGATTATACAAGCAATGAAGAAGACAAATGCAAGACTCCAATATCGAGAGAAATTGATGAAAAGGAGTTTCCAAAGCTTCTTCTCCAAACCGTGCAAGACATTTCCAAAGAAATTAAGGAGATGAGGATGATAGGACAAAAAGAGACCCCAAGAGGGTTTCTACATGGAGAAGGCTCCAACATTTCACATCACTAGTGTGAAAAACCATTAAGGCAACAAGTTTACCAACACTCCACTATGCCTACATTCCTAGCATTAGGAAATGGAGGTGGAGGACCCCTCAAACTAAGATACTCTTGAATATTATTTTTCTATATTATGAGTCTCAATCTAAAATATTCAAAGAGAATATGAAATTTTAGGAGCTCGTCAGATCAAGGATAATAGGAGACCCTTGAATAACAATAGGAGTGGAGGGTACATGTAGAACAATGATCTTCGGCGTACTATGGGTAGATTATTTCTCCCCTGCTTTTGATGGGTCATCCAAGTGCACAACCAAGTCTTGGGTGGATAAAATATACATCTATTTTGAGTGGAACCAAGTACCGCAGATTGAATCTTTTTAAGATAGCAGCACTACACCTTGAAGGTGAGGCACATGAACGAGTGGTTTCACAGAGTTTCTACATTGGGGCATGCTAATGTGACCGCATATGCAGAAATTCACCACGAGGTTAGTAGAAATATTTAACCGGAGATATCCCCAGTAGGCACCCTTTGTTGAGCTAGCCAAACTAAAGCGACCAGAAATCCAGAGGCCTATATCTTTCGAATTCCTAAACCTTTCCATCATGGTGTCGGATTTATCTACAAGTAGGGAAATTTATATGTTCATTGATGTGCTGTCAGAAGCCTCTCGGATGAGTTGGTAAAGTCCAGTAGACCAAATATGCTCCAAGATGCCATTGAGAGGGCTAGGGACTTATAGGATGCTTTGCCAAGGGAAAGAGCTCCATTTTAGCAAAGACCTACTTTTTAGTCAAAGGGGAGATATGTGAAGGTTCTTCCACCAAAGGAGAACCAAAACAAAGGACCTCTTAGTGATGATCTCTGAAGATATTTGAAGAGGAGGAAGCTTTTCTTCAATTTCCAAGAACCATGGGCACCAAGGCATCGGTGTCTACGTGAGAAAGACACACTATATTGAGGTATTCTTTGATAGTGAAGAGGAGGAAGAAGAAGAGCCGGATGATACATCGGTGTTGTGGCACCGAGAAAGGATCCACCACCACCAGGAAGTGGAAGTGGGGCATTTTCTCCAATTGGAGGGGCCCTTGCATCTTTGCGGGGAGCACCCAAGTATCTGAATTTGAGAGTTTCAAGGGCAAAAATTCAAGGACAATGAGTATCAATATTGATAGTAATTGTGGCTACCCGCAAATTTTATGTTGGGTGTGGAGCCCTGATTATCTTGTTTTACTTTGTATCACAACATTGGACCCCTCGTACCTTAAATGGGGCAGCAGAAACGCCGCCCATAATTAATCACTACTTCGTGGGGGGGTCCAGGGCGGCAGCGACTTTATGGATCGGGTGGGGGGTTTTCGAGGGATGCTCGAAGCTACAGATGTAAAATTGCCTTGTAAAAGTATAGTAATTTCTAGTCAATCTGGGCCGTTCATTAGGCGAATGATCCGACTGATAGAAGTTATGTTTAGTTTAGGGTTTTTTTCCCTAGAAGGAAACCCCTCGCTTTGTATGAGGGTATTGTATTGTGGCTGTGTATTGTATGTGTATTCTCCGAGCGGGAAATAGATAGGGAGACTATGAGAGAGAACAGAGCATATTACAGCGGATCTGCTGTAGGTTTTGTCTCTTCATTTTTCTGGATAATAGAAAGGAAGGATCGTTGTTTCGGGGTGGACGTAGCCCAAAGCTGGGTGAACCACATATATCTGTGTCTCTCGGGTTTTTATGTGTTTTGTGTGCTTGTATTTTCCGCATATTTTATGTGTTGCATTGCTCCATAATATATAATTTTCTAACACTTTTATTGATGCGTAGTTTGGTGCGGAAAGAGAGCAATACCCACCCTGAAGATTCGAAGGATTCTCGGTTTTG
This sequence comes from Pinus albicaulis, assembly GCA_034641835.2. Taxonomy (NCBI): domain Eukaryota; kingdom Viridiplantae; phylum Streptophyta; class Pinopsida; order Pinales; family Pinaceae; genus Pinus; species Pinus albicaulis. Next base: position 541,652,483 of record CM076578.1, on the reverse strand, counting down.
GTTCCGAAAGAGCTAAAACCATGTAATGTGTGAAGTATGTACTCAACATTGTATGTAACCTTGGGGACATACACTTTGACTGATCACTTCTTTGTGGTCGATATTGCTAACACAAATGTGATATTAGGTGTGTAGTGGTTGATTACACTGGGAAGGTCACCCTCATATTGGGAGACCTTGCATATGGAGTGGGTAGATAATAATAGCGATAAGCATCAAATGATCGAGGGGGATGCACACCTTTTCCACCTTAGGAAGTCTCTCGCACATAAGATGGAGACTCGATTTTCATAGAGGAAGCGAGGGAAAAGCAGTCCACTCAGTTATGTAGCTTACGTTTAGACCGTGATGTTTATTGTATTTGGAGCCATCTCCATAAGGAAGGCTCTCGAACTATAAGTTTGGGTAAAGATTTCTCACAAGAAGTGGCACCACTCATAGATCTAGCTAAGAGAGAGAGCCTTGGATGGGACCAACATAGCACAGAGGCCCTTTTATTTGGATCAAGGAGGAGATGAATATTTTTTTAGGTATCGATATTAGCAACTCTCACCAAGCCTTTTGTGCCGAAAGGTGATGGCTTCAAGAGGGAATGATGGCACAACTATGGTACAAGAGGTATATTCCATAGCCTTTCGAGTCGGAAAAGATACTTCCACATAGGAAGTATTATTCCATATATGGTTAGGGGTTGCTGGCCTTCATACATGCATTGGCCAAACTCGGGACGTTTTGGATGGGAAATAGCTTCCAAGGGAAGATTGGCCACAACAAAATCCAATCTTTTCTTGAGAAAAAGAAGCTACAAGGGGAGGGAAAAAAAGTGGATTCGTATAATTCTAGCACATGGCTCTCGCATTGAACATGTCAAAGAGGGAAGCAATGAGGTAACATGTGCCTTATCACAGAGGCAGTAGCGCTATCATTGATGAATGTGGATCTAGATTGGGAGTCCCTAGCTATAGGTGGAGTATTCCAAGAGCCACTTCACATGCGAGGTACCCTGATGGGCAAAGTGACTAATGAGAGGTGTAGAGTGATGGATGGAGTCATCTATTACTAGGATCAGATATTTTTGACTAGAGACTCTAAGCTCAAGGAGAAAATTCTACACACATCACATGATTCACTCCTTTACGGCCGCCAAAGTTTCATCACGACATATTAGGCCATTAGGGAGAGATACTCATGGGAGGGTCTTAAGGAGGATTTTCTCAGCATATCAGGAAGTCTCGTAGCTTTCTTGAAGAATGAGAAGGAAAAACAACCATCCCACAAGGTTTTACAGATCACTTACTTTTCTAGGGAGGGAGATGGGAGAACCTTTCTATGGACTTCATCACCAACTTGCCAACAATACATGGTAAGGATTTTATGTTTATAATCATTGGTCAGCTAAAAAATTATTTACATTCTTTGCCATTTATTTATAGTGCACTACTCCACAAAGAGACAAGCCTCTCCTTGGACTTCGTGGTCTTCTTAAGACAATAGTTAGTGATAGAGATATCCACTTCGTGGATGGTTTGGGGTAGGTGTTATTCTATTTTGGGTGTACCCAAATTGACACCAAGTATCAATTATTACCCCCCATGGGGATGAGAATATAGAGGCAACAAAACAAGTGGTTGGGAAGCTACTTGCCACATTATGTTGCGGGGTAGCAAGGAGCAGAGTCTACATCGGTTCCACTTGGGGGACTATTGTTACCATCTCATGTTCCATATGGAAATCGATGTATCTCTATTTTTAGTTCCATATGGTGATAATTATATATCCATTGTTTATAGAATGGGTGGGACAAGAAAGGTTCCTAGAACCAAAGACCGGATCCTAGAGAGTGAGGATATATTTCGGTCTCTTAAGGACAACATTGCTATAACCTAAGATCACCGTAAGTTATATACGGATCATGGGTGGGGAGAGATATATCATGGGGTGGAAAGTTTGGTCTATCTCCATTTTCAACCATATAAACCATCTACATTAAAGAGGGAGCGGACTGAGAAGATTTTCTATGGGTCACAGAAGGTGATCCATCTTGTTGGGGAAGTAGCATATGGGTTCGAGCTTCCCATTGGGAGTAAGGTCCCCAAAACATTTTTCATGTCTCATTCCCCAAGAAGGCCATTAGATAGCATGTAGTTGCCACCATGGATCTCCCACTTCTTTATGGTGTGAGCCATTTAGTTTTATCACCAAAAGGATAACTTGGACACTTGGGAGGGGAAGCTAAGGTATAGGTTTATTGAAGAATATCTTATTCATTGGAGGAATCTATCGGATGAGGATACTTCATGGGGAGGAGAGAATATTTTTCAACATCCATCCTGCAGCTTTCTTGAGGACAAGAAACTTTTGGGAGGGGAGGATTGTAATATTCCTGAATTAGATTTTACTCTAGTTAGAATATATATATATATATATATATATGTCAATAAAATAGATGAATAAGAGGGTAGGGGACCCATAAATCTCCTTTGCAGGGGAATAAAACCACTTCTAGTGTGAAATGTGGATTGGTTTATGTAGTTTAATAAAGCACTCCTTGGTGTGAATGGGGTTAAATGCATGTGGATGGGGTCAAGATTGACTGAAATCAACAGTGCAGTCATGGAGGGAAGTGGAGAGATATTGGAGGATAATGCAGTCATAATGGGAGGAAGTCTCCATGAGAGTAACATATTTAATGGGTGGGACCAAGTGGGGGGAGGCTCCTGAAAGCATATAATGAAGGGAATGGCGGTCATAGAGGGCACTCGAATATTATTTATCTTTGGTCTTTTATGACTTTACGCACGCTTTCAACTATTTAGCGAGAGTCTGTTGTGTTGTTTAGCACAAGGGTTGTTTCCGAGCGGAAATCCCACCCTCATCCTTTGGGGGACTTCGAGTGCCTACTCGGAGAGGTCCTTTGAAACTTAATTCCACCATCCGACATCAGGCCAATATTCAACCATCTTCAACAGACACAATCTCCTTTAGGAATTCACAATTCAGGGACGATAGTTGTGGTGGAAGGTTGAGAACCCAATTCCTTGAGCTTGTTTAGGGAGTAACGCTTCATCAAAAAAGCTATTGGGGGAGAAGTATCAGCTATTTTATTTTTTATATCAACCACCTCCTAGTAGTTATTTAGTTGGAGAGTGTAATTCATCCCTAGGGATATTTTTTTCATATTGTGTATTTCCGGAAACCCTTTCCGGGTTGTCTTGGAATTGTGCTAGAGAGACTAAATTTGTGTCTCTTGTGTAGTAATTGAATTCATGAAAGACATAATAAGCTAAGAAAGAAGATACATAAGTAAAAATAATTAAGCTCACAAGTAATTATGAAGAAGATAATTTGAATTAAACCTAGCCCTACCTAAATCTCAACAAACCTTAGGTATTGTTTAAATGCAACAAAAAATACCATTGATAATTTGACAAAAAAAACTACCATTAGAGAGAATAATTATCACAACATTAATGAAATCATTTTAAAGAAAACTTATTATATCATTAATATGTGTTTTACCCCAACAAACCCCCAACATTTTTTATTTATACGAAATATATTCCTATTAATATATATTTAGGTATATTTTGTATTAAAACAAATTTATAGAATATTATTATAAATATTGAAATGTAACTTACAAAGTATAATTTTACCATTTCAATAATACATCTACAAAAAAAATATATAAAATTAAAAAATCATATTTATAACATTGTATATAGGACAACCTAGATCCATCTTAATTCCAAATCTATCATGTGCAGATAGGGTACAATTTTTGTTTCGAGGTCCAAACATCTATTTTAAGTGAAAAGAATCTTACAATGCTACTAGAATTACGAGACATTGAGAGAAAGTGGTGGTGTCTAAAGACTCCATTGTTGGGATCCCACTACTCACTAGAAAAAAATTAACATGGAGTTTTTTTAGTCTTTAAATACGCTACATAATAGATGAATACCATGGATAAAATGATAGATTCACATAAATCCTAGAGCTCAAAAAACCACTAGAAACTTCACACTCAAGTTTAGCCAAACCTTAATATTCACATATAGGGTACAATTTTGTCGAGGTCCAAACATCTATTTTAAGTGCAAAGAATCTTACAATGCTACTAGAATTAAGAGATAGTGAGAGAAGTGGTGGTGTCTAATGACTCCATTGTTGGGATCCCACTACTCACTAGAAAAAAATTAGCATGGAGCTTTTTAGGCTTTAAATACGCTACATAACAGATGAATACCATGGATAAAATGATAGATTCACATAAACCTAGAGCTCCAAAAACACTAGAAACTTCACACTCATATTTAGCCAAACCTTAATATTCACATAATTTTTATAACATTGCAACAACAATTTAAAATTTTTACCCTAATTTTCAGGTATTCAATGTTTCATTTCCATTTTTTTTCATATTGTGCTAGTCATAAAAAAAGAATTCGTAATAAATATTCACAGCAGAAAACACTAAATGGTTCTACCTCTGAAATACCAAAAATGTTGAGAAAGAAAACAAAAACAAAAAAAATTAAAATGAAGGAACACAACTTAATATTCATAATAAAATAGTTTATTTGATAAAACCATACTTATTACAAAATAATATAATTTAACTCTTGTCACTTTACAAACTATAATTTATTAAAAAAAATACAATCAAACCTTTATTCAATATAATACTAATAATATACATTTATACTATCTCATAAACTAATTTTAAAATAATTTATAAAATATTTATTATTATATTATTTCTTTTTAACTATATATTCCATTTATTTCACTTTAATATAAAAATTACGAGTGACCATATTATATCCTTTACATTCTAAAATTTGCATTATATTGTCATGATAAAATGCATCACATATATGTTAATTCTCAACCAACAACTTAAAACTAGTCTGAATGATACCTGAAAATTGACTCTAGTCATTATACGAGAAGGTCCATTAGACTTGCTCAGTACCTCCAATGTTTTCCTTATCTTTAAAAATTACTTATTCTTAAGACACTTTGATTAATTTATTATTTTTTTTGGATTACTTTTTTAATTGTGATGTTTCACAATTTGACATAGCTTTTTCAAACTCCATCAATTATTCTTGCCTTAATATTTTTGTTTTCATCAACTAAGCATGAAAGCTGATCTTGATAATTTTAGCGCACTAAATGGATTAAATCAAGTGGGGCATATCCTTGAAGTATTCTATGTACACTTCTTTCATAGATATAAGTTATTAAGGGATTTGAACCTATAATCTCATAATTTATACATACTTCATATCATAGTAATTACTAATTAAGCTTCCACTCAAAGTTAAAAAGTGTCACTATTATTTATTAAATCATTCTAAAAAAAATTATAAATCATTAATATGTTGTTTAAAGAACTATCTATATAAAAAATTTATATAAATATATCAAAGCATCTAAATGTAACTTCAATTTTTTAACTTAAAAACATCATCCATGATCGCAAAACTTCATTTCATCTATTATTATGATTAACGAGTGAGTAATATTTTAGTATGGAAAAAGAAAATACCATTTCACATAAATTGTTGAAAAGCCACTATATAAAGAATAATTCATCACAAACTTCTAAAATAAACACTAAATACAATTACCACTAACAATACCAAGAAATTGATGAGAAAAGATTTTTTTTAAGATAAAGCAATAATACACTATACTTACCAGAAAAGTTAATTCAAAAACATAATTTTATTACAAAAAAATATATAATCCAACACCTATACAATATAATAATAATATGTATTTATAATTTTTCACAACATGATAATAATATGTATTTATACATTCTCACAGACTAGTCTTAAAAGTATATAAAAGTATCTAGGAAATAATCTTTATTTTATTATTTCCTTTTAATTAGAAATCACTATAATATTCTAATTGCATGATCACATTATATTTTCTAATATTTCTAATCCTTTCATACTTCAACTACATCAGAATATTATGTTCACATTGACACAACACAATAATTTAACATTACTAAGCTCATAATTCTCCTAATTTTTTATCATATTTCTTAAAAATATTTATTCAAAAAATACTTTGAAACTTATTGGATAATTTCCACATCAAATTTAGTGCTTCCTCAATCATGTTCTTTCGAACATACCAAAAGGTCAAATAGACTTATAATTTACATGAACTACATGGTTATCTTTAAAATTGACAATATATATGCCACATGGAATAACTTTCTTGTCTTTGTTGATCACCTTGTAATTACATATCTTTTCAAATTACATCAATTATTCTTGCCATGATTATTTTTTTTTGGGCTAGAGACTAAAACCATCTAGACAATTTTAAGGCAAGGTGAATTAGAGAAAAATGGTATGTATCTTGAAGCACTCTATCTTCCCATAAGAAAAACATGATTCTCTAATCCATAACTATTTCTGTAAAAACTCAAGATACCATGAGAGTCTTGCATATTTTTTTTCTTAAAAAGACATTGACTAGAAAATTTTCGGAAAAAAATATTCTGCTTGCCCCACAATAAAAAACATTTGTACACGAACCACTTGAAAAAAAGGTACTAGACCATCCAACAAATGAATTGAGAATACACCTTCAAAAAATACACATATTTGTAAGATGCATACCACAAATTCAAATGTAACTAAAATAACATATTTTTACAATAATATAAAATAAAATCCCAACTTCTATAGGAAACCTTTCATGAAGATGAACATCAAATATTATAATCACATTTAGTTACAATAAATCCAATTTTATTATGTTATTTGATGTTATAACTTCTTTAATACTATGCACCACCTAATACTAGACTTCATCAAAATGCCACCATGCTTATTTTTGAGTTTTTATATTTTCATTTTTTTCCCTTCACTTTTCCCTAATATATGGACTAATGCTTTCAAAAAAACATCTCAAATCTATCTTCATGAAGTTATGCTAATTTAAGATGTTGATCTACTTTACATTTAATGAGCTCTTCATTTTTCTCCCTTTATGTATTTCCCCAAACTTTATTTCTTATGTGAATCAATGTACATCTATATTAAACACATATTTCCCATTCCAAATTATCTCCATCTCTACTTAATATAAACATTGATCATTTTATATGATCGTATAGCCATTACTAAGCATTACTAAAAAACTAAAAAAATTAAAAAACATTCAAATGCCTTTCAAATATTCATGTACTGATACTTTGTACAAAATGTTATGAGTTCTAACATATACTTCATATTTTTTGAAATAATAATTAAATGAATTTTCACTTTAAATACAACATTAACTTACGATCATACCATTGATGATCAAAATATTCTATTTCACTTATTACTATGATTAATCATATTTATTATTTCAATGCAAAGAAATATCATTATACATAAATTTTGAAAATGTGATGTCCATTTTTGTAATATTGTACTAGTTATAAAAGAGAATTCAAACACTAAACGGATTTAGCACGAGCAATATAAAAAATATAAAAAAATATTGAGAAACACTTAAAATGAAAATGAAGCAACAACACCAAATATTCATTATAAAAGTCACTTTATAAACCATACTTTATTACAAACACAATATAACCCAACATTTATCAAGTATAATAATAATAATGTATATTTATACTTTCTCATAAGTAATATTAAACACCAAAACCTCAAAAAAACACTACATACATTTAACACTAATAATACAAAAAACTATTAGAAAAAAAATTAAAATAAAACAAACTATTTACTTTTACCAACTATTAATCATGAAAAAATATTACTTCATAAACTAATATTTTATTACAAAAACAATATAATCCAACACTTAATATAATAATAATAATAATAATATGTATTTATACTTTTTCATAACTAATTTTAAGAGAGTACTATAAACTACTTATTATTATATTATTAGCTTTTAATTACATATATTGCACTTTAATATACAAATTACATCAACCATATTATATTCATTACATTATCACATTTACTACTATATTAATATCATAAAACACATCACAAATATCTTGACTATGAACTACTCATACTCAGCTTAATTATGTCAACTCTCAACATCCTAATTAATGTCGATTCTCAACGAAAAGCAACTTAAAACTAGTTGAATAATGCCTAAAATGGACTATATTTGTCCTTCCTCAAACATGTTTTCTTAGACTTACCAAGGCCATAATCAACCACCTTTAAATATTCTTATCTCATTGAGATACCACGAATATTTAATATTAGCTAGGTCATAATCCTCCTAATTAATTCATTTCAATTATCAACAAACAACTCTAATACCTATACCTAAAATCTACGTTAGTCCTTCCTACCAACAAGAAGGTCCATTAGACCTGCTCTGCACATCCACTATTTGTTCTTACACCTTTAAAATTACGGATGTTTATACCACCTTGATTACTTTCTTTCCTTTTTGGATCACCTTGTAATTGTGATGTTTCAAAATTCGGTGGCACAGCCTTTCGAACGGCATCGATTATTCTTGCCATACGATTCTTGTTTTCTTCAGCTCCGCACGAAAGCGATCTTGTCAAATTCAGCATACGGTGAACTGGATCAAACGGAGCGTATACTTGAAGCACTCTATCCTCCCATAGGGCAACACGATCCACTAATTCACCGTTATTTCTGCAAGAACTCAAGATACCACCGTGGCCCTGCATGTTTATTTTCCTGACAAGGTGGTCGATAGAAAATTTTGACAGCATCTCCAGAACATCAATCTTGCCCTGCTTATCGACTCTCCTTCATCCTGGTTTTATAACGAGCAGAAGCTTCAACTTTCTCTGTAATCATGTCAGGGCTGTACACATACCACTCTACAAAAGCTAGTAAAGCAGGCAACAAAGCCGTTGAAAAGACGTCATTGACAGATGCACATATTTGCAAGAGGCGCGCCGCAAATTCAAATGCAACTAAAACCGCATTTGTGTGGAATCCAGGTTGCACTGCCATCCTCTTATGAAAATGAACAACAAATATTAAAATCGAAACGATTCGCAATACGTCTGATTCTGTTGTGCTATTTGATGTCAGAAATTCTTCGACACTAGACCACACTTCATGTACACCCTCCAAGCTGATTTATCACAAGGCATGCAATAATTATCAATGTAGTCAAACAAATTTGTGCAATAGAAATTAATATTAGGGGGAATTTGAAACAAATAAAAAAACCCACGTCTATTACCTTTGGAAATTTGACAAACTATAAACCAGTCGAACAAATTGGATGCAGAACTTCTTTCCTAAATTCCATATTTGGCGTGCGTCTAAGGAGTTCATAATCATGACAATTCTGAAAACAGAAATGACTCCATAATTCTCATAAGAATGTATAGCATTATGTCTTTTATCCTATGCATTGTAAACATAAATATAAATTCTTCAGTACCTTTTCGATACAGTTCTATGAGACCAGAATTTTGGGTCATGTCATCATTCATATTCAAAGTACTAAGTAATGTGTACATCGCCAAGAGATCATTCCCATGTTGCGAAGCCAGACGAGCAACCTAAGGATAACATATAGTGTGATAGACCGTCAGCATATCATTGTTTGTAACTTGTTGGTTAATGAAGAAAAATACATCATTGGTGTAACTTGCTGGTTAATGATGAAAAAAATAATATTGATTGAGCTTTAAATGTAATATCAAGCATATCAAGCAATTCCGAAAGGAATAGAGATTATTAAATAAACACGAGTCATTGAGTACTTCGCTGTAGTGAAGATCGTCGTCGGGGAATAGAGATTTATTAAAATAAACATGAGTCATTCAGTACTTCGCTGTAGTGAAGATCGTTGGTTTGTCCCCGGGCGTACAGACATTATGCTCTAAGAAGACAGAAGCCCCGCGACAAAACAATGTAATTCAACAGAGAAACTCGCCTCGCCACCAAACAAGGTAAGTCACAATGCTAGCTTCACTCGCATTCATGATAGTAAACAACGCTATAACCAACCATTATAAATATTTGTCATAAACAAGCCGACATTCTCAAATTTGATGAGGAGCCCACATGCTCAAACACTCATGTTTGATGGGTAAGTGTCCAACCCACGGATCAAGAAGTGCATCAATGCATTGTGTAGAACATAGGTTAATTTAATTAGTTACTTGTGATTAGTATTGTTGATATGTTAATATGATTGGACTTCTCCCTTTTTTTAGGGTATCAAAAGTGGTTAAAGAAAAGTGTGCTAGTTAATATGATTGGACTTGTGGCTTTTTTTCTTCGGGGTGCCAAAAGTGGTTAAACGTGTGCTACTTCATAAGATATCTCTAAAATAGTTTAACCACATTAAAAGATGATGTGGTCCAAATAATCTTGTTATTTTAATTAAAAGGTTTTTAAATCATAAATAATTAAAAAATAAAGTATTTAATGTTAACTAATTTTAAAAAAAATAATATAAATTTTCAATATTTAAAAAATTAGGTTATAAATTAAAATATTCAATAATATTTTTTAGGTTTAAAATGATATTCGATCATCTTTATGGCCATTCAATAATACGTAAAGTTCGAATGTATAAGCTTTAATCATAAATGTACATTTTATTATATTTGTATTAATTCGTTGATAAAGTTATTTATATTTTTTAATTAAAATTTTATAAATTAAATACACTTGATAATATTGAATGATATTTTTTTATGGGTTTAATTTTTTATATTTAATTGTACTAAATCTTATTAGTGGTTGATCTTTTTCTTTGATTAATATTTGTTTCTAGTAAATCTATTATCAAATATATTTAAGTGTTTGCAATTCTTTAATTATGATGTTGATTAACGTATTGTTTGGTTTATTATTGCTAATCGAATGTTAATCTGAGTTAATCACACTTAACCATATTCCATAATTGACAATCGAAATTCACAACCAAAATCATTTAAGGTGTTTTACAATTGAACATATTCTATCGTAATTAACCATTGCTTTAACTATAGTGAACAATTATAGTGCCCCACTCTAGTTGATATGAGATATAGACATCATTTTACTTATATACCATTCATTGAGGACATCAATACGATGATCCAAACTTTTTATGTATTTTTCGAGGAGACATGTATTCATGATATCATCATCTTTTACCATAATTTTGATCATATTGATGTTGATTATGATCTTTATATGTGATCTTTATGATGCTTGCTACATGGTAGTTGTATCATGTTTATCAATTTTTATTGATTATTTACAACCGTGGCATGACAGTAAGAGGACTATGGACACAACCTATACCATGACGATTGAGTCACTTTTTTATTTATATATTTATGTTTTGGTTACTTGGCATTGAGAGGTAGGTAGTGTGTGTGTGTGTGTGTGTGTGTGTGTGTGTGTGTGTGTGTGTTGCCAGAGAACGCATATTTGGGTAGCTGGGTTGTAAGAGAAATGGACTCCACACATATTTGGAGGGTTATGATTAACATTGCTAATCTATACCTACTAGTACTCCAACTTATGGGTTAAGATGAAGTACATGGGCACTTATCCTTGATTTGTGTGATGTTGTGAGGGCTAAAACATGGATCTAGACACTTACAAGGTGCTACTAAGGAGTGTGCATCAATGGGAGTCTTAATCATTAATCACCAAAAAACTATTCAAAAGGTGTGAAGGAGAGAATATCAAGTAGCCATTCCACCAATACTTCTTTCCTCGCTCATTTCTACAAGTGTTTTAAGAGCTACCCATGGCACCCCTGGGAACGATGTGGTTGTTTAAGGGTACGAGAGTTGGCACAATTGGCATGAGATGTAAAGATAAGGAAATATATGAATTTGATTAATTCATAAGCGCTCAAGGATCGATAAGTTATTGAATATGAAGATATTCTAAAGTTCAATAATAGAAAAATTATAAAAACTAAACTTAATATGAAAACATAATAAATACAAAAGAATTGGCCTAGCTAATGTTACTAGACCAATACCTAAAAATGAGTTTGATCTAAGTTATATCTAAGTGAATAATATATATAGAAAAATTAATTACAAGGTATCAAGACAAAACCAAGAACAATCTAAAGTCACTCGATGTGGACATAAGTGAACTAAAATTTAATTAGATACATGCAAAATTAAAATTATTTAAATAAGTAATCATAATAAATTAAAATCAAGAGAACCTCCTATAATTGAGAAAATCCTAGAAAATAGTAACTGTTGAAAATAAGAAATTTAATTAGGTGAATACAACTAATTTGAGACTCTTAGTAAATGTAAAGAAGTGATCCAATTTTGGATTCTCAAATTTGTATCAAAATTACAAAATAATTAGATGGTCATTTTGAAATAAGTAATTATCGATTATGTAATAAAACGGTGGAGATGAAAATATTTCGACCAAGATGGTCATATGTACAAAGGATTCATTGGCTCCAAATTCAAATGTTCGGCGTAACGTTGACATCGGTATCAAATACTTCGCCATCGACATCGATGTTTTTGTAAAGTTAAGCTTGTCATAAAGAAAGTCGTCATTATGTCGACTGCGACATAAAAACACAGCTATTCATGATTGTAACGACTTAAGGAAAAACAATATCCTAAGTCTTAAAAACATATAACTCTAAAGTGTTGAGGTTGAAAATGTCAAATGGCTAAGGAAAAAGGTTATTAGAAAGTGCAAGTTGTAAACCTTAAAGGAAAAGAAATCCTAAGGTAAAAGGACTAAAAACCTAGGTCCTAAATTTCTAAATCAAAGTCTAAAAACCTATGCATTACAAGCTTCCAAGTCCTAAATCCTAAAAGCACAAACTTATGTTGAGAAACATTAAAACATATCTTGTAGCACAAAACATATATTAATTATATGTTGTAAAGTTAAGGGTATGTTAATGGAAATTTCGAATCATATGTTTTATTTTTTTTTTAAAAGAAAACATTACAAAAAAATTATATTAAAACCCACCACGGAGTTATCCTAACTACATTGGAGGTCTTCACCATGTGACTAGTTAAACCGCGGCGGGAAAGTGTTCAGTGTGATTATGAAATACGTGGTGGAACGTACGAGAACATGTTGAAAGCGTCGGATAGTCCATGTCAAAATACATTCATGTAATAAAGTTTGTAGAGTTAAACATTGAAGACATGTGAGAATCTTGTGGTGTCAAAGTTCCGGCCGATGGGGTTTTTAAATTTGTAAGCCGAACAACAAACCATTGGAAACCTACAATCATGTGAAAAATGTTACCGTATGACAGCATTGTTGCCGATTGTTGTGACCGCGTGATATGGCACGTTGGAGGCTACGTCATGTGATGAGTCGAAACACGGTGTAGTCAAACCGTCGGGATAAAGTTGTGACCGCGGGGCTCAAGCCGCAATCGCTCGGTTGAGACGCGATCACACGATATTGACCTCTAGGGTTAGTTGGCAAGTCGGGGCTAGAATTATATTATAAAGTTTGCAAATGGGTTTTTTATTCTTTGTATTTGAAACAACACCCCTATTCTAATGACTAGAAACCAGAGCACTCATGATGCTAGGGATTAGGATAGAGAACCATTAATTCAATGGGTAACTATAGAAAATAAAAACATCTTCGAGATATGAGATTTTATTGCCATGTTTAATACACACTCCTCTTATAAAAGAAAGAAGGGATGTTTTGTAAAGGGAGAGGGACATGAGAGAAAGAGAGTGAATTATTTCAACTTCGGGGAAGAAGGAGGGATTACTCTCTGTTGAGGATTGTCTCAAATATGTGGTGGAGATTTTTTTATTTGCGGGTACATTGAATGAGAAGCTCATCCTTTATTGTAAAGCTTCTATATTGAAGTACGTTGTTGTCGTGTGATCTACTTCAATATTCCAAACTCTATTCGACCACCATATTTCTCAAGGTCTTTAAAACTTCAAATTCTAGGTTTAAGTGTGCAATTTCATCACTCTTCTTTTGTTGGTTGAAAAAAATTTGTATTCGGTGCTTCTCTTGTTAGATGATCCTTTTTTCCAAACATCAATGGTGTTTCTTGATACTCTTCAAGCTGATGATTCTTTTTTAGTCTTATTCTCTTGGCTTAAGGAATATAACGGACGTACATTTTTTATGTGGACGTGGAGACGTAGTCTAGGAGGGATGAACTACGATCACAAACTTTTTGTTTTATGGTATTATTTACATGCATCATGTGTATTTGTTAAACCATAACTTAAACATATTTATACTTAAAAACCATTGATGCTAACGATGAATTTTGTTTAAAAGGTAAGCTGTCCGGTAAAATACTTACCATTCACATATTGCATAAGAGCTAGAAAAGATCTTGTCAATTACGCATTTCAGATCAAGTGGTATCGGGCTTGATCTAGCTATTTTTAGGTAGAAGATGGGAAAAAATGCACGAAAACGGCTAAGGTTGAAAGAACTCGAGGAGTTCAATTAGCAATATCGACAAGAGAATTTTGCATTTCGAAGGATGGTGCAAGCACTAGAGGTGACAAGCAAATATTGCAATCTGAAGTTGAAGTTTGAGGAAGAATAAAGGAAACAATCCTCCCATTGAAGATCTGACTTCTAATGGAAAGACGCCCACACTCCCTCTTCAACGACAAGATAAAAGAATTTCTTCCCTTTAATCCTCACGAAGTCATCAAGGAAGCCATTGGATATTTTTCCTCATCTAATGAGGAAACTCTAACTGCCTCTTGATATCACCAAAAAGTGATTCAGATTTTGATGAATTTTCTGCACTCGAAGCTTAAAGTGCGGTTCTAAAAGAAAGAAACATCACGTAGGTAAGCCATGTGGGATACCAAGAAGGTGAAGCTTGGAAAAAAATGGACAAAGAGGAGACTTCTACCCATCACGGTACAAAAAATACCTAAGCATGTAGGTCTAGGATATAATTTGATGAAGTGTGAATAATGCGGGAAGCTTTTAGCCACATCTGCGACCAATGTTGGTCTATGCATCACGAGCTTTTTCCAAAAGCTCTAGGATAAAAATGGTAATGAAAAAAATCCTCTGGCGATAATGATTGTGATAGTGACTTATTTTATCGAATTGGGTAATAGAAACTTTACCCAAGAGAATATATCCATGTACTTTTTGTGATAGTTCTTGGCATTGTGTAAGAGAAATCTTTGGATACATAAGGCCTACAACATGAAAATCAAAGCTACTAAATTACGGCCATCAGAAGATGAAAAGACACTTCACGTGAATAAGCGATCGGGGAAAAATTGCGCTTCAATGCGCTAAAGAAAGAAAATAACTCATAAAATGACAAGTACAAAGGAAAGGTTTTTAGACAACGAAAGTACTTATCCTTAGAGTTTCATGATGTTGTGAGGGCTAAAAAATGGATCTAGTCACTCATAAGGTTCTGCGAGGGAGTGTACATCAATGGGGAGCCTTCATCATTAGTCGCAACAAAACTATTCACAAGGGTGGAAAGTATTAAGGTAGCCATTCCACCAATAATTCTGCTCATATCACACGTGTTTGAAGGGCTACCCATGGAACCCTTAGAACATGTGGTTTTTAAGGGTATGAGAGTTGGCACCTTTTGCACCATATGTAAGATAAGGAAATATTTGATTTGATTAATTCATAATATATGAAGATATACTAAAGTTCAATAACGAAAGTAGAAAAATAAACTTAATATGAAAACATAATAAATAAAAGGTGGCCTAGCTAATGTTACTAAACTAATACCTAAAAAATGAATTTGATGTAATTTAGACTAAGTGAATAATATATATCATGATTAAGCGAAACAATCTAAAGTCACTTTGACGTGAACATAAGTGAATTAAAATTTAAATAGATATGTGCAAAATTGAAATTATTTAAATAAGCAATCCTAATAAATTAAAATCAAGAGAACCTCATATAATCGAGAAAATCCTAGAAAATAGTAACTAAATTTGAAAATAAAAATTTAATTAAGTGACTAAAACTAAATGAGACTCTTAGTAAGTAACAAAGTGATCCAATTTTGGATTCTCAAATTTGTATCGAAATTACAAAATGACCAAGATGGTCATTTCGAAATAATGTTATCGATTATGTAACAAAGCAGGTGGAGATAGAAAATATTTCGACTAAGATGGTCATATGTACAAAGGGATTTATCGACTCCAAATTCAAATGTTCGGCATAAAGTTTGACATCGGTATCAATACCTTCTCCATCGGCATCGATGTTTTTGTAAAGTCAAATTGTCATCAAAGAAAGTCGTCATTATGTCAACTGCGACATAAAAGCGGAACAGTGCATTGATTAGGCTGACTAAGGAAAAGACAATATCCTAAGTCTTAAAAACATATAACTCTAAAGTGTTGAGGTTGAAAATGTCAAATGGTAAGGCAAAAGGTTATTAGAAATTCCAAGTTGTAAACCTTAAAGGAAAAGAAATCCTAAGGTAAAAGGACTAAACCTGGGTCCTAAATTTCCACAAACCTAAGTCTAAAAACCTATGCATACAAGCTTCCAAAGTCCTAAATCTAAAAAGCACAAACTTATGTTGAGAAACATTAAAACATATCTTGTAGCACAAAACATATATTAATTATATGTTGTAAAGGGTTAAGGGTATGTTAATGAAATTTTGAATGCGTATGTTTTATTTTTTTTTAAACGAAAACATTACAAAAACTTTATATTAAAACCCACGACGGAGTTATCCTAAGCACATCGGAGGTCTTGACATGTGACTAGATAAACGCGGCGGGAAAGTGTTACGGGTGATAGTTGTAAGCGTGGTGGAACGTATCGGAACACGTGTTGAAACTGAGTCGGATAGTACGCGTCAAAATACATTCATGTAATAAGGCTTGTAGAGTTAAAGATTGAAGAAATGTAACGGAACCTTGTGGTGTCAAAGTTCCAACCGGCCAGGGTTTTAAGTTTGTAAGCCGAACGACAAACCGTTGCAAGCCTACAATCATGTGAAAAATGTTACCGCGCGATGGCGATCGAGGGCGCAGTTGTTGTGACCACGTGATATGGTGCGGTGGAGGCTACGTCATGTGATAGATCGAAACCGCCGAGGGTGTAGTCAAACCGTCGGGATAAAGTTGTGACCGCGGGCTCAAGCCGTCGTCGGTTGAGGGCTCTAATCACATGTTTGAAGTGTATCGAACTACTGCCAGGGTTAGTTGTGGTGGGGCTAAAATTATATTATAAATTTTAAAATGGGTTTTATTCATTGTATTTGAAACAATACCCCTATTCTAATGACTAGAAACCCAAGAGCACTCATGATGCTAGGGATTGGGATAGAGAACCATTAATTCGATGGGTAACTATAGAAAATAAAAACCTCTTCGAGATATGAAGAGATTTTATTGTAATATTTGTATACATCCTCTTATAAAAGAAGAAGGGATGTTTTTGTAAAGGGAGAGGGACATGAGAGAAAGAGAGTGAATTATTTTCAACTTCGGGGAAGAAGGGAGGGATTACTCTCATTGAGGATCGTCTCAAATACATGGTGGAGAGTTTTTTATTTGCGGGTACATTGAAGGAGGAGAGTTTATCCTTTATTGTAAAGCTATATTGAAGTATGTTGTTGTCAACGTGATCTACTTCAATATTCCAAACTCTATTCAACCACCATATTTCTCAAGGTCTTTAAAGCTTCAAATTCTCGGTTTAAGTGTGCAATTTCTTCCTCGTCTTTTCTCGGTTGAAAAAAAAAATTGTATTTTGTTAGCCTCTTTAGTAGATGATCCTTTTTTTCCAAACATCGGTAGTGTTTCTTGATACTCTTCAGGCGGTGATTCTTTTTGATCTTATTCTCTTGGCTTAAGGAATACAACGGACATACATTTTTTTGATGTGCACCGGAGACGTAGTCTAGGAGGGGATGAACTCGCGATCACAAACTTTTGTTTGTTTTATGGTATTATTTACATGCATCATGTGTATTTGTTAAACCATAACTTAAACATATTTTATACTTAAAAACCATTGATGCTAACGGTTAATTTTTTTTAAAGGTAATACATCCCGATGAAATACTTACCATTCACATATTATATAAGATCTAGAAAAGATCTTGTCAATTCCCGCATTTCGAGGATCAAGTGGTATCACGGCCCCGGTCTAGCTATTTTCGAGGTACAAGTTGGGCAAAAGTATGACAATAGCTAAGGTTGAAAGAATTCGAGGATTTCAATCGGGAAATATCCAATAAGAAGAATTTTGCATTGTGAAGGATGAATTTTGCAAGAACCGGAGGGTGACAATAAATACTACAATCTGAACTTGAAGTTTTGAGGAAGAATAAAAGAGGAAAAAAATCATCTCATTGAAGATACGGCTTCAATGGAAAAGACGCCCACACTCTGTCTTCACGGGAAGATAAAAGTATCAAAGACTTCGCCATCGACATCGATGTTTTTGTAAAGTCAAAGCTGTCATCAAAGAAAGTCATCATTATGTCGACTTGTGATATAAAAACACAACAATTCATGATTGTAACTACTTAAGGAAAAACAATAATATCCTAAGTCTTAAAAACATATAACTCTGAAGTGTTGAGGTCAAAAATGTCAAATGGCTAAGGCAAAAGGTTATTAGAAAGTCGAGTTGTAAACCTTAAAGGAAAGAAATCCTAAGGAAAAAGGACTAAACCTAGGTCCTAAATTCCTAAACCTAATTCTAAAACCTATGCATACAAACTTCCAAGTCATAAATCCTAAAATCACAAACTTATGTTGAGAATCATGAAAACATATCTTAGCACAAAAACATATATTAATTATATCTTTAATAAAGGGTTTAGGGTATGTAAATCAAATTTTTCAAAATGGTATGTTTTTTTTTAAACAAAAAAATGACAAAAAATTTGTATTAAAACCCACCACAAGTTATCCCTAACCGCATCGAAGTGCTTGACTATGTGACTAGTTAAACCGCAGCGGAAAAGTGTTACAAGTGACATTTATGAAACCGCGGCCAGTATCATAACACGTGTTGAAACCGTTAGATAGACCGCATCAAAATACATTCAAGTGATAAGAATGTAGAGTTGAAGTTTGAAGACGGTAGCAGAAGCTTGTGGTGTGGGTTCAGTAAACGGGGAGTTTTAAGTTTGTTAGCCGAATAGCAAACCATCAGAAAACTACAATCATGTGAACAATGTTAACGCGATGCTTGTTGGTAACGATTGTTGTGACCATGTGATATGTCGTGCCGAGTTTCGTCATGTGACGAATCGAAAGCACTAGGTGTACCCCGAGCCGTCGGGATAAAGTCGTGACCGCCGAGCTCAAGCCGCAACCATCGATCGAAGGCAACGTCACATGACGAAGTATCAACCTCCGCCGGTTAGTTAACCGTCGGGGCTAAAATTATATTTTAAAGTTTGCAAATAGGTTTTTTTTATTCTTTGTATTTGAAACATCACCCCTATCCTAATAACTAGAAACCGAGAGCACTCATGATGCTATGGATTAGGATGGAGAACCATTAATTCGATGTGTAACTATAGAAAATAAAAACATCTTCGAGATATGAAGATTTTATCGCCATGTTTGTATACATTCCTCTTATAAAAGAAAGAAGGGATGTTTTGTAAGGGAGAGGGACATGAGAGAAAGAGAGTGAATTATTTCCAACTTTCTGAAAGGATTACTCTCATTGAAGATCGTCTCAAATATGTGGAGGAGAGTTTTTATTTGCGAGTACATTGAAGGAGGAGAGCTCATCCTTTCTTGCAAAGATTACGTATTGAAGTACATTGTTGTCAACTTGATCTACTTCAATATTCCAAATATTCAGCCACCATATTTCTCGGAGTCTTCTGACTTGATTCTCAGATTAAGTGTGCAATTTCATCCTCGTCTTTTCTTGGTTGAAAAGAATACGTATTCGACTAGCCTCTTCGAGGAGATGATCTTTGCAAACATCGATGGTGTTTCTTGATACTCTTCAGCGATGATTCTTTGTAGTCTTATTCTCTTGTATTAAGAAAACAACGGACACGCATTTCTTATGCGGACCCGAACGTAGTGCAGGAGGATGAACTTCCGTCCACAAAACTTCATTTTTGTAATTGTTACATGCATCATGTGTATTTGTTAAACCATAACTTAAACATATTTATACTTAAAAACCATTGATCTTAACAGAGTTAATTTTTTAAAGGTAAGCGTATCCCGATGGAAATGCTTACCATTCACATATTGTATAAGAGCTAGAAAAGATCTTTTCAATTCCATGACTCGGATCAAGTGGTATCACGGTAGTCTAGCTATTTTCGGGTACAATTTGGGAAAAAATGCACGACAATAGCTAAGTTTGAAAAAGAATTGAGGAGTTTAATCGAAATATCAGCAAGAGAATTCTCCATTGCGGAAAAAGGATGGTGCAAGCACTAGAGAATTTGACAGAAAATACGCAATCTGAACTTGAGTTTTTGAGGAAGAATAAAAACTGAATGTCTCATTGAAGATATGACTTCCAATGGAAAGACGCCCACACTCTGTGTACGGGGAAGATAAAAGTATTTCTTCACACATCCTCATCGAAGTCATCGAGGAAAGCCATTGGATATTTTTCCCCACCTGAGTGAGGAAATACGACATGCGATATCACCAAAAGTGATTCATATTTTGATAAGTTTCTAGTCGAAACCAAGTGCGGTTCTTGAAAGAAAAGGCTTGTCCATGATGAAGGCATGGGATACAAAGAAGGTGAAGGCTTGGGAAAAAATGGACAAGGAGACTTCTACCCATCACGGTACAAGAAAGACCTAAGCATCTAGGTCTAGGATATGATTTGATGAAGTGTGACTATTTTTGTGGGAAGCTTGGAAACATCTACGACCAATGATGGTCTATGCATCACGATCTTTTTCCAAAGAAGATCTAGGCTAAAAGGGTAATAAAAAACAATCCTGCGGAAGTAATGATTCTAATAGTGACTTATTTTATCGGAATTGGGTAATAGAAACTTTTAAGAGGTATATCCATGTAATTTTTGTGGGATTCTTGGCATTGCCTAGAGCAATTTTGGATATAAGACCTACAACAAGAAAATCGGAGCTACTGAAGTCGGCCATCGAGAGATGACTTGAACACTTTAGGTGAAGAAGCGGTCGGGAAAAATTGCACTGTCTGCTAAAGAAGGAGACGAGCTCGGAAAACTAATGATAGCTCGAAAACATGTAAAAACTATTATTAGAAATGTATGTAACAACCTATCACCTATAACTTGACACTTATATTTCCTTATCCTAAAAAAATTATCAACCCTGCTTATTAATCAAAATAACACATGATTTTTTTCACTCTTATAACAAGTCCTCACTAAACAACATAACCTATCACCTCGCATCCCATAATTCATGAACCTATAAATCTTAAACCCTATAGTCATTTAAAAAACAAAAAATATGAGTAGTATTTACTACAAGAAAAAAGGACATTGGTGACGGTCAAAAAGCTGTCACCATGAGGAGATCAACATAATTCTTTCATTCAACTTAAATTTTTGGAAAGAATTAAGGAAGATGTCATTTCAATCGGTATGACGTTATATTTCCAACTAGAAGATTGTACCATCACCATTGCTACATGTTGAACACTTTCTCAACTACTTTATATTTCACATTATAATATAAGCCCATGATAACGCCAGGTCTAGTGAAATAAAACAAATAATTCTTTGCTTGTGGCGTTATATTCCATTGAACTAAAAAAAAGCTGGGATTTTCTTGTGAATATGGGAGAAGTTCAACAATGCAGGGTTTATCCATCAATCATATAGCATGATAACTATGACAACATCTACTAGAAATAGGTTCCTAGAATATATGAAGTTCTAGATTGTTGTTCACCATCTTTTTATATTGGACTATCTTCAAATAAAATTATGCATATATCTATATAATTTCTATCTTTGGTGGATCTAGATATCAAGGGATTAGGAATTAAATTTAAAACAATTCAACAATTATTGTAGTAGGAAAACTTTGAATTAATACTCAAGCATCTTACAACCACAATTTTGTCAAAATGTTATATTTCTACAATTTGGATATGCATATTCATTTAGGAAACCAAATAATAAACATGGAATGGGTGAGGATTCCCTCCCAAATGGGGATGAATTAAACCCTAAATAAACACACGATATGAAGAGGCCTATGATGGGCTATACTTTAATAGTACTAGCTACTATAAATTCCTACTAGTCATGTTATATTACTTCCCAAATACACTACTTACGAATATCGAGTATTCTCAGAACATTTTTTATTGGTGAAAGGGAAAAGAAGAAAGTTATGTTAGTAGTTTCTTGATTTAAGAGATGGCTACAAAAAAGGGAGGGCCTTGCAAGGTTCATACAGATTACATGATACAAATCTGTATGGTATAATGTTGTAAGGGTAAATGGAATTCACATGATCTATAAGTAGAGTTTGAGGATTTCATATCTTGTATTATGAGATAAGTGTAATATACCCTATAGAAACAAAGATAAATGCAAATAAAATCCAGATACTCAGTATAAAGTAATAAAAATAATCTATGCAATTGTAATGGTAACCAAAATAAGATACCTTTATTATTAGGAGAACAATTTTCACTTACCTCTTCTAGGGGGGAAACTCTCACGGAAGTAAATATTAGTTACAATAATTATCGGGGCATCATTTACCCTATTTTAACCTCTATATAAACTACTTTCTAACCTTCTATAACATTCTAGAGGAGGAAAAACATTCTAGAAAGTCCTCTCATAATAGTTGGAGTCACACTATTTCCATCATTGTCTAATAATGATGGCCTTTCTTACATATCCATAAATTAATCTATATGTTAGGGGTTAGAGAGGCTAGGACCCTAACATGTCCTCCCCTTAGAGAACAACCTTATCCTTGAGGGTTGAGATGTGGAAATTGGTGTAGAATGTTAGTAGGCTAGAAGGTGCCACGTCGTGTGGTTTTTCCTTCCATTGTATTAAAACTTATTGAATGGTGTGTTGGTAGAGATGTCTCCCACAATGCTTGAGGACTACTTCTAGTTGCAACCAAATGGATCCTTATAAATCTAATTCCAATAGGATAGTTATAACAATGCAATTGGATCCAATCAATTTCTATTTGGGAGAATGTTTCACTTGATTACTCTAAATGTGGCTCAAACAACCCATGATTTATGTATTTTGGATTTGTTAATGCTATAAAACTTGGTTTTACTTCTCCATTGGTTATATTAGTGGAATTCCCTTCAAATTTTATTTGAACATCTCTTTATAAATAAACATGCATTTCCTCATTGGTACTCATGGTTGGAGTTGGGGAGAAATCTCTAAGGATTCTGATATTTTGGAGACTTATATTTAGAAAAAAAATTAGACCCCATTCCTTTCAACTACACCTAGGGAGTTGGGTCAACCTATTAACTCGCCTCCTTTGGGCCATGATGTTAGGTGGCGTGTTACAATATTTTGGAAGTTGTGTATCCAAGCTCTATTTTTTTTTCTCAAGGGAAGATAGGGCGGGAAGAAGTCCTCCCCTGAGGTTACAAACCCTAACCAAATAGTAAGGAAATTACCAATTAAGAAGAATTTGGTTTGTGAATCTTCTAAGGTTTGTTTGAGGATAAATAAGGTACAATTGAGGCTCATTCCACGAAAAAATAAGAAGACAACAAAGGAACCAAGCTACTATGGGATTGTTTTGAAGGAAACAACCTTAGAATCAAGCCCTCCTAGGATATGGGTATCCATAATAGGGAAACCATATCCTACAATATACATCTTCTCCATTCCAATAGTCATTTTATGACTATATATTTTATAGAGTTTGATGAGGCTACCCTTTTTCGGATGCGGGTACCCAAGAAAGGTAATCGAGATCCTATTCTCTAAGCCTGTGGGTTATCTTTAGCATAGTAAGACTCCTATACGAGTAAGCAAAAAATAGCATGAAAAATATTATATTAATATATCTCACCTAGTTTTTATTAGCACATCATAATTGCAGATTTGATCTAGTTTTCCTAAATTGCTTATATTACAACACTTTGTAACGTTGGACTTATTACATGGTTCATTGAACAATCAAACCTACCTATTGTGTTTTTGTGAAGAAATTTATTTGTTTATGTAAGTCCTTATATTATTCGATTCATATATATTTTTTTATGAATGTGTAACACTAATTTATTCAAGAAACCTATACATAATAGAAACCCTAAGTGAAAAATTTACCCTAGAAAACTACAGTTTGGACCAAATGTGGCTCATGAGCATGGAAAAAATATTACATGAACTTAATGTTCTACTTTTGAGAGAATTATTTCATTGTTTATTTTAGCATATTTTCTTTATAGCTTAGATATGGTGAGTTACTTCATGGATTTACTAGATTTCTAATATAATCTAGCAGGTAACACCTTTCCAACTAGTTATGTTGTGAGTACTCCTACAGTAAACAACCTTGCACACAAATGCAAAATTATTTTATTGAAAATATAGGTCAAACGATGAAATGAGGAGTATTATAGAATTCGACTCTCGGGGTTAAATGTTAACTGTGGCTAAAAACCATTAGCGAAAAAGCAACAAGTAGGTATATTGACTAGGAAAACATAATATTTTTTTCTTGTATTTTTTTGTTCCTTATTCAATTAGAATTTTAATTGGTATCTGTCGAAAAGTGGAAATTTACAATATGTCGAGTATCATTTCAAAATTGTAGAAATTTCCAAGCACTAGTGAGTGTGTGGGTTCCTAATTACAGGAATTTATATTTGAGCCCTCAGCTCCAATGGCTCAAAATTAAAAATTTGTCAAGCCATATCATTGTAGGTTCAACTCTGGTCGGTAAGAGAGTAAGAAATTAAGTTTAAATGCATGTTGTTGTATTATTCATTGACCCATATTCGAGCCAGGGATCGGGAATACACACTCATTATTCCTTGATAAATCCACCCTAAAATGTCAATGTCATTTGATCTAATAAATTTCCTATATTATAATCAAAACCATGTGTATCATTAAGATCTATTAAACCTCCATTTTGTCCAAATTCTAATTAGATATATCTTAAATTCATGCACAAGACTCTAGTTGATTAGCAAGGCTACGATCATAAAAAAAATAAAATAAAAAATAAATAAAGGAATACCACATTTATCATAGGTCCCAAAAATGCTTCTAATCTGGGTTTGTCTAGAACTACAAAATTCAACATTGAGATGAAACCATGAATTGAAGATAAAATCAATTAATTGAAGATAAAATCTATGAAACCATGAGACAAGCCTAAAAAAGAAATCAGATAAAATGAAGGATAGCTAATCCTAACCCTTTTTTTGTGAGATAATTTCTGCAACTTGGGAATCTCTTCATGTAATCTGCTCTTCGTGTGTCGAATTTCATCATTTAGGGTTGCGACCACTACCCTGTTTTTCTACTTCGCGACATAATATACTTTTTGGTGCCAAAAAAAACCGCAAAAAATTAGCATTTTCCCCCAACATTTTAAAAATGGAGCCAGGGGAAAATGTAGGGTTTACTAACCTAATTTTCAGCCCCTATGTAGGACTCGAAAACAAAGTTTGACAAATGTGTCATTGTCGGAGATCTAATTCTCCCTCTATTTTTTCAATAACACAATTTTCATACTTGTTGCAAATGGCGTCCACCCGCATGAGAATGTTGATGATGCTCACCTTCACAATGATAAGATATGATGTGCTCGACGCCTTGTCTTTTAGATATATGTTTTCCCTCAAAATTCTTTCCCCTGAAACAAAAACAAGGATTCTAACGGAATGCCTTCATTTCAAATACTCTTGCAATCGATATTAATTGAAGGATTGATTAAAAAAATTTGACTAAACTATTGATTAAACAACTATATGTATATTGGTATATTTTCACCCTTCAACATTTTTTGAGTGGTCGAACTTGGAAGTGAAATTGAGCTAGTTCAAATTTTAACTCCACTTAAAACTAGTAGTGGTTTATAGGAATTTGGCATTGCGTGTTAAATAAAGTTGTGGTATTCCCCATAAATTTTTGTGTTCATTTATGGACTCATAAATTTGGTACGGTTTATGTGTCCCTAAAAAAATGATGTAATGTCATGTTAGAAATGAAGAGAAATTCATGTGACCTATTGTAATTTTATTTTAGTATGGTTTCCAATGTTGTTAGAAATGATGAGAAATTAATGGGTGTGGACATTTAACATGTCATTATGTTATGATGTGTTTAGTGTTGGGTTAATTCATCGTATATATATAATTTTTTTTCTTATTACTTTTTCACTATTATGGTTGATGTGTGTAACTACAGTCTCATTATTTTTTTTTCAACTCTGAGTGGCCTAGGTTATTCTAACCTATGATGAATGAATGGATTGAATCCCTAACTTCTATTTCCTTATGTAAGAGTATTATCAAATAGAACATGTTTAGTTTCCCCCTTGCATGGGAATCCATTCTCTTTTTCATGGTGGTTAAGTTATTATTTTCCTCGATATTTGTAAACTACACTTGAGGAACTTCAACTAAACACCTCATATGTCTTCTTCAAGGTCCAACATAGGGATATCATGCAATTAAAACTATACTTTGAACAAGACTTTTCCTTTGTAGAGTGGGAAGTCCTTTACTCGTTTCTTTGTTTTTACATACACTCTTCACTAATTATTGCGCTCGATGATAAGTGTATGCCTTTTCCTTGATCTTCACTAAGCACAATGCTTCATCTTTTCATTAAGCACATTCACCAAGTAAATTTTCTTTGCTCACTAGGTCTACATTTTGGAAAATCTCTTCCCTTTCATTCCCCTTGCTTGATAATTCACCTTTATATCTTAGTGATATTCTATTTAACTAGAATCATCTTTGTCATTATGCAATGAAACACACAATAGGATGAAAGATATGGTTGAGATACTCCATTACATGTAATATATTTTACACTGATGAAAAGATGAAATAAGCCTTGTTGATCCATTTATTGAATAGGATGATGTGTTAGTGTTTGAATTTGTCTCCTACATTTTAGGGCCTTGATTTCAACATGATTCATTTTCCATTGGTATTTTCCCTAATAACAACACATGAAAAGAAGGAATCCTCAATGAATATTGACATTCTTAGTGTCAATGGACCCTAAAGTGGTATCAATTTCTTGTGATGTTAAAATCCTTAATGAAAAAGTAAATGAATGAGCTCTTTTCCCCCATATATGTGGTGAAATCCCTTATGTTTCAAGTAAATAATAGACAAAGGTGTGAGCCCCAAGAAAATGATTGAAGAAAAATAGACGAAAGAGGTAAGTATAAGGCATCAAGCAAAGGTTATGTGTTTAGTGCCTTTACTCGAGTGCTCACCAAGTACACAAGGTGTGTGCTTAGTGGGTGAGGAAGCATTTTTTTTAGTACATACATTATTAAGTTCCCAAGCAAGGGGAAGAAAATCACTAAGAAAAAATGTGATAACAAGAGGTAGAAATTGATTATCCCACTCGGCAAAGTGCTCATTTCTCATGGCTATTTCTTAACAACATGTAGGTGGCTTGTGGTCCACAAATTGAAGAGAAATGTGAGATATAATGTAGCATGAACAAGCGAGATAGATAGTCTAATTAAAATTTATGAGTTCCATCATTGTTGAGTGTGCATGTTTGTCCAAAGGAGAAGTGGCTAAGTATGCCATTGATTAAAGCTTTGATGACCGGGGGTAGCAGAACAATCCCTTTCTTTTCGAGATGGAATGTTAAAAAATGGCAACAAGAAGAGGCTTCTAATTTAATTTTCCCTTAATTAAATTATAATGAAATTGTAATTCCACATGACATGAAATCTTGTATTAGTTAACTAAGTCGAGAAGACTTAGTTAGCTTAGCCAATTCCAATTCACTGAGAGAGACCCGAGTTGAGATTGGAGTTTAAAAAGGAAATGTACTATCTATTATATATTCAGAAATTGTACGGATGGTGCATGGATTTCGGAGGAAGAGCCTTGATGTACTGCACAACTATTATTAGAAAATTTACTTGTGAATTAATACCTAATTTCCTAGGAAACTATGGAATTAAATAGGGATCCATCGAGGACAAGAAATTGGTTAAGTATTACACCAAGATTGCCGGGAATCAATGAGACATATAGAGATGGTGCAGGGAGTTTCTATGGAGTGTCAAGGAGTGTTAGGGAGTGCTAGTGTTTCGTTGGTCGGGGATACTCAGCTCTCACTCGAGAGAGTTAGAGTTTGAGTCCCGACAAAAAAACCATTTGTTGGCTTGGTTGGGCTTGACCCAAGTTCGACTTAAGATTCGCACCAAAAAAACCATCAGACATCGACCCTTTCGACAATGACATGAAAGCAGATCACGAGTCTCACTCAAGGTTCCTATGGGTGGTTGCAAAAACCAGGTTTTTGCAACCTTGAGGTACTTGTGTGATGTGGCTTTTACTTTGATTTTTTGTATTTTATTTATTATTCTATCATAAATACCACTATTACGTTGTGTACTCTAATGAATTACTTCATCACATTCAATTTAACATAAAAAATTTATAGGACAATATAAGTTTGCGCTAAAATAACATTTACTTGCAACCATTACTTCACATAGCGAGATAGAAGTAAACAATACATATAGATATAGAATATTACCCAAAAAGCTATTTTTTCTTTATTAAGAAGAATCGTTCAATACATTCAACTTGTCTACCTGCGCACACAACTACGAGTGTTATGTGCACTAAGCTACAAACTCTACCAAGGTCTCTCGCGCACTCGCTGCGGGGCCTTTCCTTAAGGCCCAAAAACATATAAAAAAAATATTCATTGACTTGTGCTCATCTATATCTCATCCTATTGCTTTTCATTGACAAAGCATTAGATCTCTTTATATATTATTACATAGCTACAAAACCATGTTCCCCATATCATTGGGCCGAAAAAAAATCAAATAAAACCCGATATATCCCATTACAAAATGAGGGGCTTCAACCCACCCGAAGCTCCCTAGAACATCGCGTGGTTATATGACTTCGTAGTATTGTGCACTCCAATGCTCAAAATATTGAGTCTTTAACCAAAATTGGACCAAGTTGGGTCATGCCCAACAACTAGAGAAACACAAGGGAGCACTATGTCATAATGCATGGAAATGAATGAATAAGAGTGTGTGACATGGAGTGTCAACGAGTTCCAAGTGTGCTCAATGTAGAAAATATACCAATGGGTTTCAATATGATCTTATAATTTACTAAAACAAGATATTGAATCCTTCCTACAATTTTTGGAAACAAAACACGATCACACAATCACATATAGGAAAGATAAATAAGTAAATCAATCGCACAACAAAAAGATGTACCTAGGGAAATAAACTGATAAAATAAACCCGCTATTTTTATATTGTGTAGGGTTAAGGTCATGAAATAATACAAATGCTATTCCTCACACCGAGAAACCTCTCGTAGTCTCCTAATTGTCCCGCTCCGATCCCTGCTCGGAATCTTGCTTGTGATCTAAGCAAAAATTGGTCCAATATTTAACCTCTTGCTTGCCACTACTATCCCAACCTTCCTTATGAATTCTTGGGCTAATTGAGCCCTCTGTTAATTAAGTAAGTACCAATTAATGATTTGTGAAATACTTCAAGTCCTTCCCGATGACCTCATGCATGATATCTACAATTTTCTAATAGTACAACTAATAGATCTCTTCCCTTTAACATTAGTCTCAAGCTGGGCCCTTCCTTAGAACTCGACATGCAAAAAACTATTTATAGTGAATTATCGAGTTAATGTACTATCACTAGTTGTGAATTAAATTATATTTAATTCAATGGACCTATCACTAGCTCATCACTTAGTTAGAACTAGTTAAACATTTTTTAACTCAATTAATTGAGTTAACTAATTACAACTCACATATAAATGTAATTGGACCCTCTAAAAATAGAAAAATCCTCTACATGCCTCCTCTTTTACCTCTAACTCGAATTTCCTAAGCTAACTAAGTGTTCCCGACTCAATTACTAATATAAGTTTTCATTAGATGAAATTACAATTTTTCTTCCAATTTCATTAAGGTAAAATTAAATCGGAAAGCCTCATATGTTGCCATTTCTAGGTGCCACTTTTTGTTTTCCATTTATGTCTTCCATCTCCAATGTTTCTTGTTTCTAATTTCAAAATTCCCTCTCAACAAGAAAGGAACTAAATCTATTCTAATCTAGTGCCTTTGGAATGTTTTTGCATGTAACACTTATCTAGTTTTGTTTGCTCCTCGCAACTCCCCGAAAACTCGAATAACCTTCAAAAAAAATTTAATCAATATGATGCATCCGTCATTCATCAGGGGTATCTAACTATTATCGATTACTCCACTGTCTACTAAAATATTTTCATCGTTTTTGACTCTGCATCTATGCCCTACGCATTGATGCCAACTCTAATCTATGCTCTAGTATTTGACATTTGTCACTCTAATTTGTATCTTCCTCGCAGTTGATTGCATCAATCTTATTGATCCTTCCTATTTCTCTATATTATGGGCTCCTCGTAGGCAAGTCTGATCCATAAGACAATCCATCTCAATGGATCCTCGCCCAAATTTCTTCTCTTGGGATTATGGCTGCACATCGTCCATACTTGGAGGTATGGTTGCATGTGCTACCTCTTCCTATTTGGCTCAAAATTTCCCCCTAATGGAGGTTTCTTTCAATGGATGCCAACACTTGGTCTCCTCTTTGTTTCTCTAATTGTTTCTTCTCCACAACCTTACGAGACTGTTTGTGAAGGCCTAGAAGAGCTAGGCTCACCATACCATCTTAGGCTACTGTCACACCAACACTTCCAATCGCATATCGACATTGAGTGAACTTCGTCTAGTAATTTGGTATCTTCTCGCCCTCCTTCATCTTGATCTTTCTAAGCTTCTCCTTTAGGGCCAACTTCCTATGGTCACTACTATTTTGAAACAAATATGTCAAGGCCTTCTACATAGTATATGAATTTTACTTCCCATGGAGACTCGAGACAATATGATCTCGAAATCCCTCTAACAAGATCCTTCTCGTATTTTCTACCTTCTTCTTCCATGCATCAAGAAGTTGAGCATCTACTCCTGTAGGTTGGGGAATATCACATTCTATGAATTCCTTTAGTCTATTGTCCAAGGACATTGCCTCCTTCCCATCCTTCCATGCTATGTAATTTGAATTTCCTTCAAGAGAATATTCGATTTTCAAGCCATTAAAAGACATCTTGATTTACTTTTGGATCTTGAAGAGAAAATCTCCAAATTTGAATACATGTTCAAGAAAAAACTCAATTTCTTCTTTTCTTTTGTGATTCTGATGCTATTACATGATGTATAAAATATACCAATCGGATTCAATATGATATTATAACATACTAAAACAAGATACTAAATACTTCCTATAATTTGTGGAAAGCAAAACATGATCCCACAATCACATATAAGCAAGAGAAAGAAGTAAATCAATCACAAAACACAAGATGTATCTGGGGAAAGGATCTGCTCAAAACCCCTCTATCTATATATTTCATATGGTAAAGATCATGAAAAAAAACAATGTTATTCCTCACATTGAGAAACCCCTACACTCTCTTGAATGTCTCACTCCAATCCTGCTCGAATCTAGCTTGAGATCTAAGAAAAATCAATCCAATATTTAACCTTTTGTTTTCCACTTCTTTCCTAGGCTTCCTTAGGCATCCTTGGGATAATTGAGCCCCCTGTTAATTAGGATAATATCAATTAATAATTTCGCAATCCTTCAAGGCCTTAATGATGACCTCATGCATGACTCTATATAATTTTCTAATAGTACAACTAATAGATCTCTTCCCTTTAACCTCATTCTCAACTGGGCCTTCCTTAGAATTGACATGCAACAACTATTTATGGTGAATTATTAGTTAATTGATTGATCACTACTTGTGAATTAAATTAGAAATTTAATTCTCTAGACCTATCACTAGTGCATCTCTCAGTTAGAACTAGTTAAACTCATTTTAACTCGATTAATTGAGTTAACTAATTAAAACTCACAAATAATTGTAACTTGACCCCCTAAAAATAGAAAAATCCTCTACATGCCTCCTCTTTGACCTCTAACTCAAATTTCCTAAGCTAACTAAGTCTTCTTGACTTATTTAATTAATACGAGTTGTCATGAGATGAATTTACAATTTTTCTTCCAATTTCATTAAGGGAAAATTAAATCATAAGCCTCATATGGTGTCATTTTCTGGTTTCCATTTATGGATGCCATTTTCAATGTTTCTTGTTTCCAATTTCAACACTAAGGAGGAATGAAAAGGCATAATTGGTAGTGCTAAGGAATGCTAGAGTGCTAGGGTGGCATGTGATAAAGATGTTCCAACACTTGCTAAGGAAGTGTTAACTGGGAGTGTCGGGGAAACACAACGGATAACTACACAAAATGCATGGAAATTAACAAATAAGAGTTTTTGATTGGAAGTGTTAGTGAGTTCCAGTTATGGTAATGAGAGAGTGATAAGGTATGTTATGTAGTGTTAAGGCGTGCTAGAGGCTAGGGGGACATGCCAATATGTCCTAGGTGATGGGGTGTACCAAGACATGCCAAGGAGTGTTAAGGAATGATATGGAAACAGAAGGGAGCACCAGGTAAAAATGCATGGAAATGAATGAATAATAGTTTGTGATCGGGACTATCAATGAGCTCTAGGTGTGCTAAGGAGATAGTGATAAGGTATGCTACGTAGTGCCAAGGAATGGGAGAGTGGTAGGGCGGCATGCCAAGATGTGCCAGGTGTTACGGTGTGCCAATTAATGCTAGGGAGTCTTAGCGATTGTCAGGGAAAATACAAGGAATCACTAGATAAAAATTCATATAAATGAACGAATAAGAGTGTGTGACGGGGGAGTGTTGATGAGTTCTAGGTGTGTTAAGGAGGGAGTGACAATGTTATATGCTAGGCAGTGCAAAGGTATGCTAAACTACCAAGGCATGTTAGGAAGTGCTATGATGCGTTAGGGTGTATAAAATCATGCTAAGGAATATAGGGGATACTAACACATGCCATGTAGTTACAAGTCATTAAAGACATGTCAGGTGCCATGGAATGGCAAGATGTAAATTGTATGGCATGTGAATATGTAAATTGTGTTGCTTAGCTATTTTACAACCACAGTTGGATGTGTTGAGCTCCCTGTCTTTATAAATTGTTAAGTGGGATGAGTTGATATTGGACATGAGTAGCCTAATATGAGTTACATGTAGTTCTTAGGTGAAAAATGTATATTTCAAATTTCCATGACACATGAGAATCTAGGTTTTCTCTTATAATATTTGATGCAAACACACTCAAGTGCCACAATACATCTACTTTTCACAACGAAATCTACAAAAATTAGGGAATCAAATAGTGCACATGAAATTTTTTTTAACTTTTTTCGAGACCCATTCTTTGTTTAAATTACAAACTATAATAGAATTGGCTAGAGCTCTCTTACTAGGGATCATGTCCCTTTACAATAACACTGGTACTAGGAATACAAATAGGTCTTGGTGTTATTACTTTGACAACCAATATACCTTGAATAAGACAACACTTGATCTACTTGTTGATTGTGGATACACATAGCCCTTTCATTCCACATGTCCTGAACACATTTGGCAAGTAATCTTGCCTCCCATTATGCAAGTCCAAAAACTACCTCTATCAATGAACTAAACTCATTTAGGTTACCGAAATCAGCACAAAAAACATTTCCCTTTATCTACCTCATTTTTCCTTTAATTTCTACAACACTTAGGTTTTTCTATCAGTTCTTCACAACTCTATTTATGAAAAAATGTTTGGTCTTCCCACTTTTTCCATACTACTGCTCCAATATGAAAATTACAGGGCACATTAGGGACTACAAGGTGTGCCAACACATGCTAGGAGAGTGTTATGCTATGCTAAGGCGTGCCAACATGTGCTTGGGTGTCCTATTCATGGGAAGATGTTCCAGGTAAAAATATTTTCTAAGGAATTTTAGTGTGAGTCAAAGTGTGTTATGATATGCCAAGGGTCTTGAGGA
Organism: Pinus albicaulis; assembly: GCA_034641835.2. Classification (NCBI taxonomy): domain Eukaryota; kingdom Viridiplantae; phylum Streptophyta; class Pinopsida; order Pinales; family Pinaceae; genus Pinus; species Pinus albicaulis. The sequence goes on along the minus strand of CM076578.1, from coordinate 541,618,362 downwards.
GTGTTATATCTCTCTCATTAACATAATTTATAAATTTTTATTTTGGGGGTGCACATAACGGATCTACACACATCATCCTCATGGTGACAATTTTTGACGTCACAATGTCTTTTTCTTATATTAAATACTACTCATAATTTATTTTTTTTAAAAAATGGTTGTAGGTTTAATATTTATAAGTTCATGAATTATGGGATGCATGTGATAGGTTATGTTGTTTAGTGAGGACTTGTTATAAGAGTGAAAAAATCATGTGTTATTTTGATTAATAAGCAAGGTTGATAATTTTTTTAGGATAAGGAAATATAAAGGGTCAAAGTTATAGGTGATAGAGTTACATACATTTCTAATAATAGTTTTCTTTACATGTTTTTATACAACTTTCATAGATTAAAATTCTCAATTAGATGTATAATTAAATGCTTGTAAATATCATATCAAGAAGATGACCTACTTTGTCATGCTTCCAGAAATCAGGATGATTAAGTATTTCACATTATACGGTGAGTTGAATTTCCTTTCATATTTTTGCTAGTGCTTTCCTCGATCAAATCCTCAATTAAAGTGTATAATTAAATTCTTGCAGATCTATATCAAGAAAGATGACTTTGTCATGCTTCCAAAATTAGAACGAGTTAGTATTTCGATGTCCTGCAGGTAGTTGAAGTTTCCTTACATGCTTCTTTAGATGTTTTTCTTCCAGATTGAAATCGTAAACTAAAAGTGCAATCCTAATGATTTGTAAATCATGTCAATAACATGACATTGTCTTTCTTCCAAAAATTGGATGATTGAGTACGTTGTCTATTAGCACTAGTTGCTTTTCAATTCCTTTGGACGCGCTGCATTTAGAGTTAGCATTGTCATTTCATTATTCATTGATCATGGGATTTATTTTTTAATCCATGTAGATAGCACGCTCAGTAAAGACTAGCTCTCATTTAAAATATCAAAGTCATTAGAATAAATACTCTATTTTTTCTAGATCGAGTCCATAACCATTTAAAGTTTGATTCATTTTTATGAAAATTAGAATGAGTTAAGGAAACATTCTCGCATTTCTTCCTTCTTTCTAAGGGCCTGGTTTTTAACATTAAAACTTCATTACGAGTTTAGTTGATTCATCTCATGGTCTCTGTCAGTCACTCTAGGCACAAAGAAAGCAAAACACCCAAAAGCAATATAAAACATACAAAACGAAGTAAGAAAGAAGGTTAACTAAGCATATATAGTGCACCACACTTCCTTGATTACTAACATCGGTTGATGATTTACGATAAGCAATTTAAGATATTGATATGGCTACATTAATCGAGGCATTAGTCTTCCCTCTAATGCCAAAAATTTAGATTTAAAAACCATATGACGCTTTAACAAAAAATAACACTTCTATATAACACCTATGTGGTTAAAGCTACTTCATCGAGCTTGGAATTAAACGTGTGCACATGTGGTGGTTGTCGTTTCTTTTTAACATTAGCGGTTCAGTTCTTATGGTTTTTAGATAAGCTTCATTTTTTTTCCCTCATTGAAATTTTGAGTCTAAAATGGACCTCCTAGGAAAATGTAATAAAATTCATAGCAAGATAATCACATTTTAGAATTTAATCATCCCTAATGATTTGAGGTGGCATTAATAGTTAAAGTACTTACATATCAATTCTGAATGATACATAAAAAATACGTTCATATGTTACTCTAAGTAATTTAATGTCAAAGTAAAAGTACTCACATAATAAATGTCATTACATTTTTTGAGATAAAAATATATTTTCATTTCATATTTCTTGAAAGAAACAATGTATGTCTGTATCATTTGTCTTATATTATATTATACTATATGTATATAATATATTAATTACATGTTATTATACTATTTAAATAATATAAATTTTAATTAATGGCATATAATATAATTAAATTTAAAATTTATATATATTTTATTTTTAAGTTATTTTAAATACAAAAGAAAAGATATAGTTATTTCAATGATAGTAAATTTTTCTTGGCACTCATTCTTATTTACAAGTACATCAATAAAAAAATTCAACTGCCACCTGTTTGGTACAGCACCGAATTAGTTGCTCTTGATTGCTGGATTATTTGTACTCATTGAGTCCAGAAAATTCATAAATATTGTTTTATTAGTTTGCTATTATTTTATTTCTTGTCTAGGCCATTTAGACCTCCAAAATTCCCACTAATGGTGTGTTAGCCATTTCCTCCACGGACAAGATAGGCGTTCCCTTCGTTCATATTAGGGAGGGAGTAGGGGGAATTTCTGCTCCCCTAGATGGTGGCTAGGGATGGAGCTGAACCCCGACCCCCTCCCCCAAAATTAATACTGTATTACCTTTAAATCCATGTAAAAACAAAATGCATTATAAGAACTACACGCGGTGCAATAGAGTGAGAGCATTTGTCCATGGTTTGGTGGAAGGTTGTAGGTATGACTCTCGGCGCGTCTGCAGGTCGCCTCCCACCATATAATCTTTGTGGACACTTGGGCTGCCACGTGGTGGCCCTTTTCCATGCGATGTGGCATCCTATGATTGGCCACCCTATTAACCAATCAAAAACCTGCCATATCCAACCAGCCAAAAACATCCCACTTGGCGAGAATACCATTCGTTGGAGAATACGATGGAGCAAGTCAACTTTCACATTCACTACTTTCTCACCGTATGCGTTATGCCTGGTCATTTGTACGGTCTATGTACTGAGGATGTCCACCGCATTTTTTAGAGATCATGTTTGAAAAAAATGGAGAAAATGTGTTTACGGGAGCATAAACAAAGTTTCCGCCATGTCGGAGATGTGAGATCTACAAAGTCATTCAGGTCCAAACAATTCCGACAAACTTTCATCTTTTAGCACTAATTTTGAGCTCACAGTTCATCTAAAGGTTCTTCGTTTCGAGACGATAGCTCCTCAACTTTGCCCAAAAACTAAAAATCTCTCTCAATTGAAATTCACATGACCTTTCTCTTTCGTCCAAAATTTCACGTATCTTCTGACCATTACTTTCATCTTATTGTGCTAGCACGATATTTGTGAGGTGTATTAGGGTACCCCAGAGAATGTCCCCAGCTCGGTTGTTGCCTATCAACTTTCGTTCCTGGCATCTTTCCGTCTCACTTACCTGTCTAGATCTTCCTCTCGTCGCACTCATCCCAAGTGTTGATGGTGATCTTTTTTTCTACACAAATAATTTTGCGTTGCTTACTTTACCTCCCATGAGATGCGATATGATGCATGATCATGCAACATTTAACGTGCCTACTACCCAAAATACTTTTTGATATTCCTTTTTGCAAAACGTGCATTTGTGGGTTTACGAGGTGCTATCGATTCCCCTTTGAGTGTGATTATGAGGCTTACAAAATCTATCTAAAATTTGTTTAAGAGATATGTACCTCACCATTGCTCAGCTCCTCGGAAGCCTTCACCTTCTTCACTGTATCTTTCTCTGTCAAGTTTGCCTTCCAACTCAAGAAAAACTTTGATGAATGTACGATATTTTCATCTACATGAAGAGAACCAAACACTTGTGTGTGCGTCAGAATTTAAATGATTCTAAATAATACCTATGTACTGATTTGAGTCGTTGTAAAATGGTCCAGCATGATGAGAGTGAGATGTCTCGAGGATCGCCTCTTTCTCAACCTTCCTTATCATGAAAATGTCGCTTCGGTGTACTTGTCAAATGTACAAACCTTTTGCATGTATTGGGCTCCTCAAGTGCACCCTTTGGAATTCCATGCGAGGAAATATAGCTGCATGGTCGTCAAAGCTCCATGGTGCCAGAATGGCCCAACATTATGTGCCATAGCTCATTGATGTCTCACGCTCTCTACCTTCTCTGCCTTTCGTGCTCAAGGTAGCATAATATTCTATGTCCAATTTGTAGAGGTCCTTTACTCCAACCCCAATAGTCTCCACCTATCTCGTGGCTTTGTGACCAAAGGACTGCCTTTCCTTTCTAAATATCACATCATATCCACGAGTCTTCCAACATAACACAAAAAACCAAATTCTTATTTAAAATAGGAACATACATAAAATATTTTAACTGTTAGACTGAGTGCGAGCTCCCTCTAAAGGTTATTGTACCTATGTTGGTAGCGCTATACCTCTTATCTTCTCCCATATTGATGTGCATCTGGATATCCTTCTCCTCCGAGCTGCTAAATAATTACTTTTGTTTTTCAGTCTTATAGGAACAAAGCTCCACTGTCTAAGTATGACACTACATCACGAATGGCACCATTTGCATGCTGAGTGAGGGTGAAATGCAGCTCCGTATTTTAAGGAAGTGGCTACATGCCGCTCCTCACGAGGGTACTTTCTTGTCGGTATTCTCCGCGCGCGCACTTTGTAGCATGGTGTCCAAGCTCGCAACAATGAAGATATATTACCCACTAAAAAGTCTCGCTTCTTTGCTGCGTAAAAATGTGTTTTGGAATGTGGACACCTTGCCTTTCCTTTATTCTCCTTTCTGTCTAAGGCACTGATTCTCACTCCTCATGAGGTCTTTGATGAGGATCCATCTCTAGTGTTCCACTAAATCTATTCTTGTACCAAGTTGGACAGCAATCGCTCCCACTCTTGCAACTACTCCCTCCTATTCAACCAGTCATGGTAGCTATTCCAAATATTGATAAGGCCTATAAGTTATAGGCTTCAAATCATCTGAGGCTTGTCCACATAACACTTCCAAGCTCGGCTCGACAACGAGTGAACTTTTGTCAAGTATTTTGGTATCATGTTGCCCTTCTCCATCTTGATCTTTCTAAGCTTGTCCTTCAGCACCAAGTTCCTTTCCATGGAGTTTTGATACAATATGATCTCAAACTCCTTCTAACAAAATCTTCTCCCCACCTTTGCTACATTTGTCTTCCATGATCAAGAAGTTGAGCATACGGTGGCTCGGGCTAGGGAATATCCTTGTCTATGAATTCCTCTAGCCCGATATCCTCTAGCACTTCCTCCATCTTGTCCTTTTCATGATATGAAATTAAAATTACCCTCAAAGGCATATTGGATTATCAATCCAAAGAAAGAAATCTTGATGCATTCTTTAGATCCTCAAGAATAAATCTACATATTTGACTTAGCTACTAAAAAAAAAACTGCGGTTATTCTCTTCTAGTGATTCATGCTCTGATACCATGTAGAAAATAAAAATATATTAAATTTTCTTGTAATATGCTAGAAAAAATATTGAATCTATTTATACATATTACAAGAAACAATTACAATCACACAATGACATGAATTAGAAAGAAAAATTTCGGTCACACAACACAAATATGTATGCAGGGAAAGATTTAGTGAAAAACAACGTACATTTTATACATTGTATTCAACATTGGCAAACAATAAAATCCTTCTCTCGGGATTGAGAGCTCTCTTTTCTTTTTATTTGTCTACTTTGATCCGAGCAAGTATGGTCGATGCTTAACCAATTTCCTACCTCTTAGTTGCTCAACCTTGCTTATGCATTCTTGGAGGAATTGAGTTGATATGGATTTATGAAGGAATGAAACAATACACATAAATAAATATAAACATATATTTGCATCAAAAATAATGTTTCATTTCATTAATGTCAAATAACGAAATATGCTGCCTACAAACATAATTAAAATAAACTAGCTAGAGTAGTAGTAGCGTATCTATGAGAGGATATGTTGTGGATATAGGCCTATGAAATATGTTAACATGAGGCTCGAGGTCCTATTATTATTAAGAAACAATTGAAAACCCAAAACATCCAAAACCTAACCTAGGAGATGAAGTGCCAAAACTATGGGCCCCCGTTTGGGTAAATTGGTGTTTCAACTTCCCTGGACGTAACACAGCATACGATATCCTTTTTAGGTGTGCCATAGCTTGTTAGAAATATCTATCCAAGGAATATAACTTTAAGTGTGATAAGCATCAGCCCATGGACCCATGTTTCTCCCTGTTTTCCCAAAAAACGTTGTTTAGTGCCTCAAAACGTCTACGGCAATTCATTACTAGAAAAAGTACTAAAAAAAAGTAAGTTGTAATGAAATTGAAAAGCTAACATAAGTGATGGTGGGAATTAAAATGACATTTGGATGGCCCGCAATATCCACTTGGGTCATTAGGGCCTCAAAGAAGGCTTCGGAAGTTCATAGGCGAAAAAGCGCAAAAATAGTAAGTTGTCTTTGAAACTAAAATTAAAGAATTGATGGTGCGGGTCCAAATGGAATGGGTGGGTAGCCACCGATATACACCTATATCATTAGTCCCTCCTTAGGAATAAATGGTCCCCATTGCATTAATTTTCTCCATGAGAGGCAGGATTGCTAAAATTAGTATTGGATTTGTCACAGGATATTCGCGAACCTATTGGCGGATGTGCTATATTCCATTAATAAATTTGGTTGCCTTATAAAATACATATGAGGATTTTCTATGTGTAGTCACATGAGATATGGAAACATCGGGTGGCGGTGTGTCGGGGGTGGGATCAATTGGAGTGCTTATCATTACATTGTAGAAGACCCATGTGGGTGAGGAGAAAAATTTCCTTGTATTCCTCCATGCCTTTGTCCATCTATTATTGCCATGCGGGGAGCCCTCCTTCAAGGTTGTGGCCACATTTTCTTCTTTCCACGTAGTGATTTGTAAGAGAAAATGAATTTACTTGTTTTGGAAATAATATTCTTGTGTTTTTTGCAATAGTTAAGGAGATGGCATGAGGTGGTACTACCTACGGTATCTGTGCAATTTATTTCCAAAATTAATAACAACGAAGTCGGGGCCGTGATACACAACATGCCACCTCCACAAGTATGGTTGGCCCAAACTAATACATCAACTACATCAGAAGATCAACATCACAAATACCTCATCCATGAATGGATGAAATTCTCTGTAGTAACCTCTTGACGGATACGGAGATCTCTCCTCGGTGAAGCCACGATGGTATATAGTTGTGGGTGTGCTATGGTGGGAAATTCAGGCACATGTGACCTCTGCGAAAAAGAGGTTCTTTTGGCTTCCTCTATCGATAAGAAATTGTAGTGGAGAACCCTTCACCCATCTACGAATGGAAGAGATGCCTCCCCTCCACTAGATCCTCGGGATCCTTTCTCTAGATCTTGGTGGTGGAAAAAATGGCAATGGGTTTCACATCAATTATTTTCTTCCCTTTTTCACATCTCCCTTGTTTGGCTCGCTCGAGGATCGGAAAAATTCATACGATTTGGGTGCCTTCAATTCGGCGACCAATGACTATTTAGCCCAACACTTGTTTGTGTTGTGAGTGAGGATGTTATGAAATTCACACCACTTCCCTGGCTGTCCTTATTTGGATTTGTGGTGGTTTTCTTAGTTTCCCTACTTTGTCTCTGCCACATGTTATGTGATTCGGGGGGCACCTTTCCCTGGCTTCGGATTCATGATCCAGAATCTCACTTCTTCTTCTTAAAATTCTACTCAATATTGGCGACATAGTGATATGTTGTGCCAAACAAGGTATTTTCGAGGAACTCCATATCCTCTTGAATATGTGTCTATGAATACTTCTCTGGTATGAGCACCAAATTTCTCTCCAAATATTTAATACCCAAATTTTTTTGCATGGTATGGAACAAATTCGTTAGTTTGTGCACATCTTGATCCCTTTGCTACCGCCGGCATGGTCCATTGGATGTACTTATCCTCATCATTCCCCATGCAATAATGTTACCTCACATGATGTCATCTAAGAATGATTCCAAGTGGGCACGGTCGAAATGGAGAGGTTTCCCTCTCTCCTTTTTCTCACGGTAGGTTTCCCACGATTATTTGACATGGGGGGCGGCTTTGAGGAGTGAAAAAATAATATTTTATGAGTCATAGAAATCGTGGACCGAAATACCCTTCACTAAAATTCAACCATATATCTACAACGTCTTCATCTATCTTATGATATCAAAAAAAGGGAGAATACGGTAATACAAGAAACACAATAGTAAGAGCTGTAGCAATGAAAAAAAATTATCAATACACACCATAAAAATGTAAATAATAGCTGAGCCATTTTATTGTATAGGAGGTGGAATACAAGTATAACAATGCTCGAAATATGAGAAATTCAAGCCAAAAGTGGCCTATAATGATCTGAAGTCACCGCCTGAGGAATTTGCGTAACTGTTAATTTAACTCGAAGGAATGCGCATTGTCCTTACTTGCCAAATGTTGGGACTACAACTCCCAAAAAATTATAAAAGTGTAGATCTGGAAATTCCGGAGCTCGGATGATATATATGTATTTCAAATCCTTTAGCTCTATGATGAATACCCGAGATAACACAAAGGATTTCCAGATCTAACAATCTTGGAAAATCACCCTCTTACACACCATGCAACCTTATGCCTATTGGGTATGAATATTTGAAGCATGAAATGAAGATATTATTTCTACAATGATGTACAATTATCTCTATGCTTGAAGGGTTGATCACTTCACTAGATCCTCAAACTAGAAGCTCAAGATCTACCTCCTCCTTGCTCCTAAACTAATTGTAGTTTTTGAATACACACAAAGGCTGAGTAGATTGCCTTTGTCAAGGATGGAAAATCTATAGCCTAATGCTAGATGCTGCAATGAAGATCTTGAATGATGGAAATAATGTGCCCAATGTGAGGATATGGTCCCCTCCTGTCTTCTCGGCGAAATCACGCAAACTTCCTTCCTTCAATAGATATACGGAAGTGGGTACTTTAATCCCTTGAAGAATTGTTCTTTTGCATGGAGGTGCGTAATGTTTTCATCGAATGTTGGATAAAAATATAATGCTCTTGGAAGACTAAACTTAAAGAAAAAGGCGAAAGGATTCATCTTCCATCGGGTCCCTACCCTAAATTCTGAGAAACAACCTCATCCTTCGAACCTTCAATTGAGATGTGTAATTCTGAGACTTAATGTCTTTAATGAGGGATGATTATGGCATCAATGCACGATGATGTATAAGAGCTTAGATAACCTTCCTAGATTAGGCACTCAAAAATCCCCCATGTGCTTGGGTATGATTTACCTTGGAAAAACCTATGTGCTATATACTGTAGACTTAGCTAAATAGCTTAAGCGTGCATAAGTATCAAATGACAAATGCGTATCTAAAAATATCAAAATTAATAATCTAAAGTCTGCCTTCTATTGATGCCTTAATCTTACTTATATGGTTTATCGACCTTCCATACCCCACAAGAACCTCATAATTTAGTATAACATATATGGCATGTAGCCCTCCCATGAATATTGCGTTTTGTCTCTCCATGTTCTTCACCATCTCTACATTTAATTCCCATGATATCCATCATCGTGCATTATATGCACCACTTCCTCCATGATTTAATCGGTAGTGCTCTATGATGTTACATTTAATGCACCATGATCTCATTTTAATTCCTCTATGATATCCTTGATCTAATCATTAATGCTACATGATCTCCTCTTCCTTGATTAAGAGGCATGCTCCACTACTCATAATGCCGATCTACATCCAAATTATCCACATACACACATCAAAAGTGGCTTTTATTCATCTATGGGGTTTATGGGTCCCACTCCACCTTCTTATTTACTTAATTAATTAAGAAAATTAAGAACTCTAATTTTCAATTAAATAATGCGAAATTGGGAATATTATAGTACTCCCCGCCAAAATGTTGTTTGTCCTCAAGAAACTAAAAAAGTGGATGCTACAAAAATCCATCCTACTCCAAATGAAATCCTCATGGAATGCCTACCCATATTCTCCAATGTCTGTTATGCATGCCTAGCTCCAAATCTACTTCTCTCTATTGTCTAGAATGGCCTCAACTAAAAAGTTAGATGCCTCTCCTCATCAAATAAGTCTCCCAGTGGCGACCATATGTTGTCCAAGATCCTCCTCTATGGATGAGATACATAAAGTGAAGTGGTCTCTTCTGAAAATGGAAATTCCCAACTCATAAACCATCTCTCCAACCCATGCTACATAGAGTATATTACATCTCTCCATGATTCCATCCTTGTCGCTGTTGTGTAATATTCCAAATTAGGAAAAGCAGTAATATTGAGCACAATAATGGAAAATAGCAATGAATGGCAATACATCAAGCATGAGATAAAGACAGATCCATGGTATTAAGTGTAACAAGAACAAATGAATACAATATCTTTGGGATCAAGTCCCTCAGCTAGACAAGAGAATCCTCCAAAGCCAAAAAGTGCCAAAAGATGAAATGAAGCTACGGAGAACTAATACAGTGTAGTCCCAGTGAATTTAACTGTAGTTGGAAAATATAAATACATGATATGATAACACAATTCTCAAGAGGTGTCGGGAATGGAGATCTAGGCCCTCATACACTTTCCCAAGACAGTAGGTTTTAACCCTATATAGAAATTATTTGCAAACAAATCTTAAAAAATAGAAAATAAACAATAGAGATATTATAAAACATAGAACATATATACACAGAGATTTTCCCCTGGATCCCAAATCGAGACTTCCAGCTTGATTTTTCATTATTTTCATTTTAGTGCTACAACACATATATATACATGTCGAAGCATAGATAAACCCCAATCCATTAACCCTAGATTAGAACATAATTGTAGTTCCCTTGACTGGATCTACAAAATATCGGGGGTCGAAAGCCATCATGCCCCAAAACCATGTGTAAACCCATGCAAAAAACCATGGGTTAGTCCACCCATCGAAAAATAGGGTCCAAATTTCTTTCCCAGGGCACTGCCCCAGACCCCAAATAGGGGGGGCTATGACCCCCCTGTTGCACCTACCACAACATACAGGGGGGGATGTTTCCCCCTTGCACGTGCCATGAATCATGGAAATAATATAACACATGCCCAACATTATCGCTCTTGTTTTTTTTTCCAGAAGGGGCCACTAGAGAGCTTAGTCATTATCCCAGCTCTGCAAGACCCAATTTTTCTCTACACCAAGAGAACTTTTGAGTGCTCATAGACTTCATCAATGCATCTACAAAATTCTTCAAAGTGTCCACCTTTACCAGCAACATCCTTTTATCCTCAACCATATCTCTCACAAAGTGATATTAAACATCAATGTGCTTTGTATTTGAATGATAAGTAGGGTTCTTAGGAAAGAAAATTGCACTTTGTCTATCACGGTCTATCCTTATATCTCGCCGCACCAACCCCATACTTGACCACAATATCTACAACCAAACTGCTTCCTTTCTTGCATGAGTGGCTCCCATGTATTCTGCCTCTATAGTTCAAAGATCCACTACAAACTATCTTTTACTCATCCAAATGATTACACCTCCAAATATGGTAAACACATACCTAGTTGTAGATATTATTTTGTCAAGATCTCTAGCCCAGTCTACATCAAGAAAACCATGGATGTCCAACACTCTATATAATCATGGTCTTCGCTGATAGCACAAACCATAATCACTAGTGCCACACAAATATTTGAAAACCTGCTTCACTGTTGTCCAATTCTCCTTCCCTCATTTTGACATAAACATGCTCAATACTCCCACTGCATGTGCAATGTCTAGTCTAATAAAGACCATTGCATACATCAAGCTACCCACTTCACTTGCATATGGAACACAAGACATATCCTCCTCTTCTTCTTATGTTTTGGGACATTGTTCAATAGGTAGATTTACACCTGCATGAATAGGATCCTTCACCAGTTTAATATCCTTCATATTTAGCCTATGTAATATAGTCTCAACATACATCCTCTGGTTTAACTAGAGCTTCTTCTTTGCCCGATCTCTCTTAATTTCCATGCCCAAAATACAGTTTGCAGCACCAATATCCTTCATGTCGAATTTGGAGAACAATTGGATCTTCAAATCTTGGATAATTTCTTTGTCATTTCCAATCAGCAACATATCATCCACATACAAGACCAAATAAAAAACATGGTCACCAATTAATTTAAATTAAAAACAATGATCCTCTTTTCTTCTAATGAAGCCAAGTCCCCATATATAGGTATCAAATTTTTGATACCACATCCTTGGTGACTGTTTTAACCCATACAGAGACTTTTTTTAACGTGCAAACTAGTTATTTCATACCCTTCATCGCAAATCCTTTAGGTTGCTTCATGTATATCTCCTCTTCTAGATCCCCATGAAGAAATGTTGTCTTCACATCCATCTATTCTACCTCAAAATAAAATGGAGTAGAAACAGATGAAACTAATCTAATTGAAGTAACCTTGGCAACAGGAGAAAAAATATCACCAAAATAAATTCCTGGCACCCGGGAATAGGCTTTTGCTACCAAACGAAATTTTTATTTCCCCGCCTTGCCTTCTACATTCATCTTCTTCTTAAACACCCATTTTATCCCAATGGGATTCCTTCCAGCCAACAACTCCACCAGATCTCATGCCTAATTTTTATGCAAGGATGCCATTTCATCAATCGTGGCCTCCTTCCATATTTTTCCACCGTCTAAATCCACTACCTCTCTGAAAATTCTTGGATCCTCATTAGTTATAGTTAAAGAAAAATTTGAACAGAAATCAGATGGACAATACCTATCTGGTTGCCTTCTTTCTCGAACTGATCTTCTCACACCTGGAGTTTGTGGCTCTTCCTCTTCTGAATCTTCTTTTGTTGTAGAGTTTGATTCATCCTCCTTTAGCTCAAACTCTATATTCTCAGGTTCCTTTGGTAGGAATTGATGTTTAACAACATCTTTAACCTATGTAAATACCACATCTCGGTTGTACACAACCTTCCTTGTTTCTGGGTTCCAAATCTTGTAACCTTTTAAACCATCCTTATAACCAATAAAGATGCTCCTTTCGGATTTATTATCCGACGTGGTCCTTTCCTCCTTTGGAACATGTACATATACATCATATCGAAATACCCCTAGATGTGAAAGAGAGGGTTTCTTACCAATACATACCTCAAGTGGAGTATTATCCTCCAATGATGATGAAGGTGATCTATTAACTAGGTAAGATGCAGTCTCCACTGCTTCTACCTAGAATTATTGTCCTAACCTAGTACCACTAAGTATGTCTCTTACCTTTTCCATCAACATTTTGTTCATTCTTTTTGAAACTATGTTTTGCTAAGGTGTGTATGGATTATTATTCTGTCATGCTATACCACACTTCTTACATAATTCTTCAAATTCCTTCTTGCGGAACTCTCCACCATTATCTATCCTCAGCACCTTTATCTTCTTCTCTATCTCGTTTTCCACCAGAGACTTAAATTATTTAAATGTATCAAATACTTCATATTTATTCCTCAAGAAATATATCCATGTATTCCTTGAGAAGTCATCTATGAATGAAACATAGTACATAGACTTTCCCAGTGATGGAACTGACACAGGTCCAAACACATCATCGTGCACAAGCTCTAGCATCTTGTTTACCCTCTTAGCACCAGAAGGAAAAATCACCCGATTCCACTTCCCATATACACAATGTTCACAGAAATAGAAATACAAAGAGAAATTAGAAATACCTTCTACCTTACAATTTCGATGCAGTATCCAGAGGCCCTTCTCTCCAATATGTCCAAGCATTTGATGCCATAGCATGGTCTTTTCTCCAGAGACTGCTAGGATTTCCATTCCACTTTCAAGAACCACATAACTATTTCACCAATTAATAACAGTACTACCTTGAATCTTGTACAGAGTTCCAATCCAAACTCCCGGCATTAATACCAGTGCTCCTCGAACCATCTTGCAGGTATCTTTCTCAAACATTATTCTTACACCTACATCATCCATCTTGCTTATAGAAATTAGATTTATGGAAAATGCAGGAATATGTAGAACATCAGGAAGTGTTCTTATCCTTCTACCTTGCAGCTTCAGCTTGATTTTTTCACGTCCGATGATTCTGGCCTTCCTATCATCCCCTAAGAAGACATCACCATCATCATACTTCTCATACTCGGAAAACCACTCCCTATGGGGAGTGAAGTGAAAGGATGCACCTGAGTCAATCAACCATGCCTCATGATCTACATGTGTATTTGAGAAAGAATCCAAATACACATCCCCACCTTCATCCAATGTGTTTTTCACCTATGCAAAATAATTATCATCAGATCCCTTCCTTTATCAGGAGCTTTAGATCTGCATTCCTTTTTGTAGTGCCCTTCCTTTCCACATTTCCAGCACATCTCTACAAACTTTCCTATAGATTTATATCTCACAGTCGAAAGCTTATTCTTTTTTCTGTTCTGGGACCTTCCTCGTAGAGATAAGGCATCTCCACTCTGACCCTCCATATTTCTACATCTCATTTCTTCCGATAGCAAGGCTAAGAAAATGTCATCAAAATTCAAGGTATTTGAACTGCTACCTATTGCAATAACCAGACTGTCCCACAAATATGGTAGAGAACACAAAAAACAAATGCACTTATCTTCATCCGAGATTTTAATATCAACATATAAAAATTGACTTACCACAGCATTGAAGGAGTTCAAATTCTCTGTCACCGAGTCTCCATCCTTGATCCTCAGGTTATACATATTTTTCCGTAGGAACAATTTATTCACCAGAGACTTAGATTGGTACAAAGTCCCTAGCTTGTCCCACAAATCCTTCCTCTTAGATTCCTCAGATACATTCAAAAATATTGAATCTGAGACACACAACCGTATTGTGCTCTTCACCTTATGATCCAGCTTCTTCCGATATTCATTTGACATTTTTGTTGGTTTAGTATCCAGATCTATTGCGATCCACTAATATTTATCCACCAGTAGATCCTCCATCTTGAGCTATTTAAACTCAAAACTATGACCATTAAATTTCTTGATCTCTATCTTTCCACTGCTCACCATCTTCTTTCACTGAAAAAATTTATCCTACAGATCTCCAACTAAACATGGTCTACCACGAGCCCGAGCAAAAAACCCTCAGCAGCAAAGGTAACCCCTTGAATCTGAAACAACTCTGATACCAAATGTAGGTTTTAACCCTATACAGAAACTACCTGCAAACATATCTTAAAATATAGAAAATAAACAATAGTGAGAGCATAAAACATAAAATAGATATACACAAATATTTTCCCCTGGATCCCAAATCAGCACTACCAACTTGATTTTTCATTATTTTCCTTCCCGATTATTTTATGAACACACACACACACACGGATATATATATATATATATATATATATATATATATATATATATATATATATATATATATATATATCGAGGAATACATAGATTCTAATCCATTAACCTTGGATTAGAACATAATCGTAGTTCCCTTGACTGGATCTACAAAATGCCAGGGATCGAAACCATCATGCCCTAGAACCATGTGCAAACCCATGCACAAAACCGTGGACGGGTCCACCCATCGAAAAATAGGGTCCAAAAAATTTTCTCGAGGCACTATTCCTGACGCAATGTACAGGGGGGTCTGTCACCCTTGCTGTGACCCCCTCACACTTGTGACTAATTATGTAAATAATATGACACATACCCAATAAAGACAACTTAGAAAGGGTTTCTAGAAATATACAAAATACAAATGGTGAACTACATCCCTAGGGATAAAGATTCATTACAACTAAAAAACTAGAAAGAAATGGATGAAATGATGTAGAAATGAATGAAGCCTCCTCCCAATAGACTCTCCAAGTGAAAGGTTGATCCTTCATTGAAGATCTAACATCCAGAATGATGCACAGAAACCAGCCATGCAACTGCACTATAAAATAACGTAGTGTAGGGCTGAAACTGCACTGTAGGGAATGGTAATGACTTGGCTGTGCACGAAAATATGAAATTAAGCCCAAGGACCTCCCTTGCTAGCCTCCTGGTGGAAATAATGCTTCCTCCACTGAAAACAAGCTCAGAAATGGAAATGTCAAACTCTCCATGGCTTCTACCCTGCAACACAACACAACCCTGGCAGAAACTGCATTGTAGAGGAAAGATAAAGCTTAGCCTAATGCTTAAATGTGGAAATGCAGCTCAATCACCTCTCCTGAGTGGGCACTCGAAGTCCCCCGAGGATGAGGGTGGGATTCCCGCTTGGGAACACCCTTGTGCTAAACAACACAATAGTCTCTGCTAAGCAACTGAAGAGGGAAAGAAGGCATACATACCATAAATAAATATTAACCAAAATGAGCTCTATCTTGCCTTCCATTCCCTTATATTCTTTGTGAGCCTCCTTACCTTGGGCCCCACTCATTAAAGCCACTACTTCCATGCAAAGACTCTCCCTCCAAAACTGCATCGTCTCTCATTAATTACCCACTCCCTCCATACCAGCATTGTTGATTTGGTCAAACTTGACCCCATCCACATGCTTCATCCCCTATTCAGACTTAAGGGTTCTTTATCCAACAATTGTGATGCTCCTTATTCACATTAGGAGTGATTTTATTCATACTTATGAGATGTATGGGTCTCCCTACCCTCTTATTCTTATAACTAAGAAGAAAAAAATTTTTTAATATTCCAACTAGCTGAAAGATAATTGGGAATATGACAGTCCTCCCCTCCCAAATGTTGCTTGTCTTGAAGCAATTGTAAAGGTGAGTGCTGCAAAACTCCTCCTCCTCCCCTTGTGACACCTCCATGTGATAAGCTCTCCTCATGAACCAATTGTCCCCCAATCAATACATCCTTGAAGTGATCCTCCCAAGTGCTCATGAGATGCAGCTCCTAAGTGCTCAAGTTAACGAAATGACTCATCCCATAAAGAAACAAGAGTTCCAATGTAGCAATCATGTATTCCCCAACTTTCTCCCTGAATCATGAGGTAAAAGAAATGTGGGGAATCTCATTCCCAATGGGCACATCCAATCCATGTGCCATTCCTCCAATAATGCCCACCATAATGATAAGAACATCATCATATGGGATAGAAATCAAGGACACACTAGCTGCCATATGAAATATTGGAGGAGGATCATAGTCCCACAAGTTGAACTAGCACAATTTTGCTCATAATTGCCTCAAAATATGATATTATCAGTGGTTTCCCAACCAATTTCTTGCTTCCCCAATCCTCTGACATGCTTGGAGAAGGTGAATTATGTGTGGTGCCAATTGAGCACACCCGGAATAAGATATCATCTCCCCAAAATATCCTAGGTAGTGGCCATGCCCATCATTGATTGTGGCTCCAAGTAGATCATGAAATCTAAAGAAAAAGGTGCCCCATTTTGGAGCAATGTATTGTATATTAATGGCAAAGGAATACATGCACTCAGTTAGTGAATCGTTACCATATACTTTGAGAAAGCTGGTGAAGTGGCTCATAGATGGGCCTCCCCTCATCTCCATCAGATAAGGACATGGCTATGACAACTCTACCAAGAATTTTTTCCTCTCCCCAATATCTAAATAACCCATGCATCTCCTGATATGCTGGTGAACCTCCTCTATGAAGCCTTCCAAAGTAATTCCCTCCATGATAGTATGGTATGATCCCATAATATTAGTGTGGTTGGAGAGAAAACCCTCATATGCTGCATGTAGTATCTTCTCCTTGAGCTTAGAGGCTCTAGTTAAGAATATCCTACTCTGAAAATAGATGACCCCATCTTTCACTGCATATCTCCCATCTGATAACTCGCCATCAAGTACCATGTGAAAAGAGATCCTTGGAGTAATCCATCAATGGCTGGGATCTCCAATAAGGATCTATACTCCATAATGATAGCACTGTTGATCTACAATGTAAAGCACCTTTCATGTGGCTTCCCTCTTCTTTGACATATCCGATGCCAAATTCATATACCGAGATGCTTCTATCCTACCTCTGCTGCTGCTCCTCCTGTGGTTGCTCATGCTCAAGTGAAGATTGAAGTTTTTTGAGGTTACCCTTCCATAAGAAGTTATCGCCCATCCAAAACCTTTTGAGTTTTGCCAATGTATGCATGAGTGGACACTAGCCTGTACCATTTGTGGAAGACTCCTCCCTATGTGGAAGTATCTTTTGATTCTCCAAAGCCATGGAGTGGTCTCCTTGCACCATGATGGTGCCATCCTCCCTCCCTGAAACATCTTCTCTCAGTGCAAGATGTTTGGTAAGAGTGGGTAATAATCAGATTGGGATAATGTGTCCCTCCTCCTTGAGCCTACTGAAGACTCTTTGCACCATGCCAAGTCTTCCCAAGGTTCTCACCCCTCCTAGATATATGAGTGGTGCAACCTGTTGTGAGATAACTCTCATAAACTCCTGATCTGGTGGCCTCCTAGGTGGAATGCCTCTAAACAATAATGTGTCATGGTCCAAACTCATCTGCATAACTAATTGTACTATTAGGTCTGTGCTTCCACTTCACAAATCCAACTCTGTTTTCTATGCGGAAGTTGTTTGAGAGGGATATGTGTGCATGCCCCTAATCACCTGATGCTTTCCACTCTTTTTATCTATCCACTCCATCTATAAAGTCTACCAATTTGTGGTGACCTTGCCCAAAGTAATGAACCACTACACACCCAATATCACATTGGTGTCACAGATGTCAACCATAAAGAAGTGATCAGTCAATGTATATGTCCCCATGGTGATGGATAATGTTGGAACATACTGCATGGTTCTAGCTCTTGGAACTAAAACTGAAAATCCCTCAAAGTCATCAGTAGGTATTTCCCTCCTCTGTACTAACTGGGCATAAATAAAGTTGTGGGTATCCCCACTTTCAATCAACACTAATACCCTCTGATCCTGAATGGAACCTCGAACTCTCAAGGTCAAGTACTTGGGTGCTCCCATCAGTGATGAAAGGGCCCCTCCAATTGGAGAAAATTCTCCATTCCCACCTCCTGGTGGTGGTGGATCCTCTCCTGCTATCCCATCGCTATGACCTCCTTCTGGTTCCTCTTGTTCTTCCTCTTCATCACCATAAAATACCTCTATATAGTGTGCCTTCCCTGCAACATATCTATGTCCGGGTGCCCATGATTCTTGGCATGTGAAGAAAAGCTTCCTTATCCTCAAGTCTCTCTGGACGTCATCACTAAGAGGTACTTTATTTTGGCTCTCCTTTGAAGGTGTAGCCTTGACATATTTTCCCTTTGATGGAAAAGTGGGCTTTTGTTGAAATGTAGTCTTTTCCCTTAGCAAGGAATGTTGTAGATGTCTATCCCTTTCAACAACAGCTTGAAGGGTAGTTATCTTGGTTGATTTAACCAACCCATGTAGAGGATCTTCTAGTCCATCAATAAACATATAGACCCTCCTAGCTACAGATAAATCAGGAACCATAAAAAAAAGTTTTAGAAATTAAGAAATATAAGTTTCTGGATTACCTGACTATTTGAGCTTAGCTAGCTCAATTAAAAGTGCGTCTGAATCTCTTCGATCAAACCTCTCCACCATCGTCCTGGTGAAATCTGAATATGCAGTCACATTGGAAAGCCCTAATGTAGAAAGTCCATGAAACCACCAATCATGTACCTCACCCTCAAGGTGCAGCGCTGCTATTTTTATGGATTCCATCTCCGATATTTGGTTCAACTGGAAGTAGATGTCTAGCTTCTCTACCCAATATTTGGCTATCTATTTGGATGACCCATCCAAATCGGGTTAGATGAATCTACCCATAGCCTGGTGAGGATCATTGTTTTGTATGAATCCTCCACCTCTATTGTGATGTCGGGGTCTCCTGTTGTCCTTTATCTAACAAAAATCCTAAAAAATAAAATGATCTTTGAATCTCTGAGATTGATACTCATATTCAAGAAATTAATCTTCAAGAGTTTCTTGTTCTTGAAAACCTCCATTTCCCACTGTTAAGAATGTAGGCAAGTAGAGCATTAGGAAACTTGTTTCTTCACTGGTTGATCATGCCAGTGATGTGAAATGTCATAGCCTTCTACATGTAGAAATAATAAAGAGGATTCCTTATGTCTATCCATCCTCATTTTCTTGATATCTCTTGCAATATCTTGCATGGTTTGCAGAAGAAGCTTGGGAAACTCCTTCTCCTCATCTCCTCCTGATATGTGATTTTTCCCTTGTCTTCTCTAACATATATATAATAATATCTCTGGTTTATTTTGAGATACCTCTTCTCTATGTCTGTGAGAGGATCTCACTCTTTTGATGACATATTGGCTGAATGCATAGGTTGAGTGAAGATTATGCTCTGATACCACTATAATATTCCAAATTAGGAAAAGTAGTAATATTGAACACAATAATGGAAAATACCAACGAATACCTATACATCAAACATGAGACAAAGATATATCCATGGTATTAAGTATAACAACAACAAATGAATACAATATCTTGGGGATTAAGACCCTCAACTATGGAAGAGAAGCCTCCAATGCCAAAAAGCACCAAAACATGAAATGCATCTGCTACACAAAATGTTGGAGAACTAATACAGTGCAACCCCAGTGAATGTAACTGTATCTAGAAAATATAAATACATGGATCTGATAATACAATGCTCAAGAGGTGCCAGGAATGGAGATATAGGCCCTCATACACTTTCCTTAGACAACCCAGAATGGGTTTCTAGAAATATGCAAAATACAAATGGTGAACTACAACCCTAGGGCTGAAGATTCAATACAACTAAAAATTTGGGAAGAAATGGCTGAAATCATGTAGAAATTAATGAAGCCTCCTCCCAATAGAATTTCTAAGTGGAAGGTTGATCCCTTCACTTAAGATCTAACGCCCCAAATGATGCACAGAAACCACCCCTGCAAGTGCACTCTGAAATAGCATAGTCTAGGACTGAAACTATGTTGTAAGGGATGGTAATGACTTAGAATGGTGCTAAAATATGAAATTAAGCCCAATTACTTGCCTTCCTAGCCTCCCAATGGAAATAATGCTTCCTCCACTAAAAACAAGCTCAGAAATGCCCATGGCAAACCATATACTGCTTCTACCCTACAACACAGCACAACCCTGGCAGAAATTATGTTGTAGAGAAAAGTTGAAGCTTGGCCTAATGTCGGCATGTGGAAATGTAGTTCAATCACCTCTCCTGATTAGGCACTCAAAGTCCCCCTAGGATGAGGGTGTATTCCTGCTCGAGAACACCCTTGTGATAAACATCATAATAGTTTATGCTAAATAGCTAAAGAGAGAAAGAAGTCATACATACCATAAACAAAATAATAATCAATATGAGCTCTATGGCTACCTTCCCTTTCCTTATATGCTTTGTGAGCCTCCTCACCTTGGGCCCCACTCATTAAATCCACTACTTCTATGCAAGGACTCTCCCTCCAAAATTGCGTTGTCTCTCATTGATTATCCACTCCCTCCATAACAACATTGTTGATTTGGTTAAACTTGACCCCGTCCACATGCTTCATCCCCTATTCACACCTAAGGGTGCTTTATCCAACCATTTTTATGGTCCTTATTCACATTATGAGTGATTTTATTCCTACTAAGGATATTTATGGGTCTCCCTACCCTCTTATTCTTCTAACTAAGAAGAAAAAAAAAAAATTGATATTCTGACTAGTTGAAAGCTTATTGGGAATATTACATGTTGGCCTTGTTGGATCCAAGCATCATCCCAGCAATGTGTAAAATAAGAAGTAGAGACATATGGATGAAAATCTACAATGTCAAACCATGCTCTCCCAATAACAACCACTGCCGCAAAGCCTTCTGCTACCATTCCAAATAATCATTAAACCAAGTAAGAGAGGCATACTCTCTCAATAGAAGCCACCACAACAATGCCTCTTGCTGCCATGCCAAATCAGCATCAATCCAAGTATGAGAGCCATACTCTCTCAGAAGAAGCCATAGTAATAATGCCTCTTGATGGCACATCACATCATCATCATACCTAGTACAATGACCATAATCTTCCAACAGAAGCCAACGCATTAAGGCCTCCTTTTTCCAACCTCTATCATCATCATGCAATGTATGGGGAAAAATCAGCCCATACTCTCCCAAGAGTAACGAAAGCAACAAGGATTCATGTTTCCATCTTAAATTATCATGACGCAAGTCATGGAGCAAAAACATATTAATTGACATGTGGAATGCCACATCAGAACAATACAAACAAGCTCCCTGCCGCCACATCATGTGAGAGTTATGCCATGTCCCAAACAAAAGTACATATATGGAAATAAGAAATGTCCGAAAAAAAAGTACATACATGGACATAAGATATATCATGTGATGGACAAACTCTCTCAACAATAACCAACACATCCATGCCTCCTTTTGTTGCATATCATCAGTGATGTACATGGAATGGACCATACAGACATGAGATGTTGGGTAGTAGCCATACCCACCCGAAAGCAACCAGTGCAACCATGCTTCTTGTTGTCCTGTATCATAGATTTGTAAGTAGGTTGTTAGCCCCTTTCTCATCCTCCTCATCCATCCATCCCACTGTGGATGATGAATCATGTCATACTCATAATTGGTATCCACCCAAGGTAGAATACCATCCTCCTCCAATTGATAATATTTTCACTCCATGATATGTTGAAGTGCACCTCCTTTGAGGTCTCTCCATGAGATCCTCTCAAAAATGGCCCAATAGAACCCACAAGGTTCCATACATGATGTAGGTATAAATTCCTCTTTGAGTTGTGAAAGGATCATCAAGAAAACTCCATCTTGATAATGGAAAATTCTCTCCATCATAAGATGTCCACCATCTATCATTTGTACCTCCAGTGCTTCATGAGTGAAGTTTCCTTCGAAATGATGCAAGAATAATGGGGCCCTCATCTCATCACCATTTCTCAATGACATCCCCGTAGATCTACATGGGGATACATCTGCTATCTCCTAGCCATACACAATGTTGAACTCATAGTCCGAAAATGTAGTGAATAGGACCGTGCTCCTCCCATCCTCTAAAACTCCACACTTCAACACAAAGTGTTGGGTGTAGCTCAACCATGATAAACTGAGATATCTATATATATGCTCTTTGATCAAGTCAAGGGTCCTCTTTGTAGTGATAATTGGATGCTCCAAATTAGAAAGGTGCTCTATTCCTTGGCTATGCAATTACCCTGATGGCATGGTCTCACAAATCTCAATATGAGGTACTGAAATAATATGTGATGAAATTGTTTGCAAACTGTGGATAAGCTGAATCTCGAGAACATCTTTCACAACTACAAGAGTTCCTCCAACCGATGAAATAGCCTCTCCAACTACTGGTAATGGTTATGGTTGCTCCTCTTCTAATGTAACACCTTTGGTGTCTACCTCCTCTTCCTCATATATATCATGGATCATGCATGGGACTCCCAATGTCAAGATATCAAGACCATCTTGCAAAGATGCAAGTGCTCCTCCTCCTGATAAAAGTACTTCAGCAACTGGTGGTGGTGGTAGGGGCTCCTCCACCAGAGTGATAATGCTAACATCTTCCTTTGGTTCCTCATGTACTATCTCATCAATGATGGGAAGTGTCACAATGGAAAGTGTTTATGATTTCATACTATCAAAATTCTTCTTCGGTCTCTGAATGAAATATGCATAAGCAGACCAATGAATGAACCACCAACCTTTTGTTTCACCTTTTAGGTGCATCGCTGCAATCTCAACAACCTCTCTTTCTTCTATAGGGTATAAATGAATGAATTTTTCTAAATATTCCCTCAAATACTTCAATGTGCTTGTGGATGATCCATCAAATGTATGCAAGAATAATCTATGCCTCTTACTTCTATTACTGCTGTGAGATCTCCTTTCTTCATTTAGTTATAAAATCTATTAGAGAGTTATATTTTCCTTGAGTGCTCTAGGATATGATTTTTACTCGGACAGATATTTACTTAGTCTCTCATTCCCCAAGTCTCCTTCATATTCATATCATTGAGCTTCCTTCTCAAATAAAGGGGATCTAGTAGAATTTTGTGAAGCTCTATGCATCGCTGGTCTTTTCTGTTGCTGAGAGGAAGTGCTTGGACCTTCCTCTTTCTAAAATCTTCTTAGATCCTCCTTTTTCCTTTCTCTCTACATTTAATTGACCTCCTTGGATAGATATTTCATAGATCTAATGAGAAGTGAGGCAAAACTTAAACCCTCCATCATTGTAGATCTCTACTATGTGCTTCTTTGTTTTGATGTTAAAGATAAAGTTTCCACAAGCTGAGCCAAAGATCATGATCTGATACCACTATAATATCCCAAAAGGGAGAATGAAAAAATACAAAAACACAATAGCTGGAAACTACAGAAATGTACAACTAATGTAAATACACCATAAAAATGTACAAAATAGTCGAGCCATTTTATTATATCGGAGGTGGAATACAAGTACATCAACACTCAAAATATGAAACACTTAAGCGAAAGAAGTGGCCTAGAATGACCCTAAAGTCCTCCCACAAGAGGGAATATAGAATTGTTCAACTGTTGGAAGAAATATTACGCTGTCCCTGCTACAAATGCTGAGACTGAAACTACCAGAAAAATATAAATGTTTATATCTAGCAGTTCTGGAGCTTAGATGATGTCAGTATTTCATATCTGTGCTCTATGATGAATACCCGAGATAATCCAGAAAGGATTTCCAG
Organism: Pinus albicaulis; assembly: GCA_034641835.2. Lineage (NCBI taxonomy): Eukaryota > Viridiplantae > Streptophyta > Pinopsida > Pinales > Pinaceae > Pinus > Pinus albicaulis. The sequence goes on along the minus strand of CM076578.1, from coordinate 541,593,831 downwards.
ATTTGAAAATCTTGGAAAATCATCCTCTAGGCCGTGAAACTATATGACTTCTAGATATGTAGATTTGAAGCATGAACTGAAGATATGATTTCTGCAATGATGTACAATCAACTATATGCTTAAAGAGCTGATCCCTTCAGTATATCCTCAAGCTATAAGCTAAATATCTAGCTCCTCCTTCCTCCTCCATTGATTGCAGCTACTGAATACACAAAACTTGAGTAAAATTGTGCTGTCAAGGATGGAGACTGTATATCATGATGTAAGATGCTACAATGAAACTCATCAATGGTGGAAATAATGTGCCCAAAGTGAGGAGATGTTCCCTCACAAGATTTCCATCTAAAATAATAGAAACTTCCTTCTTCTAGTAGATCTACAAGAATGGACTGTGCAATCCCTTGGAGAATTGCTAATGCATGGAGGAGTTTAATGTTCGTATGAATGTTGGATATGAATATATAGATCTCGGAAGGTGTGAATTGAGGAACAAGTGAACCCTCCACCATTTTCCTAGATGAAATTCTAGAAACAACCTCCATCTCTCAAACCCTCAAGTAGGAATGTGTAATTCTTGAGACTAAATGTGTTTTAGAGAGGGGATGAATGTGGCACCAATGCCTGATGATATATGGTAGATAAAAATAACCTTACCAGAGTAGGAACTCAAATTCCCCCATGGGTAAGGGTGGGATTTCTGCTTGGAAACACCCATGTGATAAACAACATTATAGACTTAGTTGAACAACTGAAGTGTGCATAGAAATTGCATATGACCAATCCGGATCTAAAAAAATAAAAAATAATAATCTAAATATTTCCTTCTATTGTTGCCTTCATCTTCCTTATATGATTTTTAAGCCTTCGATAGCCCTGGCCCACCTCATAACAATGTTGCACATGTGGCCACTAGCATCCATAAAGACTGCACTGTCTCTCCATGTTCTCCACCATATTTGCATTTAATTCCCACTCCCTCCATTATGTATGCATTATATGTACCACTTGCTCAACTATTTCATCATTATTGCTCTATAAACTTACTTTTAATGCACCATGATCTCATTTGACTTCCTCTATGATCTTCATGATCTCATCATTAATGTTGCATGATCTCCACTGTTCCTTCATTAAGAGGCATTCTCCACTAATCCTTAATGCAGATCTACATCTAAATTATCCACATACACACATATAAAGTGGATTTTATTCATCTATGGGGTTTATGGGTCCCTCCACCCTCTTTTTTACTTAATTAATTAAGAAAATTAAGAACTATAATATTGCAATTAACTGATGGAGAATTGGGAATATTACATATCATGCCTTCAAATACAAGAATGTAAAATTTTAACTGTACCTTCAAGGGAGCGGCACCTCCAAAGTGGTTGTTGGATGTAGATGAGCCATAGGTGGGCAATTGTTGAAGGATCTAAGAAAAGTTATCCATCATCGCGTTCTTTTGTTTCTAGAGAGTCTTGTTGAGTAATATTTTGATAGGATCTCATGATCCCTCGTATTTCTTTTCTTCCACCATGGACGGTCGTTAGGGTTTGCGAGGCTCATCTTGCAAGGGCTCAACCAGATCGAGCCCTAACTCCTTATACCTCGACCTAGTTGGGGACATGCAAAGAAAAACAGAGAAAGAGCAGACTACTTTGACACTAGTGATCCAGATTTATCAAGGAACACAATAATACACAAAATTAAACATAAACATAGATATGAAATGAAAATAATATTTTATTTCATTAATATCAAATAAATGAAATATTCTTACAAACATAATGGCAATAAACTAGCTAGGGCACTCATAGCATATCTTTGCGAAGAGATGTGGTGGTTATAGGCGTCTAAACTATGTTAAAATGAGGCTCAAGGGCCTACTTATTATTGAGAAACAATGTAAAACCCTAAACATTCAAAAACCTAACCCTAGTAGATGAAATGCCAAAACTATGAGCCTCGTTTGGGTAAATTGGTGTTTCAACTTCCCGGGGATGTAACTTTGGCATACGATCTATGTTTGATGCACACCATATCTCGTTAGAAAGATCTATTTGAGTACTATGACCTTTGATGTGAGAAACATCGGTCGATGGAAAAATTTTTCTCTATTTTTTCCCAAAAAATTCCATTTAGGGCCTCAAAACGACTTTGGAAGATCATGACCCGAAAAACTTCTCATAATAGTAAGTTGTGTTGAAACTAAAAAACTGAAAGAATTGATGGTGCGGGTCCAATGGAATAGGTGGGTGGCCACCGATATCCACTTGGATCATGAGCCCCTATTAATTATAAAATTTCCAATAATTTATTGAAAAATTCATCTAAGGTATCCTTCTAACATCATGCATGACATTTACAATTTTCTAATTATAAAATTCATAGTTCTCTTCCCTTTAACTCCAATCTCAACTGGGCCTTCCCTTTTTCGCTAATCTCACTAGCTCATCTCTTAGTTAAAACTAGTTAAACTTATTATAACTAAAATAATTGAGTTAACTAATTACAACTCAAAACAAATCGTTAATGGCCTAGAGAAGGGTTATTTTTACACACCAAATTTTTAGTTCTCCCAAATGTTTGGTCTCCTCTTGGGTGTGTTTACTAGAGTGGATCAAGCACTCAAGAAAAGGAGGTTGTTGGATCTGATTGTTCCTTTCTTCCTTTTCCTCCTCAACCTATGCATGTGGATATGGAGGATGATTTTATAGGTTTACTCTTCCTCACCTGAGATTGATCTCATATATATCCATAAAATAAGCTAGATGGGATTTCTCTACATTGTAAACCTGATGCACCTACTTGTTGTTTGTTTTCAGATTGGGTTATGCAGGCATCTTAACAAACTTTGGTGGAGTATAATTAGTGAGTTGAGGTTGACGTTGGGGTTGAGGCAACAGAGGAGTTGGTTGATTATGTTGAGGCCTCCACCCTTGTGATGGGTTGCTCCATGGAGGTGGTGGAGGAACATACTTCTAAAATGGTTGGTTCACATGATGAGGGTGACATAGAGGGTTATATGGCCAAGTAGGAGGTGTAGGCCATGATGGAGGAGTGGAGGTGTACTAGGAATGAATTGGTACATTCCGATTATTATGGTAATAGGAGTGAGGTACAACTTGCACACCCTGCTGATATTACCTATGCCCTTGAGACCTTATTTTATTTATGAAACACAGTTGCTCTGGTAATACTTCTCGTTATAGATATACATATTTGATCCCACATAAGGAGGTACACTTATGTGTGGCATGATTCTCCTCACAGACTAAGAAAACCTATATAACATTTAATGGATATTTATTCCGAGGGTGTTTTCTAGTACATCTAGGGAAGAATATATCCAAGGCTCTTTTTACCTTCTCTTGCTTCCTCTTGATTTGAATTGTGTCCATTTTCATAGAAAAGGTGTGCATCATCTTGAAGTCCTCCAACATATTTCCAATCTCATGCTTGATGGAGGTGGAAGAGGAAAGGGTGTTGGTCATACTTTGGCTAGCTCTAGATTTCTTCATAGCTTCCTTAGAATGGTTCTTGAAGAGAGTTTGGGTGTCCTCATAAGGAAGTTGGTAGATATATCCTCCTAATAGTATATTAAGGGTTTCTATCACCTCCTCCCCGATCCCTTGGAGAAGTACCAATTTAAGCGATCTAGGATCAAGGTTACAGTTGGATATTTTATAATTTAATTGGAATATTTATTTATAATCTTGTAGCGATTCTTGAGGTCCTAGAGTCATCCTAAATATTTCCTCTTTAGTCTCCTTGCACCTATAGTAGTCTCTATACTTTTTGTTAAAGGAAACTTGTATCTGTGCCTAGGAAATGATGTTGTTCCCAGGCAGAACCATGAACCAACGCAAGGCTGCATCATTGAGGGTGGATGGGAATAAATTCAACTTTTGATCATCTGAGGCATAGTCATAGGTTCGACAGAAAACATCAAATTCAAACATGAAGGTGTGAGGATCCTAAGAGGTAAGTCCATGGAAATGTGGAAGGAATGAGGGACTAATGTTCTTTATCCTTGTTTCCCCATCTGATTCTCTAATGGGAAAGACTCTTTGGGTCCCAGTCCCAACCATGGCTTGGATTGGCGAAGTAGGTTCTTGAGCTGAAGCAAGTTCCTCTTATTCTCGAATAGGTTCTTAAAAGTGTTCAAGGGACACACCTAGGGTGTGCTCAACCTCATAATCACTGACGAAGTGTGAAGCATGACTCTGTGGGTATGTGGGAGTTTCTGGTAAAAAAATTCCTTGGTTATACCTACTCCTACGAGGCATGAAAGTCAAACTATTTTTTTATTTTTCAATATTTATGGAAATTCATGTAAAATAAAAGCAAAAAAGAATAATAAAACCAAATTAAAGCATCTACTTAGACACCTCCCCAACAACGATGCCAAAAAGTGATGAGCCCTAGTATTTCACCAAGATCGGTACAGCTTCGAGAGGCTACTCTACATTACTTTATCAACCCAGTGTTCATACAAACTTGGAGGTGGAAGTGCTATATACATAGTAGATGCATTCTACTCATGCCATCCTCTTATATGTCCTACAAAAATGTGTTGTTGCTAGGGTTTATGAGTGAAGTCTGTCACACTTCTAAATTAGACCTAGAACTATAGATGAATCAAAGCCATTACTCTATCAACAATCAAAGGACTATTCTGAAGCAAGAAAATACATGTAGCTATTTTGCAAGGAAGGAAATCTACAATTCAGGCTATTAAAAGAAATAGAAATAAACTAGGAAACATTGATGAAGCAAATTGCTGAATTGAAATTATAGAAAGGAATATTAATACAATCACTCATTGTTGGGCAAAATGGATAAGTAAAATCTAACTATTTTATTCTTAAATTCTATTCTTTAACAATGCATCTAGTCATGGGCTAACTATGCTTGTAAATTCTCTGGCTTGCAGGAAACGAAGGAGGCGCTAAGGTGGCTTAAGAAGTTCCTGGACTCATTGATGCAGAGTTGATGGTGTCTTGGAGGTTAAGGTAGGGTTAAGTGAGGTGAAATATGATTTTTGGGCTGACGGAGTGGCTAACTAGTGCTACTCCAAGATCCATTACAGGTTTCCTGTAGTTCTACAAGATGTCTTATAAATGCTATAGGAAAGAGGCCAAGGGTGTTTTGAGGAAAAATGTGATGACAAAAGGGGTAAGGAAGGTTAAATGAAGGTGTATTTAGGTATATGTAAGGTTTCCAAGCCCTTGGACAAGATCATAAATTCTCTCAAATCTTATCTTGTACTTCTAGGGTTGATCTCAGTGTGGTGGTGAAAATCTCAAAAACATGGCTGAGCATGACTTTGTTGAAAGGAGATTAGTGAAAGTTGAGAAATTGAGTAATGGGTCTTGGTGGAGTGATTCTTTGCTGCTCTACTCAAACCTACAAGCACACTACCTATTCATGTAATAAACATTGATAAATTTATGATGGAGAAGACAGAAAAAATGAGTTGAATTTGATAAGAAAACCTAATTATGAATTCAAACAAAAATTTAACGCAACATTCTGAACATGTTCATGATGACTAACCCACTATTTTGAACATGTTCATGATAACAACAACAATATATTTATTCTTTCCAAGAAGACATAAATTGAAGAGCAATTTTGGGCATGTTGTGAATATCTGCCCTCCTCATGCTCCAATCAAAGAGGTGAGTGAGGGAGTCATTGAGGCACAACTTGTAGAGTTTATATGCTATTTTACCATGATATACAAGAGTGTAAGTACAACAAATGTGAAATGGAAGCAAACCAAAAACAATATAATGAAATGTAAGCAAGCCAGATAAACTCATAAAGTAAACTAACACAAATGGCACAAAAATAAATATAAATATGCAAGAGAGAGATACTGAGGCCAATAGATTGGGCCCTAACCCACAAGCTTAGCTCTACGAAACTAAATTAGAGAAGGAAAAACTAAATACTCATTTTATTGTAGAAATATTCTCATTACATAACAATGAAAGTCTCAAAAGTGTATCGCAAGAGCTAAGAGTCTATTATCTTCCTCGAAAATTTGAATCCTAATGAGCTCTTTCTCTACCACATTTAACCTAAAGGGTAGCTATCGACATCTCCTAAAAACTAGATTATATGTCCCCTTTGACTTCAAGAGAAGTGGAGCTTTGGTGCACTTGATCTTCCACTTGCTTGGGTGCCTTTTATTTTGAGTTGTTGGAGGGAATCTTGAGGATCCCTTGGATACCTTTAGGAATTAAGGAGATGGAAAACACTTTTATAATCTCTCCTCGATTTCTTCCCTAAGCTTTGATTGCACAATATTCAACAAAAATCGAATATCATCGTGATTATCTTGCATTTAACCCATATTAGGCATTCAAAGTATCACAAGCCTTAATCACCATCAAGACTATGAAACATATGACCATAATCTAATTAAATGTGAGAAAGAGAGACTAATAAGGCTAAACAGGTGACAATTAACCCCTCTAATTATACCTTATGATGGATCTCATCAGTTACCATGACCTATTGGTAATAGAGCATTAATCATCATATATATCTTAATGATAACTGCATTTAACTATTTAGTATACGTTCAAGTTTTCTAGAGTTGGAAGTAAGATATATGATTATAAGTGAGGTTATATAGTGAGTAACTTTGATGAATCAACATCGCGCTAATAATAAGTGCATAAAAATCCTTTCTCAATTATAGATTGTTATCAAAGTCACTTCATGAAAGAGGGATCCTATACGATTGATGCCATTTTGTATGTTGGATCCTATTTTGATACTGAAAACTAATGGAAGTTGACATAATTGAAAAACTAGTAATTTCATGGTAATTTCATCTGGGAACATTGTCAAGGTTACTTAGCATTAATGAATCATGTCCCTTTTAATGAGTTTCTCAATGAGGTGAATTAAGTTGATTAAAGAAAATCCATAATCCAATCTCAACCAATTAAACTATAGTCATACCACATTGACCAATTGTTGTATATTTATGCACTGAAGGATTATATATATATATATATAAACAAATGGACTTATTCTCTATGTACAAGGAAAGAATATATTTGGTTTTCAATAATGATTACTAGTAAATCTTTGTTCAAGTGCAACTTGGAATAGCCATGATGATCAATTCAATGTAACCATAGACATTGTTATTTCTATATTGTGGATATAAATATATAATTATTGAATGTTATTTATTTTGATCGATTAGGTTGATTGATAAATATGTTAACCATATGATATGTACATGCTTTATTGTCTATTCAAACAATTTTTTTTACAAGCATATATATGGACCAAGTACCTCACGACATCATGTTCTAGCCCGCATGACATCATGCAAATCCAAGTATAAGTACCCATGTACTTCATCTTCATCCATAGTTGGAGTACTAGTAGGTATGATTAGCAGTATTAATCATACCCCTCTATGTATGTGTGGTCTCCTTCTCCTACAACCCCACTATCCATATATGGGTTATCAAGTTAGGACTCATCAAATCATACAAAGACTATGATAACATCCATCAATGTAATCCATACATGTGAGAATAACCACTAGCTTCCCCAATGCTAAGCAACGAAAACATGAATATATAAATCATAAAGTGGCCGAAATCATATGGTATGGGTTATGTCCATAGTCCTCTTTTCCTATCGCAATGAGTAAACAATCAATACAAATTGATAAACATGATATAACTATCATGTAGTAAGCATCATAATGATCACATATAAATATCATAACCAACATCATTGTCATCATGATGAAGGTAAAATATCATAATATCATGAATGTAGGTCTCCTCAAAATACTTTAGAAGTTTGGATCATTGTATTGATGTCCTCAAAAGAATAGTATACAAGTAAAATATTGTCTATATGTCATATCGAACTATAATAGGGCACTATATTTGTTGACTATAGTTCACTATGATTAATTAAAGTAGACTATGGTCAATTATAAATACCTTTGATGATTTTGGTTGTCAATTGTGAACTATGGTTAAGCATGGTTGACTGAAGTTAACATTCAATCAACAATAATCAACCAAGCAATACGTTAATCAAGATCATGATTAAAGAGTTGCAAACAACTAAATATATTCCTTAATAAATGTCCTAAAAACCAATATTAATCAAAAAAAAATATCAACCACTTTTAAAATTTATTACAATTAAGTAAAAAAAATTATACTTATAAAAGAAATGTCATTCAATGTAATAAATGTATTTAACCTATAAAATTCTAATTAAAAAAATATAAATAATGTTGTACATAAACCATTAAAAATATAATAAAATGTACATTATTGATTATCCCTTATATATTCAATTTTACCCATTATTAAATGTGCTTATTGAATGGGCATAAAGATGATAAAATATCCTTCTAAATTTAAAAAAGTTATAGAGTATTTTAATTTATAATATACATTTTTAAATATTAAAAAAAGATATTATTTTTTTAAATGAATTAAACATGAGATAATTTCATTTTTAACAATTTATGATTTAAAATCTTTTAAATAAAATAACAAAATTATTTAGACCACCTCCACTTCTAATGTGATTAAAGTAGTTTAAATGTATAACCACTTATGTTAGATGCAGAAGTTTCTTTAACTAGTTTTGATGCCCAAAAAAAGCAAGAAGTCCAATCATATTAACATATCAATAATACTAATCACAAGTAACTAATTAAATTAACGTATGTTCTACGCAACGAATTGACACTTACCCATCAAACATGAACGTTTGAGCATGTCGGCTTGTTTATGACAATATTTATAGTCGTTAGCGTTGTTTACTATCATCAATGCGAGTGAAACTAGCATTGTGACTTACACCAGGCGAGTTTCTGCGTTGAATTAAATTGTTTTGTCTTCGAGCTTCTATCTTCTTAGATCAAAATGTCTTACACCAGGGGACAAACCGGCGATCTTCACGATAGCGAAGTACTGAAAGACTCCGTGTTTATTTAGTAATTCTCTATTCCTTTCGGAATTGCTGGATACTGACCAGAAAGTTACACGAATGCTGTATTTTTCTTCATTGACCAGAAAGTTACACGAATGCTGTGCTGAAAGTTACAGAAAGTTACACGAATGGAGTGCTGACGGTCTATCACGCTCTATGATCTCTTGGCGATGTACACGTTACTTAGTAGTTTGCATATGGATGATGACATGTCCCAAAATTCTGGTCTCATGGAACTGTATCTAAAGGTACTGATGAATTTATATCTATGTTTACAATACATAGGAGAAAAGGCATAATGCTATCCATTTAATTCAAATCTGTATTGTATGCCATAGCTTTAACGTTAACTTTTGAAATCATGTTTGAAAATAATTAGATACGATTACTTTCAAGAGAATGATTTTATGTTCTTATGAGATTGATGAAGTCATTTTTGTTGCAGAATGGTCATGATTATGCGCTCCTTAGAAGCACCCCAAATATGCAATTTAGGAAGAAGTTTTGCATCCAATTTGTTCGAATGGTTTACAGATTGTTAAATTTCCGAAGGTAATAGATGTCAGCTTTTTATTTATTTCAAATTCCCTTAATATTCATTCTATCGACAAATTTCTTTGACTACATTGATAATTATTGTGTGCCTTGTGATAAATCAGCTTGGAGGGTTTACATGAAATGCTTTTTTCGATGTCCAGTAGGATCGAAGAGTTTCTGACATCAAAGAGCACAACAGAAACGGACGTATTGCGAATCATTTCGATTGTAATATTTTGTGTTCATTTTCATAAGAGGATGCCGGGACAACCTGGATTCCCTTTCGCTAGCAATTGCAGAGATATGTCGTTTTAGTTACTTTTGAATTTGGGGCGCACCTCTTGAAAATATGTGCCTCTGTCAAAGACGTATTTTCAACTCCTTTGTTGCCTGGTTTACTCGCATTTGTAGAGTAGCGTGTATAGCCCTGACATGTCTGCAGAGAAATCTAGGACTTATGCCTCTGTCGTTAAAAATCAAGATGTTGAAGCCAGGATAAGCGGGACGGACACATCTTCTGGAGCGGTTGCCAAAGTTTCTAAAGAGCACCTTTGTAACGAAATAACGATGAATTAGTGGATCGTGTTGCCCTATGGGAAGATAGGGTGCTTCAAGTGTATGCCCCATTTGGTCCAGTTTACCGTGAGTTGAAATTGACTGGACCAATTTCGTGTCGAGCCGACGAAAACAAGAATCGTATGGGAAGAATAACTGATGCAGTTCAAAAGGTTTTGCAGAATTGTGAAACGTCACAATTACAGAGGGATCCAAAAAGACCAGAAATTAATCAAGGTGGTATAAACATGCCTAATTTTAAAGGTAAGAAAATAGTGCATAGATCTACCTGGACCTTCTCGTAGTAAGAACTAGAGTAGATTTTAGGTATTAGTAATTTTTATATTTGACAATAATCGAGGAGGATTCTAAACTAGCTAATCTTAAATATATATGGTATCTTAATGATATGAGAATATTTAAAAGAGGTTGAAATATAGATTTGGTAAGTCCAAAAGAACATGTGTGAGGAAAGGACAACTATAGTCTATTTGAGATACATTATTCAACCAGTTTTAAGTTGTTCATTGAGAATTGACATTAATTAGGAAGATTATGAGGAGATTAAAGTAAATATTTGATGTGTTTTTATGATATGAATATAATAGAAATGTGGGAATGTAATGCATATAATATATAATATGTAATATGATTACTGTTGTTTGTATATTAAAGCCAAATATATGTAATTAAAAAAGAAACAATATAATATTATTTTATAGTCGGTTTTAAAATTAGTTATGAGAAAGTATAAATACATATTATTATGTTATTGAATAAGTATTGGATTATATTGCTTTGTAATAAAATATGGTCTGTAAAGTGATATTTTTCATAATGAATTGTTGGTAAAAGTAAAAGTTTTATTTTATTTTTTTCTTAATATTTTTTGTATTGTTAGTGGTAAATGTATTTAGTGTTTCTCTTTGAAGTTTAGTGTTTAATATTACTTATGATAAAGTATAAATACACATGATTATTATTATTTTGGACAAATGTTCGATTATATTGTTTTCTAATAAGGTATTGTTTGTAAAGTGAGTTTTTATAATGAATATTTGGTAGTGTTACTTCATTTTAAGGGGTTTTCTCAATATTTTTGATATTGACACATCTAAATGTATTTTTTTGTTTCTCTTTAAAGTTTGATCATCAAATTACTTTATATAACTAGTAGAATATTTGGTAGTGTTATTTTTATTTTAAGGTTTTTTTTCGTTTCTTAATATTTTAGGTATTGTTAGTGGTAAATGTATTTAGTGTTTCTTTTTGAAGTTTATTGTTTATGATTAGAAAATATAAATACACATGATTATCATTATATTCGATAAGTCTTGGATTATATTGATTTGCAATAAATTATGGTTTATGAAGTGATTTTTTTAATAATGAATATTTGGTGGTGTTGCTTAATTTAAAGTGTTTTTTTTGTTTCTCGGTATATTTTTACATTGTTAGTGGTGGATCCATTTAGTGTTTGAATTCCCTTTTATAACTAGTAGAATATTACAAAACTAGACACCACATTTTAACAATTTATGTATAATGATATTTTGTTTTTTGCATTGAATTAATACATAAGATTAATATTAGTAATAGGTGAAATAGAATCTTATGATCATCAATGGTATGATCATAAGTTAACTGATGCATTTAAAGCGAAAAATTCCTTTAATGATTATTTCAAAAAATATGAATAATAGGTTAAACTAGATAACATTTTGTACAAAAGAAATCTGAAAGCTATAGAAATCGAAAAACACCTCAACAACCTTAACCATGACAGAGGGTTGGAAAATAAAAGACAAAGTTGAATTCCTGGTACTAAAACAATAAACATACCCACACCTAACCCATCTCATTAACCTCAACATTTAAGCTTCCATTAACATTTAACATTCTTTTTAAGCATTGCCATTTTAAAAAACCTTTAATCCTTCAAATATTTTCTTTAGGAATGATAATTCAATTAAAATACACATGTTAATATATTTCAAAACTATATTATCATTTTAATCCATCACCATCTAAAAAAATGAAAAATTTATCATTTAGTTAAAAATATTATTACTTTAGATCTTAAAAATCATCACTTAAAATTATCAATGAATTAATAAAATTCTTAGAATTATTTAAATAAATTAATACAATTCTTAGATAAACTAGTATTAACAAATATATAAATAATTAAAAATTTAATTAAATTAATTAAATTAACAAATGAATAATTAATTAATAAAATTAATTAAATTAATATTATAAAAAACATCGAATTAAAATAAATAATCATTAAAGAAATTAATTAAAATAAATATTAACACATTACTTTCAGTCGGCTTCCCTTCCCCTTTTCCTCTCCATTCCTCTCCCTTTACTCCTATTTATACCTCATGTGAGATCTTACTATACCCTCATCAAGATGGTCAAGTAGAGATGGAGATAATTTGGATGGGATGATGCTTTTAATATAGATATGCAATTCAGAAAATAAATAAAGGTGAAATACCTAAAGGGAAAAGGAGAAGAACTCATTACGTATGTCAACATATTAAAAGTAGCATAACTTTATGAAGATAAATTGAGATTTTTTTTTGAAGAAGTTGCTTATATGTTAATAAAAGTGAAGGAAAATAGAAATATAAAAAACTACAATAATCTTGGCTGGAATTTTTGACGAAGTCTCATATTGGGTGGTGCATAGTATCCAAAAAGTTCTAACATCAAATAACATAATAAATTTGGATGTATTGCAGAAGTGAATATGACTATAATATTTGTTGTTCATCTTCATGAGAGGTTGCCTATAGAAGTTGCATTTTATTTAAGCTTCTATAAAAATATGTAATTTAGTTACATTTTATGAATTGTTAACCAAGGTAGATCTCGGTGGGTGTTAACCACCACCACCCTTACCACCACCACCACCCATCATCATCACCATGATGCATTTTATACAATAAGAATATAATTGAAATTTGTAAATAAAGAATATAATATAATCCTTTGTAATTTGTATGTCATAAAAGTGAAATGAAATGCAATATGCTCAATGAAAAAGAAATAATATAGTAATAAAGTATTTTATAAATTATTTTTAAAATTAGTTATGAGATAGTATATATACATTATCATTATTATATTGAATAATGTCTTGGATTATAATTTTTTTTAAAATAAATTATAGTTTGTAAAGTGATATTGATAGTGTTATTTCATTTCGAGTGTATTGATAGTGGTAAATGTATTTTTTTTTCGTCTATCTTCAAAGTTCTTTTATATATTAGTTTTTATAGCTAGTAGAATATTTGGTGTTGTTAGTGATAAATTTATTTAGTGTAATTAATTATGAGAAAATATAACTACACATGATTATTGTATTATATTGGTTTCATAAGTAATTCATTTTAGTATGAATATTAGGTTGTGTTCCTTCATTTTAAAGGTTTTTTTTGTTTTTTCTCTAACATTTTTGGTATTGTTAGAGGTAAATCCATTTAGTGTTTCGCTTTGAACCTCTATTACGAATTCCTTTTTATGACTAGCACAATATGAAAAAAAAGGAAATGACATTTTAGCAGGTTATGTATAATGATATTTTTTGAAATAATACTCAATGTTAATCATAGTAATAGGTAAAATAGTGTCTTATGATCATTAATGGTCGGATGATATTGTTAAGCTACAAATTTGAATAATTGAAACTTAGGGTGAAAATTTTAAATTGTTGTTGCAATGTTATAAAACATTATGTTGACTTAAACTATTTTAAATGAAACTAACATTAAATTAAAATTAAAAAATAGCAATTAATATTTAAGGTTTGGGTAAACTTGAGTGTGAAGTTTCTAGTGGTTTTTGAGCTCTAGGTTTATGTGAATCTATCATTTTTTCCATGGTATTCATCTATTATGTAGCGTATTTAAAGACTAAAAAACTCCATGTTAATTTTTTCTAGTGAGTAGTGGGATCCCAACAATGGAGTCTTTAGACACCACCACTTCTCTCAGTGTTTTTTAAATCTAGTAACATTGTAAGATTCTTCACACTTAAAATAGATGTTTGGACCTCAACAAAATTGCTCCCTCTCTGCACATGATAGAATTGGAATTAAGATGGATCTAGGTTGTCATATATACAATGCTATAAATATGAATTTTAATTTCATATATTTTTTGTAGATGTATTATTGAAATGGTAAAATTATACTTTATAAGTTACATTTCAATATTTTCATATTTTTTTATAAATTTGTTTTATAAAAGTATACCTAAATATATATTAATAGGGATATATTTCCTATAAATAAAAAAGTTTTTTTTTGGGGTGGGTGGGGGGGCTAAAACACATATTAATGATATAATAAGTTTACTTTAAAAGGATTTCATTAATGTTGTGATAATTATTCTCTCTAATGGTAGTTTTTTTGTCAAATATCAATGGTATTTTATGTTGCATTTAAATAATAACTAAGGTTTGTTGAGAATTAGATAGGGATAGGTTTAATTCAAATTATCTTCTTCATAATTACTTGTGAGCTTAGTTATTTTACTTATGTATTATGTTCTTAGCTTATTATGTCTTTCATGAAGTCAATTACAAAAAAACACAAGAGACACAAATTTAGGCTCTTTGAGCGAGTGCCAAAACCTCTTCCTCTTAGGAGAGAAAAACCCATAATAAATTATTCTTATAGACTTTAAAATGGCAAGTAACATAATTTTATTAGAAATAAGCATATGTGTAGAAATTTGAATAATTTGTGAATTATTCAAGATTATACGATTACACTATTTAAGCTTCATGCATAATACATAACCTCTTCTACAATTGATCATCAATATGGAAATAGAAACGTTAACGCCTTTGACAAAAAACACAATCAGCACACATATAACACGGTATGTAATGGGGACAACATACATTTAAACCCCCAACTACGCCATATTATAATGAAGAGAACATGTAACAATACATAGCAAAAAGCTCTCACATCTTCAACACTATACACACAAACTATTGCAGAAGATGAACAAGTCACGGAGTTCAAATCTCCTCCACGAAAATCTTTGCCTCTCTTTAAATCAGAGATGAATAATGATGAGATCAAGTTGAAGATCCTTTGGCTTGATCTCATGATTCTCATTGTAGCAATCTCAATCAATGTGTGTACAAATCTCATGCCATGAACATGATCTACAATGATAATGGCTCTTATTTCACCCTTCCTGCTGGTCTCATGAAACGTCCATGCATTACGGTCGCTTGATGTGTTCTTTAGTTGATTTATGAGTTAATAATTAGTGAATTGATTAATAATTCAGATACACCACTCATCACTAGTGTATTTGTTAGTTGAGCTAAATACAACTGGTCAACTAAATTAAACCGAACACAACTCCACCAAACTTTGCCACATGAGTTCTATTTGAAGTCAACCATGCAATGACTCAACTAACCTTGGGAAAAGCGTGTTCATGCCATCGGTACATGTGCCACATCCGAGCATCAAGGCGAAGTGCTCAAAGGGGAAAAGATAATGTTTATAGTCTAAATATTATTAGGGTTAATAATATTTAGTGATGCTATTACAACTGGCCCAGGTCTAAAATAGAATCACGTAATGTCTAAAAATAGGGTCATTTATTTTACCAACTCGATAATAATCATGTAATATCATCCCGCAACTCATAGACCATGATCCATATGTCTAAAAATAGACGATCTAAAAATAAACTTTGCGCCAAAAATGACACTGCGGGCCACTTAGTGAAGGCGACTTCTTTTCACTAAGCTCCATCATCTTGTTGCATTTTCAACACTCCCTCTCAACAAGATATGGATTATACTATTTTTATCCTACCTGCAGTATTCGAATTTGCTCTGCAGCAGTGAGCGCCTTGTCCTAAGATGACATCCACAGTCCTAAGTGAGAATATATGAAAGTAACATGATTCTACGCTGAACACAATATGATATGATGGTACCTAATGTCGATGTGTTTGGATCTATCGCCAGAAATATTGGATGCTTGGGAATTACAATACAACTCTGGATATCACAATAAATCACAGTGGGCTCAAAAAAGAGTGCCAGACATTCTAAGTGACAAGGATCTTCCTCATCCATATGGCCTGCGTATGGCAAAACTATTTTGTCATATACGCTCTCATGTAGGCAGGTGCAGGATATCTACTTCTGTATGCAAAAACCCGCCCATCGACTTAGATACTCAAGATCCCTCCATATGTTCCTCTTTACCGCTCCAGATTGGGCTTCCTGCAATACGCATCGGTAAGAGCACGGCTTCACCTCATCCTCTGTACGTACCTAAACCATATCCCGATGCCTCTAAAACTAACATAATACATGCTTTCTGCACCTTACGAGGAAACGAAACAGCATATACTTATGGCCGGTTAACGACGCAACATATATCGGGTCGTGTATTGATGAATGCATAGCGACCACACAATAGATAAATAGTGGCGTCCACTACCTACTTGCCGAAGTAGCATCACTCCTTCCTCCAACCTCCAGAGGAGTATCGGAGTTTGCGTGTACGCTGTTGGGCTTTACGTATCCACGGGCACTGCTGAGAAACAAGCGGGTCCATCCTTTGTCTTTGTGGAGATTTCCAATCTAGGAAATAATGAGGCCAAGTCCTTCATCATAAACTCTCTAGCAAGATCCTCATGAAAGTATCTGTGACTCATCACTATTCAAAAATCAAATCATCTACATAAGTACTGACGGTGTAACTTACCCTCCACCACAATGCGAGTGTTTGAGATTTGAGATCGCCTCACTCTTGGAGAATCCAAGTCCGGTGAAATAACATCGATCCATGTGTGCCAAGCACGGTGCTTTTTAAACCCACATACGGTGCTCTGCGGGTACACATGCGACTCATGTGAAGATCTCGAAGCCTTCATGTGATCTGTTACACCTCCTCCTCAATGACTTCGTTGAGGAACACGGAATCTTCACATCCATCGATGGATGTGCCACCCCCATCACACTTTGAGAGAGATGGGGTCATCGTATGTAAGAATACCTTGCGACGGGTGCAAAGAGTCCCTCATGTTGATACCCTCTTGTTGTGGCTTATAGGCAAAAAATCTTGCTTTGTACTTCTCCACACTCCCATCGACCTCCTACTTCACTTTGTAGATCCGCTCTCGAACCCACCCGGTTCCTTTACGGTCACGGGACAATCTCCGCCTTCATTTCTAACAATCGAATCATGCTCTTCACCATCGGCATCTGCCATGCGGATGCCACGACTTCCTCCAAGAGGATGGCTGCGTCACGAAACGTTTGCTCCCCAATAGCCATGTATTCATTATGGGTACGGTGACTGTCTGTCTGCGTGCATCGCCGGGTGCTCTACAGCCTTCTGCCGCATCTTGATCCCGGTCCTCGGCGCCAGCAGTGCTCTTGCGCCCCTCGTGGTTGGTGTTGCATGGTCTCTTCCACTCCGCAGACTTCCACTGTGGCTGATCCACATCCTAAACCTCATCCTTCAAGGAAATAATAGCTCCTCATGCGCATGCAAGTGTCTCCCTCTCAAGCAGCCACCTGTGGCTGTCCCTCCACAGAGTGCCCCGTCCCCATGCTGAGCGTCTTGTTGTTGTGCGGAAAACCACCACGGGCGCGGTTGCCAGGGCGTGCTCGGTGTACCCCACAAATATCTCCAACCTACGCGGTCGGCTCCCGGCTTCTTCTTGGCATCCTTCATCACATGCATGAATGGGTGAACCAAAAATCCTCAAATGGGAAATAATGAGCTGCACTAGAAAACGCCTCCTCCGGTGTACTCATGCAAGTATGCGCGGACAACGATTACGCACACTCTTGGGTCGGCCATGCCTCCGCCCACAGGCGGTGAAGGGGTAGGCACGATCATGCAACATCATGCGTCGGCACCCACGATTACGTTCTTTGCTCGAAACCCCGATGCATGGGTTGGGGTGCTATGAGCTCTCTACGAATTCCTTATGTTGCAAAAGTCCTTTGGTCGGCGGAATGGAATTCACCACCATTGTTGCTCAGAAACCTTCACACATCATGAATTCTTTCTCAACGGTGCCCTTGAACTCTCACGAGAACATTGAGTATGTCTTTCTCTTCTTAACATGGAAAATTCAACACTTCTGAAAAATCATCAAAAAAGAAAGATCACCGCAGCCACAATGGCACCAACGCCGGCCTATGCGAGAAAGGTCACACACGTACGTGTGAATTCTCTAAGGTCATTCGTGGCGTGACTATCATTTCTCGTGAAAGGTGGCTTTCTAGATTTTCCAAAATTACACCCCTTACCTTTGGTGATTGTACCAGAGTATAGGAAGCCAGTGAAAATCTGTTTGTAGTATCTTCAAAGCTCCATGGTGAAGATTAGCCCAATCTCTCACGTTGCCACATTTCATACATCATCCCGAAACTCACCACTCCTTCCGCCTTGCATACCATTGTGGAAATGTCTACTTAGAAGAAATTTGATAAAGTTCTTGGCTGAACCCTATCTTCAAAGTTTCTCCGGTTGTCTTGCTGAGGAAGCCTTTCAGCCGTTGAAGACAACATCGTACCCCTTGTCTTCTAACCTGCTCTCACGGAATCTAGGATTCTTCTTCAATCTGGAACATGCATCCACTTCCCTTGTCCCAGGAAGGGTTTACTAGACTCCCTCTCAAAGGAAATGGTACTGCCGATATTGGTCGCCTTGTATCTACCATCATCGCCCATCTCAGTCTTTTCAGTGCTACTCATCTGGAGTACGAAAACAAATCTCCGATCTCCATTCATGTGAAAAGACGCACCACTATCCAGAACCATCACAGTCCATCGCAAGACCAAACGTGGAAATCGGCCAAGAAAAATTCAACTCAAAATGTCAGGAGACTCAGGCCTCTCTCGCTAAAAATCTGACAGCATGCTTATTTTCTTCTTCTACAAACAATTTGTGGCATAGTAATAGTGTTGGTGTGGGTAGAACTTCACCTTGGACGTATCTGCTTCTTGCCTTTTGCACCGGAATGAAGCTTTCTTGTTCTTCCCTTTCTTTGCTTTGGTTACCCAAAGCACAATTTTCTTCATCAATGCCTTTGATGAAGTCAGAATCTGATGCCTCTGCCTTATCTCTTCTTGCATGAGATCCAACCAAGTACGCTCCCATCCTGGCAATTTCTCCCGACCATTGACGAGTCACAAACAAGAATTCCAACTCTTTGGAGGGCCAGGAAAACCAAGTCCACCAAGTCTTCTCGACTACGATCACCCCCACTTCCCGGCTCATCCACTGCATTGAGTGAACTTCGTGAGTAACGCATATACTATATTTTCTCATCTTAATGTTTACGAGTTTATCCTTTGAGCGCTAACTGCTACGGTACGCTCTTTCTTTGGAATAGATCTATCAACGCTTTCCACATCAAGTATGGAAAGATTTTCCATGCGAGCTGGACACAATGTGATCCTTCACGCCCTCCAACGAATCCTTCGACATTTTGTTTGTCTTCTTTGGCCTAACTTGAGTAGCATGGGTAGGCTTTGGCACTTGACATCTATGAACTCCTTGACCCATTGTCCTCTAACACACTTTCATCACGTCATTCCATGCAACATAATTTGGGCTTTACCCTCAAGGGCATGCTCAATCGCAATCAGATTTGAGAGCATTTCAACTTCGACACCAAGAAAACTACGCAAATTCGAATTCCAAATTCTCCAAATTTGAATTTCCTGTCTCAAAAACTCAGCACTTCCGATCTACCAAAGAATAATTATTTCTAACATAAATATATTTGTGGCGGCATTCTTTGGACTCTATCACCTTTCGGAAAGGATCGGATGCGAAGGCTACAACCCGCTTATAGACTCGTCTGCAAAATAATTGTAATCCTTTGTAATAGATACGATGATCATTTTCTTTGATGCCACATGTATAAATTTTAATAATTTCTGGGTGCCAAATATTATCACGATTACACTATTGTTGAAAACTTCATGCATAATACATAACCTCTTCTACAATTGATCATCAATGTCTTTGAAATAAAACGTTAACATGCGCACATTAAAACACAGTAACACATATATTACCAACCTGTAATGGAAAAGCATACAATACAAAAACCTCCAGCATGTATATTATATTGATAGAGAACGTATGTCATGCAACTGGCTCTCACAGCTCTCGAACTATCTCATGCTACACACACACACATGGGAGGAATGAAATGATCACGAGGTTCAATCCCTCCACGAAATGCTGCTGCCTCTGCATAATCCAAGATGAATAATGATGAGACCCAAGTTCAGGAAATCCTTTGGCTTGATCTGCATAATTCTCCTTGGTAATCTCAATCGAAATGACATTGTACCAAATCTCTCATGCCCATGACCATAGTCTGGCAAATAGTAGACTCACCCTTTCACCCTCTAACAACACAGTCTCCACCGAACTCTCCATGCATTGAGTTAATGGTACATGTTCTTTTTAGTTGATTACCAGGTTAATAATTAGTGAGTCGTTAACCCCAATTAATTCACACCACTCATCACTAATTAACAAACTTATCATTACTACTATTCGCTAAGTTCAACTAGGATGAAACGGGCTACAACTCACCAATTGTGTCATCGACTCCACCAAACTGCGCTTACATGATTCTGGTAAAGTCAACAGCAAACACAGCTCAAAGAACCCTTAGACATATTTATATAGGCTGCATGACACACATCCAAACGTCAAGTGAATTTCTCGAAGGGAAAAGATGTGTTTATAGTCTAAACATTATATATTACCAGCCAGTCGTCTAAAAATAGAATCCGCCAATGTATAGAAATAGAGGTCATATATTTTTCAACTTGACCAATCATCCATAAATAACATCCTGCAACTCATGAAGAACTGTATAGTCATATGTCTAAAAATAGACTTTGCGCCAAAAATAACAGGCCCACTTAGTGAAAGTGACCTCTTTTCACTAAGCTCCATCATCTTGTTGCATTTTCAACGGTATGCCTCCAAGAAATTTTCACTTCTTCTTCATTGACTCCTTGAGCTGATCCTTCCTTTTGCACCGTCGTGCACCAACCTTAGAGAACTAGGTACTGTAGTCCTTGGTATCTTCTCTTATTTCTTGAATCAACCTTATATTCTTCTAGGCTTATTCTTATCTTGATTTTTACCCAAGAGAATGGTACATACTTCTGCACCAATCTTTACATGCAATCTTAGACTAAACTTATAACATGTCTTCTTTGCATTTTATAGATATCATTTTTCCGATGATTGTGACTTTCCGTTGAGTAGTCCTTATCTCACTTCACACTTCTTTGTTATAATCCATTGAACTTCCATGGTTTATTTAGCATGTTTCCTCTCGATCATCATAAAAATACAAAGGAGGCTCAATCGTGATATTGTTGATATTCCTCACGATTTATAGCATATGGAGGTATCCTATACGAGATTGAAACTTTAGTTAGGATTTGGTTGGCTTTGTTGTGCACGGTTTTTTGTTTTCTAACTCTAGGTTTACAAGATTATTGGAAAAAATTTCTTATTAATCTGTTCATTTCCTCAAGTTTCAGCTCTTGAGTTTCGTTTCCATGGTTTGAGGAACTCTCTTCTTCTTTTCCCATCCTCCTTTCTCCATGATCGGGTTTTCCCCTCTCCACATTCAAGTGGAGGTTAAATTCACTTCAACTTCTAAATCATCTATTTGGATCTAGTCTAAGTTACGATACTTCCTCTCGCCTAGATTAAACCAAATTTTTTTTCAAAATCCCCCAACAAAAAACCACTTTAACAACGGTTTGTGGAGATTTTATTTTAGTTGGGAGGCTATTGTACAATTTTTTTAATCTTTTGATGAATTTGAGAAAACATCTTCATTTTGTTTTTTCTTCATGGCGTTGAATTCAAAGTGAGGATGTACCCACGGTCCCTTTTCTCTCCCCATTTTTTCCCAATGAAGTAATTCTCCATCTCATCTTAGATAGTGATTGAAGAGTTTGGAAGGGCTTTGAACCATTTCTACGGCATCCTCAGTCTAGAGACTAGACAAAGAGTATTAACACCACATCTAAGTTCTTTACATTTGTATTTTTTGCAAGTATACAAAAGGTTTCTATATGCCTCCCGCTATAAGATGTCATATTCTCTAGTGAATCTTGGCAATATATTAAAAAGTACTTTTGAGGCATACCATTTAGGGGTTGTGGCAAGTCCAATGGAGAATATTTTTTTAGGAGAAATCATGGAAAAACCGTATTGTGAAATGAAGGTGGTAAAAGGTTTATTACATGGACCTTGCTAAGGGTTTATCCAAATTTCATCTTGAATAGATCTGGGTTGGGAAGTTATTTGCACTCTCCCGTGGGACCTGTTTATGAGGATGACATTTATCTTGCTTTAGTTTCACGGGAGGGGATGAAATGGGAAGTAAAGTAAAATCACGAAAGATTTTTCATTTTTTAATCTTTGAAGAGAAAAAAACTAAATGGTACTACCATGTTCCTCGAGGCTATTCCCAAAATTTAGAGGGAAATAGAGCAATTTATCACAACTTTTTAGAGAAAAAAGAAAGACACTTCTCGAAAGGGTTTCAAAGAAACGTGGTAGTAGGGGGTTATTTATTGCGTGATCCTCCTAGGTATTATATTTTTCCGAGGGTCAAAGATAGAAGGAGTTCTCTGTTGTGAAGTATCGAGTGAGTGTGTGGCCTTTTGAAAGATAGAGTGATCAAAATGAGATTTAGATAGTGGAGTCACCAAGGTGACACATATTCAACCCACACCCATTTCTACTCACTCTCACCAAAGGGTTTACATACATGTTGTACGCATGAGAAAATGTTTTGATTCGTCTGTGAAAACGACATCGAGAAGATGGTGTAGCTCCTATAGAAAGCCCATGGGTTGACGAGGAGACCAATGCCTAGGATATATTGATGAGTGCTTTAAATATGTGTTGATATTTTCTATCAACTCAAGATTTAATAACTTTGAGATGGAATTGATTCGGAAAATTCCTCGAGAGGATAAATGCAAAACTAGATGCCAAATATTATTCATAGAAGCATTAATATCATAATCATTATGGCGAACATCACATGAACCCGTAACTTATTAGTTGTTTATAGTATATCAAGATAGAGGTATTGAGAGGGAAAGAAAATCAATACACGGGTCTTATACTAAGAACTTATTCCATCGAATTTCAACATGGAATGAAAGAGACAGGACATTTGAATGAAATTATAAGATACATGAACCACGTTTTAAGGATTAGATTTCGTAATAGTATACATGAATAATTGATTAGCATTGGAATTGATAAATCCATAAATTCATGAAACACATATCCATCGACTACTATTACATGTGATCTCAAAATAATAGTGAGAAAATATGGAATAAACATAGAAAGGAATGCACATTTCACATTCATATGATCCAAAATCACCAAAAAAATCCATCAATATTCCACATAGCATACATTTCATTTGACAATTTACGAAGCTTCTCTCTTGGAAGACTAAAATTTCTGAACCCTTATTTCTTTGTCATAAAAATATTTTTATAGGGCCTCGGAGGAGAGCTCGTTTAAAAAATATTGCTTCCGATTCTTACTACGTGAATCATCATAGCAAGAATATCATTGTGCTTTGTATGGCACAATTATACTATCCAAACTCTAATTGAATAACATTGTTTAGTTTTCGGAATAAAAATATTTACATAAAAACATAAATAAAATGTCATGTAGTCGACACGATCAACCATATCCTTAGTCATGAAAAAACAAGTCATAGAGGTAGCATTGATGGTTGGATGATCTAGAGCATGGGCGGTGTTGTATGTTAACCCTGACTGAAATTTTTATCCATCAGCCCCTCCAAATCTTTAAAAATTCCCCCATCGTGACCTAAGAGAACTCATCTTCGCATATCGTCACTACTCGGTGCCTCCGGAGTTACAACGTGGCCGTACAGAGTCGCGGGGGTGTTCGAAGTATAGCCTTTGGTCTTGGCCTTTTTGTTCTACTTTTCACTTGACTTTAGGGCGCTCGGCTTCTTCTGCCAAAAAAACAAAAGTGCTTGCCTTATATGGCTATCGGGCATAACTGAATAGTTCAATCGAATATAAATCAAAATAAGCCAGTACGCTATCACTTGTGGTCTAGTCCCCTAAAAGCCACGAAATCACTTCTTTATTATATTGCACACCATCTTTCGAAGTACGGCATTTTTACGTGAAATGCGGCGGTTGCTCACTTGCTGCAAGTGTCCAGGTGTACGTCCAAAACCGCTCTCATTTCGCGCACTATCGTTTGGTCAATGGACATGCAGCGAGAATTTGCCGGGGAACCCATCCAATCCAAAGGCTTCATCTGGTGTTGCTGAGCTTGGACTGCTGAGATTTAATTCCTTGTTCAATGCCAGACCCTCCATGTCTGACTTTCAAAGCATTTGGACCATTACCCATCCCGTGATCGTGTGGCCCAGGATCATTATAGAACACAGTGGTGGCGGATCTCCCCGACATGCCTTTCTGTCACTGTATATATACCATCTCCATCCCATACGTTTACTGTCTTTTATCACTCTTTCCTATCGCTAAGCACTGTATATTTATTTAATTATAAGCTTTAAAAACATAGTTCGTTTTCACCCAACATTTATCATGTGCCTTCTGTTGCTGTTCCACTACTTGCTTCTGTCACCCCCCGCCACCCTCACCCAAATGCTCCAGTGTTGCAGGTTTTCCCAACAATTTTGTGTGTGTACATGGTGTGGAAAAGGAGAAAAAAATTACACTTAAATTATCACCTCATTACAAATCGAAGGCATGGAAAGATCAGCATCAAATTGAAGGTGAAGAAAAACGGGTGATTGTGGGGATATCACATTCATTAAATAAAGTAGGAAAATCATGAACCCCTCGAGGCAGTTAAAGGCGATTGTCAGGGTGAAGATATTAATGCAGGTAAGGAAGCATGGTTGTGAAATCAGGCTTTCAGCCTATAACTGGATTATAATTTTAACCGAGTTTAGAAGAGAGCAGTCATTGTAAAGAGTATATACGATACGATTTTACACAACAGATCTTTTGGGGAAATCGGTGCACATGTGCAAACTACCATGTCCTATTTGAAAAGTTACACCTACCATTTATGTTGTGTTCTTGAGAAATGCTGCACCAGCATTGTGTACGTGAACACTGGTGGGAATTTTCACCATTGAGTTTCAATGATAGTTAATTGTACTATTGCACCTGAGTTCCTCTATGTTCACTCTATAAAGAAGGAGAAGAAAGAATAGCTTGGGGTTAGGCACCATCAAAGAATTGTGCCGTGGGAAGCATTTTACCGCCATTTTATAGCTTTTTTATTGGGGCTGGGACTTGCGTGGGGTCTCGGTGGGGAGGAGTTCTATGTATGTGGGGATTACGGTCTTTGAGCTACGTTGTACCCTTATGTTTCCAATAGTCCATTATTACACATCTTCCTTGCGTAACCATATTCTTTAGATACGAGTGACTCAAGTTTGATAAGGATTCATCATTGATGCCTTCCCTCATTTGGATCTGGGTCCAAAGCACTTTAAATAGGCTCACTAATGATGTGATGTTTCATATTCATTTCTGTCTTCATTTACCACTATGTTAGTTTCTACTTTGGAATGCTTTTAACGCCATTTGTATTGGATTCTTGAAAATACGCCCTTTTATGGATTACATTGTGTCTGGGTGTCAGGACCAAAGTTATTCATCTATCTTTTATGTTTGTTCCCTGCATGCCTTTAAATGTTGATTTAAAACATGTGTGTTTAGGATAAATACTCTTTTACGATGAAATTGTCACCAACTTTGTGGATATTTATATTCAGAAGGCTGCACATTGTTGCCTCACAACATTACTTTCTGACAGCTTATGATCCTTTGGTCCCATTTTAAAATCATTCCTTGTTTAACAAGAGATAGTAGGAGAAACTTTGGATTGACAACCCAACTTTATTACAAGCCTCCTTTTATGCTAAAGATGGAACATTATGGCAGCTCTAGACTATCTCTAGGGTAGAATATAATTATTCACAACATCTTTTACTGCTTTTCCTTCAGAACGGGCCAGAGAATATCATTTTCCATGAGCCTAAACAAAATTGATTCAATGTAATGACGGTGAGCACTGGAGGTTGAAAGGTTATATCTATCACCTTGAGCTCCACACCGTTATTCATTGGATAAATATTTTTGTAATTACGTCCTACGTGGCCACATTTGAGTCAGATACATCAAAATTGAAGATACTCATAACATGACCCGGAGGGTCAGAGAATCAGCCGTGCGGGGTCATAAGTGTTTTAAAGAAGGTTGTCACATAGCCTGAAAATTCCGTGGCAGAAGTCCGAGCTCTACGAAATCTTGGATGTTGTCTCGGATAGCCCACGGAGCAGTGCGGAACAAGAAAGAACTTTCCTACCCCAGGGCGAGAGTTGAGGATGCAAAGCAGCACTGTAGGCTAAATGAATTGTTTCCATCTCCGCCTCGGTGGTGGCATGCAATATATTCATTGACTATTCATGTCCACTTTGTCTCCTCCTCTTTCTTCATTTGCACACAGTTGTTTGCAAAAAACCCCACCTCCTCCAATAATGTTTTCACTTCCTTTTTTGTTGGATAAATATGCTCACAGCATTTCTAGGGTATAAATGATATGCCCAGGTTCTTTTAGTCTTGCCCAGTTCTTTGGACAAAGTAGGCAGGTACTCTGAAGCTTGTCTTGAGACTTTGCTCTTTGGAGAAACTTTATTGAACGTTTAGATGTGGTCTTAAGATTATTTGTACCAATAAACTGAGCTGGTGACTGAAAATGGTTCCAGAACATTTGGGAAACACGATAGGTGACACAGGATGACATGGAAATACTTTCAGAAGAGCGGAAAGAAAATAAAGATGTGGACAATTTCTCATGAGTTCAACGCAGGAAAAACACTAATGAATAGATAACGAGTTTGTTAAGAATTCAATAAGTTATGTCAAATACTATGAATGTAAACCTCTATGATCTTGCCAAGTTGTTTTTATAGTGCTGTGACTCTACGATTTTGGTTTGCTATATTATACCAAGGAAGAAGCACTGTACTAGATGATGCTGGGTCAGGATACTTAGTTGGAAAGAAAATTTGCATCACTTTGGAAAATTAAAGGAAAAGGTGAACAGATGCAGAAGAAGAAGGCAAGAAGTATCTACTTCCAACAGGATAAAAATTCAGAATGCTAAAATGGAAGTAATAAGATGATAAGAAGATGGTCAAGCTAGGCCAGGCCTAAGAATATGACACCCAAAATTTTATAATGCTCCAACCAGAGGGTTACAACCTGGGCACTAATACCCTCTTGTAAATACTCCAAAAGCAAGGGAGCAACAAGGTCAATTTCACACCATTATGGAAATATGAGATGACTCCATTGATGATCTGCCTATGAGTTTGCAGAAAGTAAATCTTAAAACATAAAACGGTGATGAAATAGATACCACGCCCAGAAGAAGAAGAAGAAATTAGAACCTACGAGAAGATGAAGAAATTGATCCTCACCAACAGTTTACGATTTCAGCAAGCTTCATTCAGTGAGATAGATGCGGATCCTCGAAAACTTGGACTCAGGTCAGAAAGAAGAGCCTCCAGAAGGAAAATATAAAAGGAGTCAACGATGAAGAAAAAATGTAAATAAAGGTAAGAGTCCTCTAAAGCAGACTTCTTTATGATCTAATGATCCCTTCTTCTTCAAAAATAATGACTCCTCTAATGTCGGTCATGTCAAGGGATTAAACCTTTAGTTTGAAAAATAAAAGGTCAAATAGTGATGACAAGAAAAATATCACTGTAATCACCAAAAAAACTTAGAAGGTCAAAGCAGTTCCACTTTGGTGATTTCTTAAAACAACTTTCTTTACCAATCTAGATTGCTTCTCTATTCCTTCCTCTGCAGGCTTTAATGATAGAATGGTTCTGACCTTCAAGAAGGAAGCCCATAGTGATCCTTTGACCCTCTTGTGTGGGGAGATGAATACCCTTCTATGCCCTTTCTGTATCCCTAGTTGTTCAAGCCTCACCTTCACAGTTGTACTGGATGCAGGGCTTCTGGACAATCTTTACACTTGTCGGATCTGGCAGGAGCAGCAGGTCTACAAATCACACGACCATGTAAATACTATTCATTGGGTTCCAAAGAGTTAAATGTATGGATGCAGATTAAATATTTAGTGGTCAATTTGGCTAATTAAATAAAGTGTGGTAATGGACATCATGGTGGTGATATCCAGCTTCAGTTTGGCATCACCGGCCTTGAGGTCACAGGGAGTGTCTGGGTGCTCAGGAATCGGTTTAACATGCCCCCACTATCTTTGTTTTTGGTGGCCCAGGAGGAGGTCTCCAGAGAAACAGTTTGTCGGGATGGACTACAAGGGTGAAGTGGCAGAAAAACTCACTGTCTATGCTTGGGGAGGGGATTTTTCATGTTTTATGTTTGAAAGATCAAAAGTGCTATATGAACCTTCATCGTAAATCAAGGCAGCGACCTTTAGGTGACCATAAAGTAGGAGTATGGACTCTACATTTGATGGAGCAATTCAAAGAGAAGGAAATACGGTGGATATTATTAATCTCCCCTAGGGCAAATGGGTGCCATTGTGTTTTAAGTTAGAATGTGTTCTAACAATGTGGCTGAATATGAGCTGCTATTAGGATTACATAATAACCCGAGGAGCATGAGTGTTCAGCTTAAAAGTTGCGCAGTTACCCGGAAGCTGGTGGTCGGTGAAGTCGAAATCAATGTCAAACCTAGCGACGTCCGCATTTTGAGGCATATAGGGGGACAGAAGTAGAGGACATGGTTGAAATTTCTATCGACATTTAACATCCAGTTCACGCCTAAGGAGGCAGGGGAATAGAGACCAGAAGGCCAGCACGCCAGCGTGATGCATTTCATCCTCCTGAGAACCTCTTGGAGATGAAATCGAGGTGTGTTATGGACCATCAATCCCGGATATTAAGCACGGTGATGTTCCGAAGATGAGGTCAGATGAAGAAATTACGGAATGGTGGGGAAATTTCTCAATAACGGAATGATGATTGTGAAGAAGATAGGGCTGAGAACCTCTAGGAAAACAAATGGGAAGGGGGCATAAACTGAGATTAAAGTCACCAGGTTGAAGGAATGTCCTTACTGAAGGTACAGGTGCTCGAAGATTATTTGAGAAAAATGATGTCCCTGCAGTGAGAATAAAAATAATGGAAAAATAAATGGAAGATGCGAATGTTGTGTACCAACGTTGAGCCTAGGTGTAAAACTATCTAAGAGAGGTCCAGGAGGGTAAAGAAAAATATCTAAGTTATTTCATTCTTATAAGGACCTTAAAACCTTTGATGTTAACATAATGCAACACAAAATTCCTTTGGGGGAAGATGCAAACCTTATAAGCAGAAGCTTAATGAGATAAATCTCTTGTTGGCTACATACGTGAAAGAAAAATCAAGAAGGCTGTGAAGCCAAAATAATTGTGCCGTTAAGGTACCTAGAATAGATTTTGTTTAGATACACAGCTAAAATAAGAATGGAAAGCAAAATTTGTATGTGGATTTGAAATTTAAACAAAGAATCTTTAAATAGTAATTATCACACCTAGATGGACACATCCCTGAGAAAGTGGTGCAGACCTCTAGAATGTCAATGATGGACAATTTTGGTTATAATTAATTTGCATTGTGTTCCAGAGGAGATCGAAAAGAAAAGTTGGCACCCCACGCGCAAAGACATTGTGTATGCGGGGGGATGCCTTTTGGGTGAGTCAATCCGGAGCTACCTTTCATAGGGCCATGGACACTGGCTTTCGTTGGGGAACTGGGTAAATTGCGGTGGTGTCTATGATGATATAACGGTGTTTTCAAAGAATGATTACAGGCATATTAGACATCTACAAAGGACCTTTGAAAAATGCGAAGAGTATAGCCTTTCTCTCAACCACAAAAGTCTTCTGCATTGGAAAACCATTTTAAGACACAATAACTAAAGAAGGGTGAAATAGACCTAAAGAGTAGAAGTTATAAATAACACTTGTCTATGAAAATAAGAAGGAAGTGCAAGTATTTTTTGAAATAATTTATAAGAAAGATTTATCTACTTCTTGTTGGTGGATGGCTTTTATAACAAATGTCTTTGAAAAAGAACAATGGTAAAATGGTCTGTGAAATTTAGAGAGGCATTATCTAGAATAAAAAACGAGCATTTGCTGAATCTCCTATCTTGTTTTGGAATGATTATGAAAAACCATTTAGTCTTTTCATTTTGCTTCCCTCCATAGTATTTGGAGGGTATTATTATGAGAAGAATGAAAGAAGATTTGAAAACTAGCTTTCTTAGTCGGGTCTGTCATAGGTATAATTAAATATAATATATTGGAAGTAGGCATACACCCTACTAAAATCTCTCAAGACGCACAGAATGTATATTTTGTAGTCTCTCATTATTGCATATGTCCCCATGCTATTGAACCATTCTCATTCGAACGGTGGGAAGGCAAAGAGAGGAGATGGATTGCATAAAAATATGAATATAATTCTGAACATCAACATATAAATAATTAAAGGGAGGGAGGCTAGCTAGTTCTGTGCCGAATCAAGTTACCAAACTTTAGGCATAAGTTGTCCACTTGTCGATAAAAGACACGAAAGAAGAAACAGTAGGGATTTGAGATGGCTATAGGAAGGTCCATATAAAATGTCTGCCAGTTCATCGTACAAAGAAATAAGTTGAATATATTTTGACCGCAGCATGCCAGTGGAAAAATACGAGGAGCTGAATTGAAAATCACTATGGTATATGGTTGCTAATGGTCAGTTATGTGGAGAATCCTTCCTTCTTGGTAAGCAATACCTCACAAAAATGATGGAAAAGTATAATGGTAGAATTTCATGAAGAATTTTGTGGTGATTATTATTCATACGGAGGGGCCCTGACTCCTTAAAATGTTGAAATTTTGGTTTTGTCTTGCTTAAAATTGTTTAGGTGTCTTTAGCGAATTCGAACATCGTGCAGTATCGAAGTTTCTTGAGAAACAAAAATTAGTAGCTTTGCACGGTTCAGGTTCATGTGGGCCTGAGCCATTTCAACAATGGGGAATAGATTTGTTGAAATACGCCCTCATCAAGTGACCCATATAAATGGATATTAAAAAACACATGTTACTTTACAAAATGGGTGGAAGCCATACATATATGAATATTATTTGTAATCGTGGTATGCAAGAAAACATCATATCAGGTTTGGTACAACTCCTACAGAGCAATGACACGGACGTGTCACCGCCGCGCCTTCAGTCCAGTTAATAAATTTTCACTGTGATGTAATATTTATTGAATGTTCTGACTTATAGGAAGATAGTTTGTGATGAAATCTCCAACAAAACTTCTGGTAGAGATAACAGAAAATAATCAATAGTAGCAGGAAAATTGGGACTCCTGGTTGAAGTTTGCTCTGAGAAAATAGAATAACCGATGAAGGCAGCAGAAAATCTCCATACGGTGGTGTATGAATAAAACAGCAGTGTTTCTGTGCGACTAGCTCTACAGGTACATGCAGTCGTGCAAGAAAACAGGAAAGGCTTGGGATGGCGCAGGTCGAAGAATCAATCAATTGGTGGAATTGGAGGAAACACGAAGACCGGAGTGAACCGAGGAGATTAACGAGTATCAAGAGAATGAAAAATATATTTTATCGGCATGCAAAAGACAGAAAATTTCGGAGTTGGTGATCTGGTTCTCGGATGGATGTGAGGAACGTACGAGAAAAGCATGACAGAATTCGATCCATTATGGTTTTGACATTCAGAGTGTAGAGCAGGGAGGTAATAACACATTTATATTGGAGAATTTACGAGGGTGATGTCTTGGATGCCCCTATAAATGGCCAATTTCTAAACCCCTATTTCCCGATTAGTTACGAGTGGTCAGTAAGTTAACATACTATATGTTATAGTTTTATTTGCAATTTTGTTTAAATAGGGTGAGCGTGTTGATGGTTCTAAAGTGAAAAGGTAAGAGAGGTGAAGAATATAGTCTACATGGAGAGATGATAAGGTACGTATGAGTTCTCGATGCATCCAAGTATGAATGTGCCATCCTAGATGGAGCCGATGTTATGTACGGTAACCACCATTGTTGTCCATCGACCCCTCCCAAATCTTTAAAAATTCCCCATCGTGACCAATATAGAGAACTCATCTTCCACATATTGTCACTATAGGATCCTCCGGAGTTACCTTTGTCTTTGACACCGAAATTCGAGGAGCCCAAGGGGTATTCAAAGTATAGCCCACTTTGGTCTTGTGCACACGCACTGCCAAAAACACAGGCCGCAAACTGTGCCAAAACAAAGGATCTTCTGTCTGGCTATCGAGCGTGCTGAACCGTTCGATTGAATATAATCTTTGTCTCTTGAAATACTTCGCATCCTTGTGGTCCCCTTTCAAAAACTGCGCTCAAACCCCATTTTATATTTTGCACCGTCTTTTCGGAAATCTAGCATTTTTCCGCGAAACGCGGCGATTCATCGCAGCACTTGAAGTGTCGAGGTGTACGTCCCAAAACCGCTCTCATTTTGCACACTATCATTCGGTCAATGGACATGCAACGGAATTTCCGGGGCCATCCGATCCAAAAGCTTCATAAACGTACCCATGGAGGCTTCGGGCCTTTAAGTACAATTCTTCTGTTAATGCCGTCCGAGGCCCGCCACGCCATCATTTTCGAAAGCATTTTGGACCATTTATCTTGTCTCGTGATCACATGTGGCTTGAGATCATTTTATAGAACACATTGGTTGATAGGGTCTGTTCACCGGCACGTACTTCCTGCTCTTTCCATATATCCCCGTCATCGTCCCATGCGTTTATAGCATCTTCCTCCATCTTTCATATATCACATTAAGCACCATATTTAGTATTTACAATTATAAGCTTTTACTTGTTTGTCAGTTTGTTGTGTCACCCCAATGTATTTCTCATCTCCCCCTTCATGCTTCCATTCTTCCACTACATTGCCACTGTCACCCCACCCCCCCCCCCCCGCCATCTCCACTTTGCATTCACTCTCATTTTATGATTTTTAACAAGTTTTGTGTGTTGTATGAGGTGTGAAAGAGGGAAAATCATCAAATTCTACCCTCCATTACGAAGTGAAGAGGCATCGGAAGATCCAACTTACATAGTGTAGAATTTGTGAAGAAAAGTCTTCGATGATTGTCGGGATATCACCTTCATTAAATAAAGCGGGGAGGAAATCGCGAACCTCGACCGAATTGAAGGCGGTTACCATAGGTGAAGATATTAATGCACGGTATGGAGTACCAATTGAAGATCGAGGCTTTCATCCTCCATCTTTGAAGATTTTAAATTTCTGTTGAGTTTAGAAGGAAAGGAGTACGAATGCACAAAAATCTTATCCTCCCAATTTTACTTCCAACGAGGTCTTTCCCTAGGGGAAGTATAAGTGCCACATATTTTATTCTTCATGTCTTATCCCCGAAGAAATTTGCACTACGCATTGTGTTATGGAGTGACCACGGAGTACTTGTAGCATTCATGAGAGCGCCGAGCTTACTTTGGGCGGGCATTTCTCCACCATTTTTTTCAATGAAGTAGTTAATTGTTTCACTTACTTCTTTTATGAGTTTCCTCTCATCATTCCTCTATAAAGGAAGAAAGAAATTGCTAGAGGTTTTAGAATTTTATCAGAAAATTGTCTTAGTGGAAGGCATTTTGTATACATTTTATAAAAACTTTTTTGTATTGAGTCTCAAAGCCCGTAGGGTCTCGGTGAGGAGGAGTTCTATGTATGTGGGGATTCTGGTCTTTGGTATTTCACGGTATGTACTTATCCTTATGTGTTTAATACAATATTCCATTTTCATACATATTCTTGTATCATGTTGGAATGCGAGTAGCTCAACGATTTTCATAAGGATTCATCCTATTTGATGCCCATATTTGAATCAGTAAAGTGCTTTAAATAGGCTCATGCACGATATCTTGTTTCTTTATTCATTTCATCCGTTTATGCTATATTCGTTGCTTTGGGAGGATGCTTTTAAAAACGCCATTGTCATGTATGGATTCTTAGAAAAGATAAGCCCATATGGCCAGTTGCGAACATATCCTACCGGGTGTCGGACCAAAGTTAACTAATATCCTCTTATGTTTCCTTTCCCTACATGTGCTTTGAAGTATTTGATTTTTGTGACATATTATTTAGATAAGCCCTCATTTCACCCCAGTGATTGTCTCTTAAATGTACGATGTTTTATATGAGGCTTTGAATTGTGCCTACGCAACATCACTTTCATGTGACGACTTCGTAATTGTTAGTCCCATTTTAAATTTATTTCCTTGTTTAACAAAGAATAGTAGGAGAGCTTTTGGATTGACAGCCGGCTTCTTACAGCCTCCTGCTATGCTAATATGTCTGAAGCAACTGATGTGGCATCTCTATATTGTCTCTAGGGTAGACAATTGTTGACAACGGAGGATTAAAAAAATACCTACATCTTTACGAAAAGTACAAGAGCTCGTAGAGGATCCTTGAAAGAACCACTAATATGTGATTTTGATATTGGTGAGACCTATGTAATTCAAACCTAGTGTAGAAATATTTAGAGATTTCCGATAGAAAATACTCTTTCAACCACATATATGGGCCTCAACTCACTGAGTGGCCTTTCATTTCAAAAAGCGAATGAATATTTTGGCAATACAGGATTTCTTTTCACCATCTTCTTTGGTTGATAGGATGAAGAACTCGTAATCCTTGATTACATTTTTTTGTTCATCCATCATAGTTATGTACTCCTATTTTTTTCTCATATCTTCTACGATCTCATCCCATACAAGTTTATTGGCTTCCAAGAGAGACATGTTTTCTTTTCAACTTCCCCTTTAGATCGAGATATCTCCTTGTTTTCTCTATGTAGGTTCTAACGAATGATCTATGTGTTCGGCAAGGGTCTTGGTGAGGCATTCTATGGGTTTTTTAGGATCTTTCAGGTATACATATCGCACAAATATATGTATATATTATCATCTGAATCTTCGATGACTACGCCTAAGGGTTAGTTATCTCATTGATTCTTTCTATCAGTTCATTGGCTAGCATTTCTTCTCTTCTTCTACTTGTGCAAGTTCCTTGGTTCACATATTCTCACTACTTGGCATATTTGGTTTCTTCGTTAGCTCATGTATTTATGGTTGGGAAACTTTCGAGAGGGTTTCAACAGAGTATATTTTTTATTTTTGATTTAACCCAAAATTTACAATCATCTCTTCGAAGCTCTTGTTACGCATGTGGAGAGCCTCGGAGTTGGCTCTTTCTGTCGCTTCAACCACATCATGCAGCTTTCGCTAGTGGCTTTTTAGCCTTCTTCATGGTAATTGCATTCCTATTGAGCCCATCAGTACAAAATTTCTCCCACTTTCCTATGGAATTTGATCTTATCTAGTAGGGACACTTTTTCGAAATACAAAGAAACATCAAAGGCTTTGAATCGAAAACCCATGGAGGTAGTGACTATGCTAGTGGGTATTGCGAGATAAAAATTTTCATCTCATTTCTCTCTAAGTCCATAGCACCAAGAAGTGTGTTATGATATGGGACTAAATTAAATGTCATTTTTTTTTTTGCATCTCTTCTGTTAACTTCTTGTTTATTTCTTCAATGGCATTTCCAATAGGCCATCTTGGCTCAGTATCAATTACACTTCCTTTTGGACCTAAAATAGCTATCTATGAAGAGGATGAGGCAAAATTATGTAATTGGTATTAAAAATTCACTTAGAAAATTAGTTGATCCACCCTTGTCTCGACTAACCTGGTCTCAAGTTCTTGTTATTTTGTCTCTAGGGTATTTGAATTTTAACTTGTGTGTATGCCGTCCATCTCCACATGTCCATCTTGTCAACGGTCCTTTTCTGAGCTTTGTCCTTTGTTGTTGGAGTCTCAATCTGCATCTCTATGTTAATAGGCCGCGAATCAAAGTTATATTTCCATTCGATCTTAGGCTTATTTTCATGCTCATAAGATGAAGCCTTTATCTTATATATTCACTTAGAAATGACACCATGAGGTTCATAATGTGGGACATCCCCTAGATCAAAATTTTTCTTTTTGAGTAACTGCTCAATTTCCTTGAAGGCATGTCTAGAATTGACAATAAAATTCCCCAAAGGTTTGCCCA
This sequence comes from Pinus albicaulis, assembly GCA_034641835.2. Taxonomy (NCBI): domain Eukaryota; kingdom Viridiplantae; phylum Streptophyta; class Pinopsida; order Pinales; family Pinaceae; genus Pinus; species Pinus albicaulis. The sequence continues at coordinate 541,557,445 of CM076578.1, read as the reverse complement.
ATTTAAACATATATCCCTTATTAGTGGGAAAAAAATTTACATTTACCACATTAATGCTCTTTCTATTGAAATCCAATGTGAAAATATTCATGGACATAGACACAGGAAAGAGGTAAGGAGGGAGCTCACACCCATAGACACTGATTTCTGTGTAATCCTTGGTTTCCTTGATAAGATGCAGAATATATTTTTGCTGAGGGATAAATTTTGGAGGGGAAACACCATGGATAATATTGTAGGAAATAGGCATGTAGGAGGACATAAAATGAGAATACCGATTAAAATATGCTCTCTTCCTAGTAGGAATATCCCAGTCAAAAACATGTGTCCTTTTTTTGTTGGAGGCCACCAAAATGAGACCTACACACTCAAACTAATCCACATGAGTGTACATAAAAAATAATAACAACAATGAATAATATCTAAAAAAGGAGGTTATAGGGAAATGGTGAACCTGGAATCTTATGGCCCTAGATAGGTAAGAAGGAATGTTGAATAAATTGACATGCTACATCATTTTCCATAAAAAACCTAGTGTGGCTTTAGTAGCTATATTGGCATCATCATCCCTCAAAAAATAAAAAATTAGGGACAAAATATGTTGAATGGGCTCTGCAAATTGGGGTATAGAAAAACTAACACCAAAAGGCAGAGAGTGTAGGCCAAGGTCGAGGACCATATTTAGAAAGGATTTCTACTCATCAGTTGTAAGGGTACAATAATGATATACCAATGTGGTTACACTAAAGTGCTAGGGTTCACGAGAGATCGGGTAACGCTGGGATTTTTTAATTAGCTCTAAGGTCACGTCCATGATTTTGACCCTAGTGGAAGAGACGAAGAAATTTTTCTCAGCTATGTCAGGAGCAGTCAACCAGGAGATAAACTCTGGAAAATGGTTCACTGAGGGTGAAATTTGATAATAGAGTCCTGAGTTAACCACCCAGAATGGGTCTTATCCTCTGACTTGGTTATCACATAATTTTAAATGGAAGTGTTAGGCGCAAGAGGGGCCTGCAATTTTTTCCTCTGTTTCCATGAGATGGTCGACACTAGAGGAGGTTTTAGTCTCTCGATCTTTAGGGGTCTCGAGGGTTTATTTCTTCATGTTCCGATGGTTATTCGAAATACTTGCACGTGAAAGGGACCCACTAGTTACCTAGTTTTCTTGGAGAATAATTTAAACGACATTCGAAGGAGGCTCCAAATCGGCTCAGAACTTGGACGATATTTCATATCAGATGAATGGAAAGAGAGAATGCACTGGTAAGTAGTACAAAAGTTCAAAAATCTAAGGCGGGAAGATATTTTCTAGGTGGAGGAAGGGCAGCGGTCAGCTGACATGGGATGACGCCAATGGGGGAAATGTAGAAGAATGGGATTGGGTGGTGATAGGAGACCGGGAGAAGGGAGTGGTGTCTCATAGGTTACCTTTTACCTTTGAATTTACCACTCACTTGAGTTGGAATTAGTGGACTATCCCCAATGGCACATTGTCGCCACCATCCTCTGGTGGGTAGGAGAGCGGGAGGTTGAATCCAGCAGTTATCCCCAGGAATGAGTTTGGGTCATTGGATGGGTGGGCCCACCAGTTTTTCTCATCAACTCTGGGGGTTCACACCTGCTTATCACCGTCCAAGGTTAACCCCCCCCCGAAACACTTACGGGGGACGATCATGCAGAGATAGATAGTGATTCACCCCTAAACTGTTCGATCATTACCCGAAGTGTGCGACCATTTGAAAATCTATTCTTAGCCTGCTGCGCTTACCTAGTGGGGGTCTTAGATCTTCTTCCATGGCTCTCTAGTTTGATATTTTCCCCCATATCTAATTTAATTGGTTGTTTATCTAGGATCCTCAAATCCAATCTCTGATCCCTTGTAAAAAATTTATGAAGGTAAAAAAAAAGCGTAAGGTTATGATCCATGGGATCATTCTAGTTCACTCAAGTCGATAAGATCATTCAGAAAATAGTTATGGGGTTTTTGTAGGATCATAATCACCCATTTTAATGGTGATTTTCATAAAAATCCATGACATTTTTCCATTCATGTAAAATAGGGAGAAATTTTAGAGGCATTGATAAAAAGGAGAGAAAGAAAGTATCAATTGATGGAGCATATTTTTAGGGGGATAATATTTTTTTCATATTTCACATCAAGTGACCATCAACGTCTACTAGTGTTTCCACCAATAAAATATGGAAATATATTTTCACATTGTGTTATCATTGATGGAAATAAATTATCATTGATGTTAAAGGGGATGACCATGATAGTATCAATATAATTCATAATTCCTAAGGAAGAAATAATACTCTTTATGGAGCAATATGACAACTAGGACTCTTATAGGATCTTATCAAGTAAAGTTAAATATTCGTCAATTTATTTGATTTGTTGATGTACTTATGGTCTCTTAGTGATCCAATAAATAGTATTTTTTGTAGTTATCATTGATACTTTTCCAATAGTATATATTTCTATAAAAAAAACCTACGAGGTGAGAAGTTGTGGAAATTTGAAGATTAGTATAAAGTAGATGACCTAAACTATAGTACAAAAAACCTTGACACCAAATTTGTTAAAAAGTGCACATCTTTTTGGAAGATACATTGTCCAATATCTTGTTCAATTATGGATTTGTAGTAAACATGAATGATATTTGACACTATTAAAGATTTAAAAACTTTCAAAATTTGGGTGGATCTGAAAATTGCCTAAAATTATTGAATCATGGATGTTGTCTAGAGTTTCATGATATTTAACAGGCTTATTTATCCAACCAAAGAATGACACATGCAAACACTTCAAAAGATATGACATGGACCCTATATAATGACACTTGGATAACATAGATTGGCCCAAGGTTGGGACATGGTGACCTAGAAATATGGCATGACATATCACTTCTTGATATAAACAATATTATGTGGAATCACCAAGGTGTGACAGGTGGCACGGAAATTTGATGCATTTTTGTTGAAAAAATGTCAAAATTAAATTGACATGTGACACTCACAATTTTCCACATGGCATGATAATGTCATGCTCACATTAACATGTGGGAAACTAATGACCCTAAAGGAAAGATCACATGGAATGGTCACATTGTCACATGAGTTAAAAAATAAGAAGTTTGAACATAATAAAAGGGATGGTTACATAAAATAGTCACATGGCACAAGTTTGACGACTAATTCTGAGCACTTTGGGATTTAGCAAGGTCACATGAGCAAGGTTTTATGAGACCAAATTTCAGACTTTTATCCATAATATCCACATGAAAATTGTCTCCATGGTCAACTCTACATGACTCCATCAATATAAATACAAAGGGTTGAGCAATGTGAAGATATAAATTTGATCATGATTGGAAGCATGTGAAGATAGTTGAGTTGTAAGGCAAACCCAAGGAGTCTGATTTGACTCTTGTTATGGTTACTTTTGCACACGTTAATACATTTGAGCCATTTTTTCTTTGAGCATGACATGGTTAGTTGATCTTGTATTCTGGCATAGATAACTATTTTTTGGAAGAGGAAAATGGAAAAATTTGGTGATTCCCCCACATAGAAACCACTAAGGTGGTTTCTTGGTAAAGAAAGAGTTTGATATAATGTAACATAAATAGTTTAGCATGATGGCCACATATATATAGCAACATCTAGTTTTGTCATGAATTCTAAGGTTGGACTATCATTTCCCACAACACCTATCCACTAGTGAGTGGAACAATAAAATTTTGGTTGGAGGTGCACTTCCCATGATAATGTCCATGGGCCATATATGTGATAATAATTACAACATAATGTGATCAAGGGAATAATTTGACAAGACCCATTGGATAGCATGAGTGATATTAGATTTTCGTTGTAAGGCCAATGTCATAGGTTCAAGTCCCGACAATGATCAAGTTTAATTTTCTTGTTTTAATTTATTTTTTTCACATAACTAACTGGAATTTCAGTGAAAATATTGTAGCACCAATGCTAGAATGTAGGAATTTTTTAGAATGGTTAATTAATTATATAGTTTTTGATGGTTATTTGAGGCTTTTGGGATCATTATTTTTCCAAATTTAATTTCATACGAATTGGGGTATTTAGGGCTTCGAGGTGGATGCATGTAAAGGTAATAAATTACTTCTTAACAATTATTTTCTTTCCATAATATATTTTACATTTTTTAAAGGTTTATGAGAAAATTGCAAAGGCTTTAATAATAAGGCTAGAACTAGTGAGTGACTATATTGAGGAATACATTAAAGTATAGTATGTGAAATAACATGATAGTTAGTGACACATATTGATAAGAAAATATTTTCAAGTGAGTGATATTATTTTGAAGGTGTGACAATGATTGTTGTAGTGACAAAATTTTGTAGGTTGTAGTGGCAGTGATAACAATGACTATGTTTATAGATTGAGATGATGGTGAAAACATATAGTGCTCATGATGGTGGAGATGGTGATTACATTTCATGATTATTTCTCTTTATATACACATAACTATTTATGATGTTAGTGGATCTAGTTTGAAAATGATATGAAATAACAATCCACAAGGAATTGATGAAGGAAATGGGTTCCTTGATCAAGGTTGGAGCCTAAATCAAGTTGGAGCTTGGAGTAGGCTAAATTCCACTCATCATTAACATTGGAGCCTCATTCAAGTTGGATCATAGAGTAGGTTGGAGCCTCAATCACGTTGTAGTGCACAGTGAGTAGTTGCTTGCATATCTTTTAGGACAACACCTCAATAAAGTTACAGCCTACTAAAAGGGAAAATTTTCATATTTTGGGGTTGTTTGTCTCTATCAGGTTGGAACCTACAAATATCTGTATTAAATTGGAGATAAAGGAGAAGAATAATTTTGTGCTTTTATGTTGTATGGTTGTCCACATAAAAATCTCTTATGTTGTGATGTGATGGTTTCCTTATGTGTGTATATTGTGATGATAGATGTATGATGCATTTCATTTTTTTATGAAATGATTCTTATGCTTATGATTCATTGTTACAAGATTGATTTATTATGAAAAGTTTTGAAATGGTAAAATGTTTCTCACACTCATTCACCCCCCTCTCATTGTGATCTTTGGGTCAACACCTCTAATGGAAAAAATATTGATCCTCATTTTTGTTCTTCCATCAAGTAAATATGTAGGATATCATCTAGTATTTTTTTAGTCATATTGGTTTAACCATATTCCTTGGGGTGATAAGTAGAGCTAAATTATAATTGGGTCCCCAATTCTTCTTAGAAACTAGTCCAAAATCTTCTGGTGAACATCGATTCCATATCCAATATGATATTTCGTGGAACTCCATGTATTCTCATGGTTTCATCAATGAAACCTCTAGCTACCATATGTTCCTTCTATGTATTATTATCTACTATGAAATGTGCACTTTTTTCAAGTTTTACACTACAACAAATATAGCATTTTGTTTCCTTGTCGTCATTGGTAGTCCCAGAATGAAATCCATTCATATAAGTTCTGACATAGACTCCAATATTTTTTGGGGTTGTAATAACCATGCCATATGTTTGTTCTCAACCTTTACTCATTAATACTTTAAGCACCTTTTCAAAAAAAATACAATGTCCTTCTTCATCCCCTTCTAGAAGAATAACAATTTCAAGTTTGCACTAATTTTTTTAACACAAGGATGTGACATTTATATCGGTCTATGAGCTTTGATAAAGATTATTTGGCACATTTACTCATAGAATGACACATATATCCTCCCATGGAATGATAGTAAGCCATCACTATATAAAGAATAACCCTCATATTTAGGAATCATCATGTCATCTTCCCTTAAATGCCAACTAACATCCTTGTACTAAGTGTCTAGAAATTTTAATTAAATGAATTTATCCCTCAGATTTGCCTTAAGGGGAAGCACCAAAAGGATTCAAAGCCTTTCACTTAAATCATCCAACACCCAATTTATTGTTACTTTTAAATAATAATATAAAAATCATATTCACTTATTAATTCTAACAACCTTCTTTGTCTACAATTTAAATGGTCCTGTTTGAATATGTGTTACATTCTACAATGATCAATCTTAATTCCAAGTTTCATTCCTATTAGGTTTTGTCTCCAAATATTTAGTTGTTATCTAATAACTTCCATCTCTACGTCGTGCATTGCACAGTTCTCCTCATTGGGTCTAATTTTCCTTCACACATGTGTTATTACTCTTCCATATTGCATGAATACACATCTAAGGTCATCCTTGGAGGCATAGTTGCAGACCAAAAATTCTTGCTCCATGTTCGATACCATTAGGATTGGTGAAATCATTAGAGAATTTTTTAGGTCTAAAATGGGACTTAAAAGAGAAATGTACAACCAAAATAAAATTTATAAGAACGATTATTATTTAATATCATGATGTCAACCATTGAGGATGATTCACCATTTTTTGAGTAAAAAAGTAAAAATATTAAAAAATAATCCTTTTCGGACTCAAATTTTCAACTTATAGCCCTATGGTTTTACTCAAATTTCGAGTGCGGGCACTCATTGAATGCATAATTCAATTCCTCTTCCAAGTATTACCCATGTTTCATACTTTCGATGGACTCTTATACGTGAAAAAAGAGAAATACATGAAATATGTGATTCTAATAATGTGTTAACAATACTGGAAATTCGTGAACCAAGGTGGTCTCCTTGATGTGAAGTCCCAATTAGACCTCACATCCTTTGGAGTAGGAGCCCCATTCGAAGTATCATAATGAATTCCCTATATGCTTATATATTTTCCTTGGCTATAAATTTCACCATAAGAGAGTAATACATAGGTATTTCCCAAGAAGCAAGTGAGTATTCCTTGTGAAATGTTCAATTGTGGAAGTATCAAGGTCCTTCTAGTGAAAGGGGAGAGAAAAGTGGGAACTTTTGATACATGTAATAGTAACAATATAGTGAAGGCACATGAGCATATACATATGAATGAATCATTGATCAACCAGTGAAATAGTTCACAAAGAAGCATTAATGATTGCTAAAATAGACACAACATACCATCTTCAGAATAAGTACGAAAGCCACCAAAACAGTTCAATTTCCTTAGTACATATGAAAAAAACATAAATTGTAAACATTGAAAGAATATTATTACAATATTCACGAAATATGAATGAAAGCATGCTAGCTCAATTATCTTATGAATTATGTGAAATTTCCATGATACATCAAGAAATGAACACCACTAGCCCTAATAGTTGAGCATTAGAGTAGTCTCTTGCCTGGTAGGAGGAGCCATGGTGAAAAGTGGCTTTTTCATTAACAATGGGGGTGTATATATAAAAAATGGGGTGATCATTCACCTCCCTTGTGAATCTTTGACTACCCTCATGACTATATGACTTTTCTATAAAATTTTGAGTCCCACATGACTTTTCACATTACATGGACGACTCTTGGACTTCCACTTTAGATTAAATTTTCCAATATATAATTTACGTAATACACAAATGATTTTGCACATGATGAATCATGACATGACAGGACATGATGCTGATGACATGCACTGCATGATGACATGACAGTGTCATGTCAGTCTTTGTTACTACTATATTTCAGTCTTCTTGCGAGATAGTGCATGAACTACAAGACAAAAGGACATTGGTGAGGGTCATGCCTATGATGGACCTTTAAGGTCCGTCACCAATGTCGCATATGGTGACGGTCATTAAAAAAGTGCTGTTGTAAGTGCATATAGTGATGATATTCCTTTAAGGTTTGTCACCAAATCCATTTTCAGTGACACTTTTGGTGAGGGTTGTTAAATGTCCATCACTCATTCTATATTTGGTGACACTTCTAGTGAAGATATTTTATTTACCCTCACCAATGCTCTTTTTGGTTACTTTTGGTGATGGTCGAATAATTTTCATCATCATTGATCATTCCAATGATTTTTTGATGACGCTAAGTGCATGTTACTATATTTTTTTCCAAAAGAGAACACTTTAAGGCCATTGTTGTGGAGTATTTTTCATTATATGTGCAAGGCCATATAATGGTTAGAGTAATTCAATTTGTTAAGAAGTAATTAGTGTGTATAATTTACCTCAAGTAATCAGAATATAGTTTTCCTATGTGTAAATGTATGACTCATCTCTATTAGGCTTATTATCTAAATAATTCTATTTAGATAAAGTTCAACTAGCGTGTGTAGAAACTATATTATTTAATACATAATCAAAATTTATCAATTATGTTAATGAGAGAGATATAACAGTCCTCAAGACCCTTGGCACATCTTAACACACTTTGACACACACTAGAATTCCTTGGTACCTCGCATGTCTTAGAAAATATTTTTACGTAAAACATCTTGCCATGAATAGGACACCCAAGCACATTTTGGCAGGCCTTAGAATATCATAACACTCTCCTAGCATGTGTTGGCACGCCTTGTAGTCCATAACATGCCCTAGAATTTTCATATTGGAGCAGCAGTATGGAAAAAGTGGGAAGACCAAACATTTTTTCACAAATCGAGTTGTGAAGAACTCGTAGAAAAACCTAAGTGTTGTAGAAATTAAAGGAAAAACGAGGTAAATAAAGGGAAATGTTTTTTGAGCTGATTTCAGTAACTTAAATGAGTTTAGTTCATTGATAGATGGAGATTTTTGACTTGCATAATGGGAGGCAAGATGACTTGCCAAATCTGTCCAGGACATGTGGAATGAAATGGATATGTGTAGCCACCATCAACAAGTAGGTCAAGTGTTTTCTTATTCAAGGTATATTGGTTGTCAAAGTAATAACACCAAGCCCTAGTTGTATTCCTAGTATCAGTGTGATTGTAAAGGGCCATGATCCCTAGTAAGAGAGCTCTAGCCAATTCTATTATAGTTTGTAATTTAATGAAGAACGGTCTGAAAAAGTTAAAAAATTTCATGTGCGCTAGTTGATTCCCTAATTTGTGTAGATTTCTTTGTGAAAAGTAGATGTATTGTGGCACTTCAGTGTGTTTGTATCAAATATTATAAGAGAAAACCTATATTCTCATGTGTCATGGAAATTTGACATATGCATTTTTCACCTAAGAACTACATGTAACTCATATTAGGCTACTCATGTCCAATCTCAACTCATCCCACTTAACAATTTATAAAGACAGGGGCTCAACACATCCAACTATGGTCGTATAACAACTAAGAAACACAATTTACATATTCACATGCCATACAATTTACATCTTGCCATTCCATGCTACCTAACATGTCTTTAATGACTTGGAACTACGTGGCATGTGTTAGCATCCCCAATATTCCTTAGCATGATTTTATACACCATAACACATCATAGCAGTTCCTAACATGCCTTGGTAGTTTAGCATGCCTTGGCACTGCCTAGAATATAACATTACCACTCCCTCCTTAACACACCTAGAACTCATCAACACGCCCTGTCACACACTCTTATTCGTTCATTTATCTAAATTTTTATCTAGTGCTTCCTTGTGTTTCCCTGAAAATCACTAACACTCCCTAGCATTAATTGGCACACCGTAACACCTGGCACATATTGGCATGCCGCCCTACCACTCTCCCATTCCTTGGAACTACGTAACATACCTTATCACTCTCTCCTTCACACACCTAGAGCTCATTGATAGTCCCAATCACAAACTACTATTCATTCATTTCCATGTATTTTTATCTGGTGCTCCCTTGTGTTTCCATATCATTCCTTAACACTCCTTGGCATGTCTTGGTACACCCCATTACCTAGGACATATTGGCATGTCTCCCTAGCCTCTAACATGCCTTAACACTACATACCATACCTTATCACTCTCTCATTATCACGCCTAGAACTCACTAACACTTCCAATCAAAAACTCTTATTTGTTCATTTCCATGCATTTTGACGTAGTTATCCCGTGTGTTTCCTCGACACTCCCAGTTAACACTTCCTTGCAAGTGTTGGCACATATTTCTTGCATGCCACCCTAGCACTCTAGAATTCCTTAGCACTGCCAATTATGCCTTTTCATTCCTCCTTAGTGTTGAAATTGGAAACAAGAAACATTGAAAATGGCATCCATAAATGGAAACCAGAAAATGACACCATATGAGGCTTATGATTTAATTTTCCCTTAATGAAATTGGAAGAAAATTTGTAAATTCATCTCATGACAACTCGTATTAGTTAACTGAGTTAGGAAGACTTAGTTAGCTTAGGAAATTCAAGTTAGAGGTCAAAGAGGAGGCATGTAGAGGATTTTTCTATTTTTAGGGGGTCTAGTTACAATTATTTGTGAGTTGTAATTAGTTAACTCAATTAATTGAGTTAAAATGAGACTAACTAGTTCTAACTGAGAGATGCGTTAGTGATAGGTTTAGAGAATTAAATCTGATTTAATTCAGAAGTAGTGATCAATCAATTAAATAATAATTCACTATCAATAGTTGTTGCATGTCAGTTCTAAGGAAGGCCCAGTTGAGATTGAGGTTAAAGGGAAGAGATATATCAGTTGTACTATTAGAAAATTATACAGGTCATGCATGAGGTCATCACGAAGGCCTTGAAGGATTTCGAAATTATTATTTGATATTATTTAATATTCCAAAATTTCATGGAATATTAAAAACTTTTGTTTTTCACTAGGAGGAGAATAAATGGGTAAAAAACCCATTGATAATGAAATCTGAATAAAAATCCCTTACAATGTGAAAAGGGATTAAGAAAGAACTTGATTTCACACCCATGTGTGAAATGAGATAAGTTACATATGGATAACTCTAAAGGAGGCCAAGTCAACTGCACAGTTATGAGAGATAAGGATCACTTGGGTGGGCAACACAGTTTTCATGAGGGAGAGATCACTTGGGGGAGGAAACCCTAAGGTGTGGGGCCCATGGAAAGGCACCTTTAATTTTTTTAAAAGGATAATGAGGTAGACATAGCTATTCATTTTTTTTTATTATCATTTTACTTGTCTTCTCTGACAAGTGCATTGTCCAACTGTTTAGCTGAGATGTAGTGCTGCTAGCACTGGGTGTTCCCGGGTGGGAATCCCATATCTTCCATAGAGTAGCTCTTGGAAGAGCTTTTTCTTCATATTCCCCATACTCTAGATTAAGGCAAAATCATTCCATTCAGCCCTAGCACAGTCTCCATTCGTGGGTGAGTTGTGTTGCTGGGTGTTGCAGGGAAGGGTTCCTCAACACCACTTTTGGCATTGTATTTCAGAGGAGGGAGTCTCCATTCATTTGGGAGATCAGCGAGGGAGTTTATGAGATTATTCCCATTATAATTGTAATCAGGCCAGCCATTTTCCATCAGAATAAGAACATCCCTCTTCCTTGACTGCGCAATTCCTAGAGAGCATTTGCAGTGAGGGTTGCAGTATTTTATCAGGAGGTGAGATCTTCAATGATAGGATCAACCTATCATTTGGAAGGTAAATTGAAGGAGTTTATCTTAGAGGATTCATAATCTACAAGAATCTCCTTCTATTTCCAGTTCTTGAGTTGCTGCTACCCAGCAACTCCGGCATTTCTGCGGGAGTGCCATTTTGTCTAGTTTCTAGCCAATCCTCTTAAGGGATTGATGTATCATATTTTCAGGGGTTTTGAGCTTTATCCCCCCCCCCCATATTTCTTTGAGATTACATTGATGCATATTTAAATTTATGTATTTACTGTTGTAGTATCTCCTACAAACTGTGCAGTCTTAGCCTGGATTAAACTATGTAAAGCAGTGTTTCTCTATTCTTATGAATATGTCTTCTTGAGTCTCTTTGCTTGATTTGAGTAATATATTCCTCAAGAATTTGTCTAAATTTTCTGCTTTACATAAATCTAATGGCTGATTACAAACTCATATTACATGGCTCATTAAGAATTACGTTGTCATTTCCTTGCTTGTGTAAAGTGTTGCTGCAACCCCTTAACTGGGCATTTTCTGGAGAGCATTATAGGTGGGAGAATTGTTTAAACCATCTAAGAGGATTTATTTGGATCCTCCTCTTGGATTTAAGACTTAGATGCTCTATTCTAACACATCCAAGTGTTGGGTTTGAGTCTCATAGCAGCCATTCCTGAAAAATGTGTTTTTCAAGCATGCCTTGCTGAGAAATCCTAAAAAGCGATATTACAGTGGTATCAGAGCACCTTTCTTGGCTCAGCATGTGGCTTTAAAGCCCAAGAAATAATAAGAAGAAGATGATTCAGAAGATGAGCTTGATCTCATCCATTTTTATAATCAAGAAGAGCCTCCCCAAGGAGGAAGAGAAAAAAGAAAAGGAAGGCCCTTGCACTTCCTATTCTCACCTAGAAGGAAACAAAAGGTTGAGCAGGAGAGAGAATTAATCTCTTGGAAGGAAGAAGAAAGATAGGCTCACAATTATTCTTCCCAAATCTGTGCAAAACATCCATGAATATTTTAGAAAGATTAGGAGGGAGATTGATGGAGGATCTGAAAGGAATTTTGAAAACGGAGAAAACCCTAGATTTTCACATGGTGAGGGTAAGCATGCAGCCACACACCATGATGAGCAGCGAAATCAAGGGTCTAGAATTTCCATGGGGGGGATGAAAGAAGGAGGAAAGGTGACTAAGGAGGAAACCCTTAGTGATTTCCTGAAGGAGTATGAGTCTCACACTCAAAAATTCAGAAATCAGTTCACTTTTTCTGAGTTTTGCAAGATTAAGGTGAAGGGAAAGTAGTAGCAAGATAGATTTCATCTATCTAATTTCAGAGGTTCACCTTCATGTTCGGCCAAAGATTGGGTGGATGAGATAAACACCTTCCAAAAATAGCACCACATTTCATAAGAAGAAACTATCAAGGCTGCAGCGCTTCATTTGAGAGGTAAGACCCATGCATGGTGGAAAATTGAGTCCATTTCTTTTGAAAATGATGATGCTTCATCTTATGTAAATTTCACTAAGTCATTGGCGAAAAAATTTGACCAGAACACTCTTGAGACTTATGTGATGAATTCAAACCAAGAGACTCAAACAAAAACCCTACATAAGAATGCAGAACCACCTCAGAAATTTATGAAAGGAGCTGAAAACTTGGATCATACCCTGTTAGGGACACAACTTTCATCCTACACCTTTGAGCAATAGAAAAAAGAGCTCTCTTTTCCAAAGGTGGAGCAAATAATTATGGTGTTGCCCAAATTTATTGTAGGAACAAAGGGCAACAATGCTGCCAAGTCTAAAGATCATCTAGTGCCTCATGCAGAGGAAGAAGGAGCTTTTGCTCCAAATAGAGGGATTTTTGCATCTCTGCAAGAAGGTCCCCAAGATCTCACACATGGAGATCAAGGCACACTTCATGATCCATATGTGCCATGGAGGAAGAGGTGTGAAACCATGAATACCCAGGAAGGGGATAGAGAAGAAAGACAACAACATGTGTTGAGGAGGGCACATTACTATCCATTTTTAGAGGTTATTGCACCTAGGAAGGTGATTGAATTGTGCAGTGAAGGGATGGACATAATTGTTCATATATGTATGTATTCATCTTCAGACGATAATGTCTCCTTAAGTGAAGACATTACACCAAGGGGACCACTGGTTCAGATGAGGAGGATAGATGTTTCAATCAGTGAGGCACCAATCATTGACTTCAGCAGGGTGGAGACCTTGGGACAACTTGTTACAACATTAGGAGCTTTGGATAGAACCAAAGGAAAGGGAAGCATTCTCTCACCATCATTCTTATCCACTCTCCTTACAGTTTCTGTGCTGTGGCAGTAAAAGCAAGGGGAGTATAGCAACCTTCCCACTTATACATTTGGCATGGAAGCAATATATGCACACCACTCTTTGGAGGAGTTGGCGTAGTCACTACTTGTCCCTTGGAGGATAAGGAGAGATTCATCTATGAGTTGCTCCCTTTGCATGATCAGAAATCATGGTAAGGAAATTGTTCATTTATGTGATTTATATATTGATTCCTTAACCATATATGTGTAGGATGTTGCTCCAAGGAGGAGCACTCTTACTTTGAGGCTGCATGGTCTACTTGAGGCCATGAGCAATGTTGATGACCACTCCCTTGGTAGACTTGTGAAATTTTTTTAATTTGGAGGATAGGCTCCCCATGCATCATACATCACTCATTTTCTCCAACTACATGAGGAGAATGTAGCAGCAAACCGGTGTTTGAAAAACCACATCTTTTGTCATTTTTCTATTGCAGTTTATGCTCAAACAATGTTGGTTACATATGAAGGATAATTGCCCTAATCACTTGATACATATGGCAGCCAAAATCACTTTAATTTTGGCTCCTTATGCTGCTGTTGATCACATTATTTTCAGGAGCATGATTGGGAGAGAAGCACATGGGTTGAATGTGTCCTTTGGGGGAGAAGATCCCCATACTATTCGCAGGACATGCTCTAATGGGAGCATGAGAGATGACATGGCCAGCATAGTTCATAAATTTTCTTTCCTTGAGGTGAGCCACATGATTGATAGGGTGCCATATGATGTTGACCTCCTATCCATCACATATGAAGAGAATCGGGCCAGCTTGATTCACAATGTAGGTGGAAAGACCCTTAGGGATCCAAACTTCGTCTTACCACTTGGAGGCCACATTGCTATAGCCTGAGATTAGCCTTCACTCTACACTTGTCATAAGTGGAGAGGTGAACAACATTGGGTAGGCTATGATGCTTACCACTTGTATATTTTCATCCCACCTTCCTTGCTAAAGCTCAAGGTGGAAGAGGATTTTCAGCAGTTTCCTTATCTGGAGGTGACTAGATTCTTATGGATGATTGTTTGGGGGTGGAGGATCTACATGAGGGAAATGTTTCCCCAATAAATCTTGACACCATGCCAGAAGGAGACCTCTGGACAACACCTTATTTCCTTCTTGAGTACATTCCATGTTCATGATGGTAGCTAACCTGGCTAGTTTACATGCTTGGGAGGAACAGTATGGAGACTCTTTGTTGATACAAAATCTCATTCTTCATGAGGAGTTCATCGTAATTATATGGTACAGTTGGAGTATGAGGACATCCTACAGTTCTATCCTTGTAGTTGCTTGAGGACAAGCAACATTTGGGAGGGGAGGACTGTAATATTCCAAAATTTCATGGAATATTAAAAACTTTTGTTTTGCACTAGGAGGAGAATAAATGGGTAAGAAAACCCATTGATAATAAAATCTGAATAAAAATCCCTTAAAATGTGAAAATGGATTAAGAAATAACTGTATTTGACACCCATGTGTGAAATGAGATAAGTTGCAGATGGATAAATCTAAAGGAGGCCAAGTCAACTGCACAGTTATGAGAGATAAGGATCACTTGGTGGGGCAGCGCAGTTTGCATGAGGAAGAGATCACTTGGGGGAGGAAACCCTAAGGTGTGGGGCCCATGGAAAGGCACCTTTAATTTTTTTTAAATGATAATGAGGCAGAGATATCTATTCATGTTTTTTATTATCATTTTACTTGTCTTCTTTGATAAGTGCATTCTCCAGCTGTTTAGCTGAAATGCAGTGCTGCTAGCATTAGGTGTTCCCGGGCAGGAATCCCATATCTTCCATAGAGTATCTATTGGAAGAGCATGTTCTTCATATTACTCATACTCTGGTTTGATGCCAAAGCATTCCATTCAGCCCCAGCACAGTCTCCATTCGTGGGTGAGTTGTGTTGCTGGGTGTTGCGGGGAAGGGTTCCTCAACACCACTTCCGGCATTGTATTTCAGAGGAGGGAATCTCCATTCCTTTGGGAGATCAGTGAGGGAGTTTATGAGATTATTCCCATCATCATTGGCATTAGGCCGACCATTTTTTATCAGCAGAAGAGCATCCCTCTTTCTTGATTACGCAATTCCTAGAGAGCATTTGCAGTGAGGGTTGCAGTATTTTATCGGGATGTGATATATTCAATGATAGGATCAGCCTATCATTTGGAAGGTAAATTGAAGGAGTTTATCTCAGAGGGTTGATCATATACAAAAATATCCTTCTATTTCTAGTTCTTGAGTTGTTGCTACCAAGCAACTCCGGCATTTCTGCAGGAGTGCCATGTTGTCTAGTTTCTAGCCAATCCTCTTAAGGGATTGATGTATCATCTTTTCAAGGGTTGTGAGCTTGCTCTCCCCTCCATATTTCTTTGAGCTTGCATTGCTGCATATTTATATTTATGTATTTACTGCTGCGGTATCTCCTATAAACTACGCAGTCTTAGCCTGGAATAAACTATGTAAATCAGTGTTTCTCTATTCTTATGAATATGTCTTCTTGAGGCTCTTTGCTTGATTTGAGTAATATATTCCTCAAGAATTTGTCTAAATTTTCTTCTGTAAATACATCTAATGGATGATTACATCTTCATATTACATGGCTCACTAAGAATTACGCTGTCATTTCCTTGCTTGTGTAAAGTGTTGCTGCAGCCCCTTAACTGGGCATTTTCTTGAGAGCATTATAGGTGGGAGACTTGTTTAAAACATCTAAGAGGATTTATTTCAAGCCTCATCTTGGATTTAAGACTTATATTCTCTATTATAAGGGATCCAAGTGCTAGGTTCAAGTCTCATAGTAGCCATTCCTGGAAAATACGTTTTTTCAGGCATGCCTTGCTAAGCAATCCTAAAAATGGATATTACATATTATCCTAATTAATAGGGGCTCAATTATCCCAAGGATGCCTAAGGAAGCCTGGGAAAGAAGTGGAAAACAAAAGGATAAATATTTGATTTATTTTTCTTAGATCTCAATCTAGATTCGAGCAGGATCGGAGTGAGACAGTCAAGAGAGTGCAGAGGTTTCTCAATGTGTGGAATAACATTGTTTTTTTTTCATGATATTGACCATATGAAATATACAGATAGAGGGGTTTTTAGAAATTCCTTTCCCTAGATACGTCTTGTGTTTTGCGATTTATTTACTTCTTTCTCTTGTTTATATGTGATTGTGGGTTCATGTTTTATTTCCGCAAATTGTGGGAAGGATTTAGTATCTTGTTTTACTATGTTACAATATCAGATTGAATCCAATTGGTATATTTTCTACATCATATAATAGCATCAGGAATCACAAAAGAAAATAATAAATTGAGTTTTTTCTTGAACATGCATTCAAATTTGGAGATTTGTTCTTCAGGATCCAAAAGTAAATCAAGATGTCTTTTAATGGCTTCAAACCCGAATATCTCTTGAAGGAAATTCAAATTACATAACATGGAATAATGGGATGGAGGCATTTCTCTTGGAAAATAGACTAAAGGAATTCATATAAAGTGATATTCCCCAACCTGCAGGAGTATATGCTCAACTTCTTGATGCATGGAAGAAGAATGTAGAAAATGCGAGAAGGATCTCGTTAGAGGGATTTTGAGATCATATTGTCTTGAGTCTCTATGGGAAGTAAAATTCATATACTATGTGGAATGCCATGAAATATTTGTTTCAAAATAGTAGTTACCATAGGAAGTTTTCCCTAAAGGAGAAGCTCAGAAATATCAATATGGAGGAGGGTGAGAAGATACCAAATTACTAGATGAAGTTCACTCAATGTCGATATGCGATTGGAAGTGTTGGTGTGACAGTAACCTAGGATGATTTGGTGAGCCTAGCTCTTCTAGGCCTTCCCAAAATTCTGAGAAGGTTTTGGAGAAGAAATAATTAGAGAAGAACAGAGGAGACCAAGTGTTGGCATCCATTGAAAGAAACCTCCATTAGGGGGAAATTGTGAGCCAAATAGGAAGAGGTAGCATATGCAACCATACCTCCAAGTATGGATGATGTGCAACCATAATCCAAAGAGAATAAATTTGGGCATGATCCATTGAGATGGATTATCTCATGGATTAGAATTTCCTACAAGGAGCCCATAATATTGAGAAATAGGAAGGATCAATAAGATTGATGCAGTCAGCTACTAGGAAGATGCAAATTAGAGTGACAAATGTCAAATACTAGAGCATATATCAGAGTTGGCATCAATTCATAGGGCAGAGATGCAAATTCAAAAATAGTGAAAATATTTTAGTAGACAGTGGAGTAATCGAGAATAGTTAGATACCCTGATGAATGACAGATGCATCATATTGATTAAATTTTTTTGGAGGTTATTCAGTTTCAGGAGTTGCAGGAGCAAACAAAACTAGATAAGTGTTACATGCAAAACATTCCAAAGGAACCAAATTATAATAGATTGAGTTCCTTTCTTGCTGAGAGGGAATGTTGAAATTAGCAACAAGAAACATTGGAAATGGAAGACATAAATGGAAAACAAAGAGTGGCACCCAGAAATGGCAACATATGAGGCTTCTGATTTAATTTTACCTTAATGAAATAGGAAGAAAAATTGTAATTTCATCTCATGAAAACTTATATTAGTAATTGAGTTAGGAACACTTAGTTAGGTTATGAAATTCGAGTTAGAGGTAAAAGAGGAGGCATGTAGAGGATTTTTATATTTTTAGAGGGTCCAATTACATTTATTTGTGAGTTGTAATTAGTTAACTCAATTAATTGAGTTAAAAAAAGTTTAACTAGTTCTAACTAAGTGATGAGCTAGTGATAGGTCCATTGAATTAAATATAATTTAATTTACAAGTGTTGATAATATATTAATTGACAATTCCCTATAAATAGTTTTTGCATGTGAGTTCTAAGGAAGGCCTAGTAGAGACTAAGGTTAAAGGGAAGATATCTATTAGTTGTACTATTAGAAAATTGTAGATATCATGCATGAGGTCATCAGGAAGGACTCTAAGTATTTCACAATAATTAATTGGTATTTACTTAATTAACAGCGGCTCAATTAGCCCAAGAATGCATAAGGAAGGTTGGGATAGTAGTGGAAAGAAAGAGGTTAAATATTGGACTGATTTTGCTTAGATCACAAGCAAGATTCCAGCAGGATCGGAGCGCGACAATCAGGAGAGTGTAGAGGTTTCTCAGTGTGAGGAATAGCATTGTATTATTTCATGACCTTAACCCTATACAATATAAAAATAGCAGGTTTTTTGTCAATTTGTTTTCCTAGGTACATCTTTTGTTGTGCGATTGATTTACTTATTTATCTTTCTTATATGTGATTGTGTGATCTTGTTTTGTTTCCAAAAATTGTAGGAAGGATTCAATATCCTTTTTTAGTACATTATAAGATCATATTGAAACCCGTTGGTATATTTTCTACATTTAGCACACTTGGAACTCTTTGACACTCCATGTCACACACTCTTATTCATTCATTTCCATGCATTATGACGTAGTGCTCCTTTGTGTTTCTCTAGTTGTTAGGCATGACCCAACTTGGTCCAATTTTGGTTAAAGACTCAACATTTTGAGGAGTGGAGTGCACAGTATTGCGAAGTCATATCACCACACGATGTTCTAGGGGCTTCAGGTGGGTCGAAGCCCCTCATTTTGTATCGGGATATATCGGGGTTTTTTTTTTTTTTTTTGTCTTCCCAATGATATAGGGAACATGGTTTTGTAGCTATGTAATAATATATAAAGAGATCTAATGCTTTTTAGATGAAAGCAATAAGATGAGATATAGATGAGAACAAGCCAATGATTATTTTTTTATATTTTTTGGGCCTAAAGGAAAGGCCCTACAACTGAGTGTGCAGAGACCTTGGAAGAGTTTGTAGCTTAGTGCACATAATACCTATAGTTGTGTGCGCAGGTAGACAAGTTGAATGTATTGAACGATTCTTCTTAATAAAGAAAAATATTTTTTGGGTAATATTCTATATCTATATGTATTGTTTACTTATATCTGCTTATGTAAAGTAATGGTTGCAAGTAAATGATATTTTAGTGCAACTTATATTGTCCTATAAAGTGTTTATATTAAACTAAATGTGACAAAGTAAGTAGTTAGAGTACAAAACACAATAGTTTTATTTATGATATAATAATAAATAAAATACAAAAAATCAAAGTAAAAGCCACATCACACAGTACCTCAAGGTTGCAAAAACCTAGTTCTGCAACCACCCATAGGAACCTCGAGTGAGACTGCGATCTGCTTTCATGTCATTTTCAAAAGGGTCGATGTCTAATGGTTTTTTTGATGTGAATCTTAAGTCAAACTTGGGTCAAGCCCAACCAAGCCAACAAATGGTATTTTTGTCGAGACTCAAACTTGAGTCTCTCGGGTGAGAGCCGAGTATCCTGACCAGCGAACACTAGAACTCCCTAACACTCCTTGGCACTCCATAGAAATCCCTGCACCATTTCTATATGTCTCACTTATTCCTGGCAATCTTGGTCTAATACTTAAAAAAATTATTGTATTGAGGGATCCCTATTTAATTCCACACCTTCCTAAGAAATTAGGTATTAATTCACAAGTAAATTCGCTAATAATAGTTGTGTAGTACATCAAGGCACTTCCTCTGAATCCATGCACCATCTGTACAATTTCTGAATATATAATAGATAGTACATTTCCTTTTAACTCCAATCTCAACTGGGTCTCTCTCAGTGAACTGGAATTGGCTAAGCTAACTAAGTCTTCCCGACTTAGTTAACTAATACAAGCTTTCATGTGATGTGGAATTACAATTTCATTATAATTTAATTAAGGGAAAATTAAATTGGAAGCCTCTTCTTGTTGCCATTTTTAACACTCCATCTCAAAAAGAAAGGGATTGTCTGCTACCCTACTCATCAAAGCTTCAATCAATGGCATACTTATATAGTTCTCCTTTGACAAACATTCACACTCAACAATGATGGAACTCATAAATTTTAATTAGAATATCTATCTCGCTTGTTCATTCTACACTATATCTCACATTTCTCTTCAATTTGTGGACCACAATCCACCTACATGTTGTTAGGAAATAGCCATGAGAAATGAGCACTTTCCTGAGTGGGATAATCAATTTCTACCTCTTGTTATCACCTTTTTCTTAGTGATTTTCTTCCCCTTGCTTGGGAACTTAATAATGTATGTACTAAAAAAACAATGCTTCCTCACCCACTAAGCACACACCTTGTGTACTTGGTGAGCACTGAGTAAAGGCACTAAACACATAGCCTTTGCTTGATGCCTTATACTTACTTCTTTCCTCTATTTTTCTTCAAACGTTTTCTTGGGGCTCAGACCTTTGTCTATTATTTACTTGAACATAAGGAATTTCAGCACATATATGGGGGAAAGAGCTCATTCATTTATTTTCTCATTAAGGATTTTAACATCACAAGAAATTGATACCACTTTAGGGTCCATTGACACTAATAATTTCAATATTCAATGAGGATTCCTTCTTTTCATGTGTTGTTATTAGGGAAAAGACCAACGGAAAATGAATCATGTTGAAATCGAGGCCTTAAAATGCAGGAGAAAAATTCAAACACTAACACATCATCCTATTCAATAAATTGATCAACAATGCTTATTTCATCTTTTCATCAGTGTAAAATATATTACATGTAATGGAGTATCTCAACCATATCTTTCATCCTATTTTGTGTTTCATTGCATAATGACAAGATGATTCTAGTTAAATAGAATATCAATAAGATATAAAGGTGAATTATCAAGCAAGGGGAATTAAAGGGAAGATATTTTCCAAAATGTAGACCTAGTGAGCAAAGAAAATTTACTTGGTGAATGTGCTAAATGAAAAGGTGAAGCATTTTTCTTAGTGAAGATCAAGGAAAAGGCATACACTTAGCATCGAGCATAATAATTAGTGAAAAGTGTATGTAAAAACAAAGATATGAGTAAAGGACTTCCCACTCTACAAAGGAAAATTCTTGTTCAGTACAGTTCCAATTCCATGATGTCCCTATGTTGGACCTTGAAGAAGACATAGGAGGTGTTTAGTTGAAGTTCCTCAAGTGTAGTTTACGAATATCGAGGAAAATAGTAACTTAACCACCATGAAAAGGAGAATGGATTCCCATGCAAGGGGAAAACTAAACATGTTCTATTTGATAATACTCTTACATAAGGAAATAGAATTCAAGGATTCAATCCATTCATTCATCATAGGTCAGAATAGCCTAGGCCACTCACAGTTGAAAAAAAAATAATGAGCCTATAGTTACACACATCAACCATAATAGTGAAAAAGTAATAAGAAGAAAAATATATATATATATGATGAATCAACCCAACACTAAACACATCATAACATAATGACATGTTAAATGTCCACACCATTAATTTCTCATCATTTCTAACAACATTGGAAACCATACTAAAATAAAATTACAATAGGTCACATGAATTTCTCTTCATTTCTAACATGACATTACATCATTTTTTTAGGGACACATAAACTGTGCCAAATTTATGAGTCCATAAATTAACACAAAAAATTATGGGGACTACCACAAATTTATTTAACATGCAATGCCAAATTCCTATAAACCACTACTAGTTTTAAGTGGAGTTAAAATTTGAACTAACTCAATTTCACTTCCAAGTTCGACCACTCAAAAATGTTGAAGGGTGAAAATCTACCAATATACATATATTTTTTTAATCAATATTTTTGGTAAATTTGTTTAATAAATCCTTCAATTAATATCAATTGCAAGAGTATTTGAAATGAAGGCATTCTGTTAGAATCCTTGTTTTTGTCTCAAGGAAAGAATTTTGAGGGAAAACATATATCTAAAATACAAGGCATTGAGCACATCATATCTTGTCATTGTGACGATGAGCATCATCAACATTCTTATGCTGGTGGATGCCATTTGCAACAAGTATGAACAGTGTGTTATTGAAAAATAGAGGGAGAATTAGGTCTCTGACAATGACGCATTTGTCAAACTTTGTTTTCGAGTCCTACATGGGGCTAAAAAGTAGGTTAGTAAACCCTACATTTCCCCTAGCTCCATTTTTAAAATGCTAGGGGGGAATGCTAATTTTTGTTGAATGCTAATTTTTGTTGTTTTTTTGGCACCAGAAAGTATATTATGTCGTGAAGTAGAAAAATGGGGCAGTGGTAACAACCCTAAATGATGAAATTCGACACACGAAGGGAAGATTACGTGAAGATATTCCCAAGTTGTAGAAATTATCTCACAAAAAGGTTAGGATTAGCTATCCTTCATTTCATCTGATTTATTTTTAGGCTTGTCTCATGGTTTCATAGATTTTATCTTCAATTAATTGATATTTTAATGTTGTAGCAACCTTTTCGTCTCAATGCTGAATTTTGTAGTTCTAGACAACCCAGATTAGAAGCATTTTGGGACCTAGGATAAACATGGTATTCCTTTATTTAATTTTTTTTTTTATGATCGTAGCCTTGATAATTAGCTAAATTCTTGTGCATGAAGTTAAGATCTATCTAATTAGAATTTGGACTAAATGGAGGTTTAATAGATCTTAATGATACACATGGTTTTGATTATAATACAGGAAATTTATTAGATCAAATGACGTTGACATTTTAGGGTGGATTTATCAAGGAATAATGAGTGTGTATTTTTAATCTTGGCTCGAATATGGCTCAATGAATAAGACAAAAACATGCATTTAAACTTAGTTTCTTACTCTCTTACCGACCAGGTTGAACCTACAATTATATGGCTGGACAAATTTTTAATTTTGAGCCATTGGAGCTCAAGGCTCAAATATAAATTCCTGTAATTAGGAACCCACACACTCACTCGTGCTTGATATTTTTGAAATTTTGAAATGATACTGACATATTGGAAATTTCCACTTTTGACAGTACCAATTAAAATTCTAATTGAATAAGGAACAAAAAAATATAAGAAAAAATATTATGTTTTCCTAGTCAATATACCTACGTGTTGCTTTTCTTCTAATGGTTTCTAGCCATAGTTAACATTTAACCCTGACAGCTGAATTCTATAATACTCCTCATTTCATTATTTGACCTATATTTTCAATAAAATAATTTGTATTCATGTGAAAGGTTGTTTACTATAGGAGTACTCAAAGCATAACTAGTTGGAAGGGTGTTACTTGCTAGATTATATTAGAAATCTAGTAAATCCATCAAGTAACTCACCATATCTAAGCTATAAAGAAAATATGGTAAAATTAACAATGAAATAATTCTCTCAAAAGTAGAACATTCAGTTCATGTAATATTTTTTCCGTGCTCATGAGCCACATTTGGTCCAAACTATAGTTTTCTAGGGTAAATTTTTGCTTAGGGTTTCTATTATGTCTAGGTTTCTTGAATAAATCAATGTTACACATTCATAAACAATATATATGAATGAATAATATAAGGACTTACATAAACAATATATTTCTTCATAAAAACACAATAAGTAGGGTCGATTGTTCAACAAACCATGTAATAAGTCCAATTTTACAAAGCGTTGTAATATAAGCAATTTAGGAAACTAGATCAAACTGCAATTATGATGTGTTAATAAAAACTAGGTGAGATATATTAATATAATATTTTTCATGATATTTTTGCTTAATCTATAGGAGTCTTACTATGCTAAAGATAACCCATAGGCTTAGATAATAGCATCTCGATTACCTTTCCTGTGGGTACCTACATCCGAAAAGGGTAGCCTCATTAACTCTGTAAAATATATAGTCATAGAATGACTATTGGAATGGAGAAGATGTGTATTGTAGGATATGTTTTCCCTATTATGGATACCCATAGCCTAGGAGGGCTTGATTCTAAGGTTGTTTCCTTCAAAAAACTCCCATAGTAGCTTGGTTCCTTTGTTGTCTTCTTATTTTTCCTGGAATGAGCCTCAATTGTACCTTTTTTATCCTCAAACAAGCCTTAGAATATTCACAAACCAAATTCTTCTTAATTGGTAATTTCCTTACTATTTGGTTAGGGTTTATAACCTGAAGGAGGACTTCTTCTGCCCTATCTTCCCTTGAGATAAAAAATAGAGCTTGGATACACTACTCCCAAAATATTGTAACACGCCACCTAACATCCTAGCCCAAAGGAGGTAGTTATTAGGTTGACCCAACTCCCTAGGTGTAGTTAAAGGAATGGGGTCTAATTTTTTTTCTAAATATAAGTCTCCAAAATATTAGAATCCTTAGAGATTTCTCCCCAACTCCAACCATGAGTACTAATGAGGAAATGCTTATTTATTTATAAAGAGATGTTCAACTAAAATTTGAAGGGAATTCCACTAATCTAACCAATGGAGAAGTAAAACTAAGTTTTTTAGCATTAACAAATCTAAAATAAATAAATGATGGGTTGTTCGAGCCACATTTAGAGTAATCAAGTGAAACATTCCCCAAATAGAAATTGACTGGATCCAATTGCATTGTTATAACTATCCTATTGGAATTATGTTTATAAGGATCCATTTGGTTGAAACTAGAAGTAGTCCTCAATAATTATGAGATACATCTCTACCATCACACCATTCAATGAGTTTTAATGCAATCGAAGGAAAAACCACTTGATGTGGCACCTTCCAGCCTACTGACATTCTACACCAATTTCCACATCTCAAACCTCAAGGATAAGGTTGTTCTCTAAGGGGGAGGACGTGTTAGGGTCCTATCCTCCCTAACCCCTAACATATAGATTAATTTATGGATATGTAAGAAAGGCCATCATTATTAGACAATGATGGAAATAGTGTGACTCCAACTATTATGAGAGGACTTTCTAGAAGGTTTTCCTCCTCTAGAATGTTATAGAAGGTTAGAAAGTAGTTTATATATAGGTTAAAACAGGGTAAAGGATTCCCTGATAATTATTGTAACTAATATTTACTCTGCGAGAGGTTCCCTCCTAGAAGAGGTAAGTGAAAATTGTTCTCCTAATAATAAAGGTATCTTATTTTGGTTACCATTACAATTGCATAGATTATTTTTATTACTTTATACTGAGTATGTAGATGTTATTTTCATTTATCTTTGTTTCTATGGGGTATATTACACTTGTCTCACAATACAAGCTATTAAATCCTCAAACTCTACTTATAGATCATGTGAATTCCATTTACCCTTACCACATTATACCATAGAGATTTGTATCATGTAATCTGTATGAACCTTGCAAGGACCTCCATTTTTGTATCCATCTCTTGAATCGAGAAAATACTAACATAACTTTCTTCTTTTTTCTTTCACCAATAAAAAATTTCTGAGAATACTCGATATTCGTAAGTATTTTATTTGGGAAGTAATATAACATGACTAGTAGGAATTTATAGTAGCTAGTACTCTTGAAGGGTAGCCCATCATAGGCCTCCTCATATCGTGTGTTTATTTAGGGGTTAATTCATCCTCATTTGGGAGGGAACCGTCACCCATTGCATGTTTATTATTTGGTTTCCTAAATGAATATGCATATCCAAATTGTAGAAATATAACATTTTGGCAAAATTGTGGTTGTAAGTTGCTTGAGTATTAATTCAAAGTTTTCCTACTACAATCATTGTTGACTTGCTTTAAATTTACTTCCTAATCCCTGGGTATCTAGATCCACTGAAGATGGAAATTATATAGATATATTCATAATTATATTTGAAGATAGTCCAATATAAAAATATGGTGAACAAGAATCTAGACCTTCATATAGTCTAGGAACCTATTTCTAGTAGATGTTGTCATAGTTATCATGCTAGATGATTGATGGATAAACCTGCATTATTGAACTTCTCCCATATTCACAAGAAAATCTTGGTTTTGTTTTAGTTCAATGCAATATAACGCCACAAGCAAAGAATTATTCATTTTATTTCACTAGAATTGGAATTATCATGGGCTTATATTATAATGTGAAATATAAAGTAGTCAAGAAAGTGTTCAACATGTAGCAATGGTGATGGTACAATATTCTAGTTGGAAATATAATTTCATACTGATTGAAATGACATCTTCCTTGATTCTTTCCAAAAATTTAAGTTGAATGAAATAATTATGTTGATCTCCTCATGGTGACATTTTTTTACTCTCACCAATGTCCTTTATTCTTGTAGTAAATACTACTCATAATTTTTTTTTAAAAATGACTATAGGGTTTAAGATTTATAGGTTCATGAATTATGGGATGCATGTGATAGGTTATGTCATTTAGTGAGGACTTGTTATAAGAGTGAAAAAATCATGTGTTATTTTGATTAATAAGCAAGGTTGATAATTTTTTAGGATAAGGAACTATAAGGGTCAATTTATAGGTGCTACTGGTTACAAAAAAAGGTATAAAAGTTATTTAATCTATGGGTATATTGGGGTATATAGGAGTTTGACATGATATTATTAGGTTATAAAAGCTAGGTGTTAATGATTATAGTGGTTAGCAATTATGGCTATAAACATAGACATTACCAAAATTATATTAGAGCCTATTTATGATAATGGCTATAAGAGAGATTATATGGTTAAGGGTTATAAAATTTATATGTTAAGATATAAATGCTTTATGAATTTAGAGGCTAAATAATTATCTCCATTTTAATACGAACATATACGAGTAATTATGATAATAACAATAACTCCATTTTTAAGTTCACACCTAAGGGAGACACCAAATTGGTATATGAGACCCCCTTGTTTATGGGACAAGGGACCCACATTTTTGCAAGGATTTGATTACTATATTCTACAAAAACATACATACTCTATCTTGTCAAGTTCCCTTTTATGATGAAACATTCCCCTAACTATTAGGACCACTTTTTAATTATATTTCAAATCAAAATTAAAAATCCGTCTCACTTATAATAGCTTGAACATATCTTTCTTGGGCTTTTGGATCACAAAGGAAAATTGTCATGAATTGTAATTGGACACTTCAAAAAATGTTCTGTGAAGAATTTTCTTTTTGTAAATAAATACATCATTTAACTTTCAAATAATTCATTCAATTTTTTTTAATTTTTTTTTTTTTTTATGATAAAACTAATGGATGTTTATATATATATATATATATATATATATATATATGGAGAAATCAAAATGTTATTATTTTTTATTTTCTATGCAATAATTATCACCAAAATTTGAAAACAAAATCATAATTTTATATTATTTAAACTATACTTTTAAATATACAAATACATTAAATATTTAAGAAAAAATCTATTATGCATCCTCAACAACTAAAATTATAATTCCAAATTCCTCCTAGAAATATTTAATTAAAATAAAAACGTCCCACTAAAAACATTTAATTAAAATAAAAAAAATCCCCCTAAAAACATTTAATAAAAATCAAATTATTTTAATATGAATAAAAAAATAATTAAAAAAATAAAAAAGTGTTGGTGTAGAGGTCAAGTTCTTGATTTTACCTTTCTTAATTACTTAAATTTAAACCATATAACCCTATTAAAAAATGGTTAAACCCTTAGTTAAGGGTTAGGAGAGCCCTAACTCATATAGTAGCATGAATAATAAACATAAAGATATGTTTTATAATAATAGGAGGATGAGATCTCTTGCTCACATATACATGCAAAAGAGGGAAGGTTGTTGAGAAAAGCGTCTAAGAAGTGAGAAATTTTACAGAAACCTAGAGGCTTCATGATTATCTCTATCTTATTCTCACAAGTGTGCCCTAGTTTATATTCAAAAAAAATGTTTTCATTGCGAGGATGCCATTTAGAAAGGCACATTCTCAATTAATAATTGATCTCACAAGTTTCTAGTAAACTAGCTCTAGCCTATTCAAAATTTTTGAAGCGTTTGGTCAATTGTCCATCATGGAACCAATTGACCAAAAAAAAGAGACTTTGAACTTATCAGAATGGTATTTTTCAAATTTATTTCATGACCAAGTGTTTCAGACCTAGTCTGGCACTCATACGTCATTATTTCTTCTGAGGGCTTTGAAATTCATTCTGCTTATGGATAACCTATGCCTTCCATACAGGAGTTGAAACACCCAAGAGAATTCTGCCAAGCCAAGCGACTTCTCTCAAGACAACGAAGTAGATCCTATCAATGGTAAGCCCAATCTATCTGATCCAATGGAACGCTTCCTGTGAAATCATTCCCGATCACAGATATTTTGAAGGAATCATTTTTCTTTTGTAAATAAAATTTGGAAGATTTATTTATTAGGGTTTACGTAGTTGCATGATTTAAAATTTATATCTTTTCTAAACAATTACTTTTTTTCCAACTACCTTCTATAGTGATGAATATTTCTCATATTTCTCACCAAAAAAAATATTGTTGTTGGTATAAAGAAATTGAAACAAATATGTTTATCAAAACAGATAAACCCAATGTCACCATGACTCAGATCTGAGTATTAAAAAACATCTTGACTCAAATCTAACTATTGACCCTTTTTAGTGAACTATAGATCTTGCAAATCTTGCCTTTCGATTAGGTTAACCTACACGGTGAAACGCTCCAACACTTAATGCTCCACAATAATTCCCCCAGCAGGAGTATAAATTTTTGTTGGCATTGATCATATCGTCAATTTGCATTATTTTTATAGCAGCCTCGGTGGAAAACTGTATAATTTTCAGTTTGAGGACAACTGCTTCGAGATTATTTCCCGTCTATTACAATCAAACTTGATTGGGCCATTTTCTATCATTTCACTGCAGATCAAAAGGTCACCAGTTCGAACTTATTTGTGCCCTTTTCTATTTCCTATCGTTTTTGTATTGCAATTGTACTTTCCTATTTCTCATTTTTCATGAGGCGTGTCACTATTCCCTGCTAGGATAGAAACCCAACTTTGATTCCCGTCTAGTGCAACTATATTTTCCTATTTCTTGTTTTCTACGATGAGCTTCTCGTTAACCTTCCAGGATACAAACCCAAGTTCGATTCTCATTTTTTGTAATTTAATAAATGTTTTGTAACCAATAGAATATTAAGAAAGTAGAATGTTAATTTAAACTGCTAAATTTTTATTTACTGGGCTATTTTTATTCGATGTGCATCTCTGTATCCTACTAAGGTACAGATTCAAGTTCCATTCCCATCTATTGCGATTTTATTAATGTTATGTGAACAATAAAATGATAGGAGATGACATCTACTTCCAGATTGTTCCTCACAGTTCCTTTTGCAATAATAACGTCTTAGACTATGGTAAAGTGCATAATAAATTGTATAGAAAAGTTACATGAACCATTATTCCAATTCAACCGTTGCAGAAATAAATGATAACAACAAAGAATTACTCCTACAATTACAATTCCGATGAAATAAACTATTCTAACTCACAAACCATTTTGATCTATTTCTCAGAAATTCCTATGCATAAGGAAAAACTATTAATCACACAAATGCTCAGAAATATCTTCTTCTCAAAATTAAATTTTTAGATTGACACATTCACACTTTTCATCTATGTAACACAATCCAATCAATAACTTCGGAAAATTCTTAAGAGGATTCAAGATACAAGATTCAATCAATTACTTACTATGAAATAAAAGGCAAGTAAAAAGAAACACAACTAATGTGAATTACAGAAAAGTAATCTCACTATCATTGATACATAATAGACAGATAAACCTTCGGTGTCTGGGCCGACGATCTCCAAAAGTACTACCCCTATAAACTCAATCTAGAAGTCTAAAGTAAAATCTCCTGTAGCTTCATCAACTCAATTTTTTTTTACGAAATAACCTCTACAAGGTTCATCTCATATATTTTTATATAATATACACTGAAAGTGAAATAATCAAATGGAACATGAACAACAAACACACAAAATTTGTCTTTCACTTTGTTTTCTTATATATTAGATTTGAAAACTGAATATACAATTATCTTGAGAATCAAAAGATTCTAAGGATTTATCTTTTAACCATAAGTCTTCATATAGAAATGATCAGTTTCATATTGCCTTCATTTTCCTACCGCGCTCATACATTGAGATGTAAGCTTCTATAAATGTGACATTGGCTCAATAAGTATCTCGCTCGAATATTGTGATGAACAATGATTGTCCATTTAGGTAGATCTGCATAACAATCTAGCTGAATTATAACCTTTTTGATATTAAAAAGATCAAATTAACTATACTATTTTCAACTTTCTTTTACCATCCTTTTCTCTTGAATTAATACGAATTAAGGATAAACTTGCCTAAAAACATAGCTATTATCAAGGAAATAAGGAAAATAATTATACCTTTTCTATGGCCCAAAATCACCCCACAACTTACCTAATTGCGTGTCCTCATGCAAAAATATGAGTGAGAAGTAGAAAATTAAAGAGTAGGCTAGGTAAAACTATTCGCCATAAGTCTGAAATCTATGTTTTCTCATAAGAACCTTGAAGGCCTTACTTAATTCACCATTTTGGAATTTATACTCAACAGTATACCCATTTGTGGGATACCAGATAACAGGAAATCAGTATGGCATCCAATCCAAGTGGGTCCTTTAGACAAAATCATCTAATTATACTGATGTATTCGATTGGGTGCAACTTGGATGTTTCTATAACCAAAAGGTTCTCGATTGTTGACCTCCTTAGGAGATGCCCTCCATCATTTATGTGCTTCCTGAAGGGCTTATTCTTTAATGTCTTCAAATTACTCAAGTCCCGAGATAAGAATATACTTATGTGTGGTAGCCAAATAGAAACGACCCTAGGTCGTTGCATGAAACTTTTATGTTTTATGAAGGTTTGCAGTGGGTTGCTAGGTTCTCCTCTGACCCAAAGGTCTAAACCATTTTCTCTCCTTTGTAATATGTTATAGGTTTTGTGCCACTTGATTTTATTTCTAGAGAAGGATATGAAAGCTTGGAACTGTAAATCCCCAATGAAAGGGTTGGGGTTTCCATCCCTATGTTCTTCTAAGAAGAAGTTTTGCATGTAGAGTTCACATAAGAGATTCCTAACATTACCTTCTTGTTCTCGAAAAAAATTAGTAAAATTAGAAACAATATTGAAATCAATAGTTTGACCAGAACGTATGGATTTTACTTTCAGTAATAAGTATTATTCAAGAAAAAACAGGGCATATCTTCTGGCTGGAGACCTACAAGACAATGCATCAGCGTATACATAACATATCTCCTTGATGTGTTCTATTTTTTTCTGAAGATTCCCCTATAAGTTCTCTGTTTTATTTTTCTCCCTTCTATGTTTGGAATGGATCTCGTTCTCAGTGACGATCAAGGCTTTGAAATTTTGTAGCAATTCTTGGTGTTTTGCCAAAGGTATCACTTCTCCTTTGCATTGTTCCAAAAGTTTCTTCTGCCTTTCAAATTCCCACTTTAACATTTGAATAGTGGCATCCTTGATAAAGTGAGAATAAGAAAGTGCCACATCAGTTTGTGTAGCCTGGTTAATAGTCATCAGTAGATATTTTTGGCTTGTTTCCTTAGCTGTAACTATCAAGAGATTGGTATTTCTTTAAATTCCCATAGAATTAGTGGGAATATCCTCAGTTTGATTTTCTACATGTGTAATGGGGATTCGTTTAGTATGGAATTCTGCATGGATAATGGAGGATTCTCGAGTCTAAGTTTGTACATGATTCAAGAAATTATCACTCTGGACCCCAATTGTCACAATTTGAATTTTCTTTTTGTCATAATCTCCAAGTACTTTTTTTATTTGTTCCATCTTATTTTGCAATTTCAGGTTTTCTTTTTTCAATAACTTTATTCTTCGTTTATATTTTCCTGTCAACCCTTTAGTGGGTTCCACAAATGGTGTTGTAGGTGAATATGGTACCATAGTAACATCAGGAGGAACTTCAATTTCTTTTTCAATAAGAGCTGTAGAAAACCTTCAAAATTCTAGTTGTCAGGGATTAATGGGATGGTTCCATCTCTAAAAAAGTCTGGTTCATTCATAATTTTGGTCGATTCTTATGGATTTTCCTGGCCATGCATACTTGGTGAGGATGGCAAGATTTCAGTATTATGAGAATTAGTGGTAGAGGCTGAAAACTTAACAGTCAATTCAACCGAATTTCTAAAAAAATACTCATTATATTTGAAGGCAAAGAGGGTTCCCATATTTTCCAAACTTGGGCTATTTCCTCTTCTCTAACTTACGGCGAGTTATCATGTTGTTCCATGAGAGGTTCATTCTTTCGCGCATGCTCAACACACTCTACAAGTTGCTATGCCTTGGCTAGTATTTCGAACCTTCTACGCTTAGCTGCCCAAGAAACTAAGACAAACATTAACCTCTTCTCAGCTCTAGATAGATTTTAAAAAGTTTGGGTTTGATTATCATTTTCCTCTGTTGACTGGCTGTTAACATTTTCATAGGGAATATTTCTCATGTCTCGTTGACTGGTTTCTATCTCAAGCTAGGTATTTTATTCCTCAGGCACTGCTTCCTCAAGTGCCAAGTCATTAAATCCCATAACATTGTCCCAACTTACTTGTGATAATTCCAATTCCATACTCACTATAAAATTAATTAAACAATGGTGACTGACTATGGTTCTTGGGTCCTTATCTCTACTCATCCTCATATAATAGAAAATTTAAAAAGAAAGGCATGTTTAGAACTATCTTCATTCTTAAAGTTGTTAATAGTTTGAGATGTCATGGTCTTACCACATCACGATGACCATCACATGTAATGTACCACTATATTATGTTTGCAAGCTCCCACCATGTTTATTTGAATGAGGTTGGGTGGAATCCTTTTCCTTTGTGGACCAATTCATCACCAGGGTCTAGAAACAACTCCATTGCACTCTGGAGTTTGGTATGCTTATCTTTCCATTTCTCTCATGTCGTAGACAGATCTATAACTTCTGTAGGATTGTTTCATTAACAGGTATCTTCTTTTCTTTGACCATTGTGAATTCATCCCTTAAATTCTGTAAAAAATATAATGCCACAACGTTATCAAATCCCTGCAATCTGGTGAAATACTCAAGCCAACCCACCCTTTCGAAGATTCATCGAGCTTGTTCAGTTATCCACAGTGTAACAAGATATTTATGGATGGATTTACAACCCATTTCTACTGTTTTGGAAGAAAATGCTGCTACAAACTATACACAGAGCTGTTTTGGAAGGAATTGTTGCAAAAAACTAGACATAGATCTTGTTTAAACCGGAAAATAGAATGAGAGATATGTCAAATAACACTGTCCAATGTGAATTTTTGCAATGAAAATTGCTGTTTTTATTAATTGTGCTTAGTCATGTCATGCAAATGTTGTGCCTTACCTCCCCACAATATAAAGGCTGACCACGATCAGTAGCATTATGGGAATTAAATGGTTGCACAAAAGTAGTCGTTAACGTGAAAGGAAATGGTCAAATTGGGCACAGACAGGTGCAGGGGATAATTAACTATTATATACACGTGGATTGCTGATGTACAATAATAATATTAAAGATATACCATCTATAAAAATATTTCCTTTTCAAAATAAATAACTATTGAAGAACATAAAAAATATATATATGGCGACATTCCTTTCTAGGTAATATGCATATTTCTGAGGTGTGAAAGTTCATAGTTATGTTCATAGTATAGTTTATATACCACCTCTAGTTGTTTTTACAAAGATAAATTGTGTATTATTTTATTTCAATATATATGTTCTCTCACCCAAGAGACACGTGTTCCTAAATTTACTCCCAAATATGATCTTTTGTCCTTTTCCATTTCCTCATCTTTTTCCATTTATTTTAGTTGACTCTTTTTTACTTACTAATATTCTCAGTCAACTACAGTTACTTCGTTAAATTTCTTATTTTCAAATTTAGTTACTATTTTCTTGGATTTTCTCAATTACACGAGGATCTCTTGATTTTAATTTATTAGGATTACTTATTTAAATAATTTTAATTTTGTATGTATATATTTAAATTTTAGTTCACTTATGTCCACATCAAACCGACTTTAGATTTTTCTTGGTTTTAATCATGATACCTTGTAATCAATTTTTGTATATATATTATTCACTTAGATCTAAATTACATCAAACTCATTTTAAGGTATTGGTCTAGTAACATTAGCTAGGCCAATTCTTTTATTTATTATGTTTTCATGTTAAGTTTAGTTTTCTAATTTTCTATTATTGAACTTTAGAATATCTTCCTATTCAATAACTTATCGGTCCTTGAGCGCTTATGAATTAATAAAATCATATATTTTCTTATCTTCCATCTCGTGCCAAAGGTGCCAACTCTCGTACCCTTAAACAACCACATGTTCCCAGGGTGCCATGGGTAGCCCTTAAAACACTTTTGAAATGAGCAGGGGAAAGAAGTGTTGGCGGAATGATTACTTGATATTCTCTCCTTCACCCTTTTGAACAATTTTGTGGTGATTAATGATTAAGACTCCCATTGATGCACACTCCTCAGTAGCACCTTGTAAGTGTCTACATCCATGTTTTAGCCCTCACAACATGACACAACTTCAAGGATAAGAGCCCATGTACTTCATCTTAACCCATAGTTGGAGTACTAGTAGGTATGATTAGCAATGTTAATCATAACCCTCCAAATATGTATGGAGTCCTTCTCTTACAATTCCATTACCCATATATATCTATCTATATCTATCTATATATATATAGACACACACACACACACACATGCTACCTTCCTCAATGCCAAGTAACCAAAACATAAATGTATAAATAAAAAAGTTACTCAAACTGTCATGTTATAGGTTGTGTCCATAGTTCTCTTCTCGTGCCATAGTTGTAAATAATCAACAAAAAATGATAAACATTATACAACTACCATGTAGCAAGCATCATAAAGATCACATATACAGATCATAATCAACATCATTATGCTCAAAATGATGGTAAAAGATCATGATATCATGAATACATGTCTCCTCAAAATACATAAAAAGTTTGGATCATCGTATTGATGTCTTCAATGAATGATATATAAGTAGAATGATGTCTATATCTCATATCAACTAGAGTGGGGCACTATAATTGTTCACTATAGTTGACAATGGTTAATTACGATAGAATATGTTCAATTATAAAACACCTTGAATGATTTTGGTTGTGAATTTTAATTGTCAATTATGGAATATGGTTAAGTGTGGTTAACTGAGATTAACACTCAATTAGCCATAATCAACCAAGTAATCCGATAATCAACATCATGATTAAAGAATTGCAAACACTTAAATATATTTGATAATAGATTTACTAAAAACAAATATTAATAAAAAAAAATATCAACCACTAATAAGATTTATTACAATTAAATCTGTTTTGAATTAATACAGGTGCTTTTTCGTCAACCAATTCATTTTGATAATGACACATGTCACTAGTAAGACGTGTGCAAAAAATCATAAAATCATACTGAGTTTCCATTTCTAATTTAGGTAATATGATTTTTACTCAATTTAATCAAATCCATCCAGCTAAATCAAAATCAAATCGCATGCATGTAAATCTGGGATTTCTATGTGCGGAGAGGGCTCCTATTGCCGAATCCAAGTTCGGCTACAGGTCCAGAATACCCCTGGGGAAGTACGAGAATCCTTTGGAATTTGTGCAAAGAGCCAAACGTATTCTTGAGAGGAAGAAAATGTCGCGAGCAGTCTTCCTTACCAGCAAAATGCTCTCCTACCTTACAAGATTCAAAGGAGCACAGGTACAATTATATTATTAGAACAATCGGTATCATTTTATTTCTTCAGTCCAATTTTGATATGCTAATTTCATGTGAAATAACCAGGCTTCTGCTAAAATTATATACAATATGGGTGCCAAAACGACCCTGGCAATATCAGCCATGGCTGGAAACCCAGTCAAGGATTTCTTTTTCTCTTTATTTGGCGCTCCTCAGGTGTGTCTCTAACTTAATTTTCTTAGTGTGTTTGAATTTAATTGAAGAAATTCGTTTTGCAATGTATGACAATTAAAACATGAGAAAAATCATTCAAAAGTATTTGATAAACATTATAAATTTGGATGGTGCGCAAACCCTTTTTGTGGGAATTTTGAGCTACGCCGGAAGTCTGAGGGTGCAAGCCATATGCACCAAAGGTTACGTAGAGGCAGATACACTTTCTAAGTGTTTCGCTGAGGCTTTTGAAGAAATTAAAGAGGCTTTTGTTCCATTGCATCAGGTGGCCGAAAGGGCAATACAAATATGAGCAATAAATTTGTATTTTTAAATCATAAGAGTATGTTGGCAAATAATTTAACCAGGAAAATTCTGAAATAGAATTCATTGAGCAACTTTATCTGATCCTCCATTTTAATTAGGCAACATATGACATTCTATGTAAAATAGTATTATGACAATCAAAACAATGTTATGTAAAATAATATTATGGCAATCATAACAATGTTATGAAGTTTGAAGCAGAATAATATAATTAATTGTTAAGTATAATAGGAATATTTTAAGTTTTTTTTATTTGATGTCCCGCAACTTATTTGCTGCTGTGAACTATCTTTCGTTGCATGCTAATCATTGTGATTTACAAATTGACATTAGCTGAATTTACAACTATTGTGCTTTTGACATTGAGTATGATTGATCTTGGAGAATAGTTGAATATTTTCACCTTTGATCGAATAATTTCTCTGCTTGTTAAGCAACTGGATTTGGAAATGTTTGGACATGCAATACTAATGAATTCAATTATTGAGAATAAAAGCTAATTTAATATTATTAGCTAACTAGCAGTTGCCATTTGCATTCAGGATCGAAATATAAGGTTGCTGATGACCTTGCCCATTTTACAAGGTGATTTCTTCTTGTTGCCTTTTTAAGGCACGCAATCTGCAATCAAGATATAATGTTGCTAATGTCCTTTGGGCTAAGTGACCCTTTTCTGTTTACAATACTCATTATTCACTCTATTGAAGCCATGTGTGATAAGGGGCATTACGATACTCATTATTCACTCTATTGAAATCAATGATCATAGTAAGGGGCATTCTTATGTAAACTAAAAATCATACCATGGAGGTCAACCTTAATGCTTGCAGACAATCGATCTCCACATAATCATGGAAATTGGATGTCTCACAATGTTCTGTAACTTTTTTGGTACATATCCAAGCCAAATTATTGAATATGGTTTTAGACCAAAGCCTGGCTTCAAATTCACGTTATTATTCACTAAAATATTTTTAATATACCCCAGTGTATCCATCTTGCCGTGTTCTTTTGTTGTGACGTAGTTTTGGGAAATTTTCATGTTTGCCCATTAGGAAAAGTGGACTAATAATTTTTTGTTGTGATGTAGTTTTTGTGATATTCCAATGTTTCCTATATAGGAAAATGGGACTAGTATTGTTGCAGATTTTTTCTTTTTGTTTTCTTCGAGCAAGGGACACTAAGCGACAGTCTCTCAATAGGGGAATAATAAAGTAGTTTTGGTATATTAACATTCTCAAATTCATTGTGTCTTACCCTTATATCTTATTTTCGTGAAGTGAGTATTGCATCTTCACAATTTATGCATACTTCTCCATTAGTTTAGCTTGGATCCGAAGATGTCACTAGGCTACTATTTGAAGCCAGAACAGGGAGGGATTAGTAAGAATGAATTTAGCTGCTTGTTGTAAACCCCTTATATCTACATTTATTGAAGTTAGTATTGCATCTTCACAACTTGTGCATGCTTTAGCTGCTTGCTGTAAACCCCTTATATCTACATTTATTGAAGTTAGTATTGCATCTTCACAACGTGTGCATGCTTTTGTACTACTACTTATGCATGCTTTTATATTACGTTAGCTTGGATCTCAAGATAAGAATGGGCTACTATTTGAAGAGTAGGTAGGAATTAGTAAGCATGAATTTAGCTGCTTGATGTAGACATGCTTTCTTATGCATTTAAATTTTAAACTTATATGATGAGCAATAAAAGTAGGATTCATTTTGAGCTTCAAATTGTATGTCTTAACTAAGTCCTGCAAATTTTCGTTCTTCCCTGAAGGGACTGTTAGATTTCTTTTGAATATGACATAAT
This sequence comes from Pinus albicaulis, assembly GCA_034641835.2. NCBI lineage: Eukaryota > Viridiplantae > Streptophyta > Pinopsida > Pinales > Pinaceae > Pinus > Pinus albicaulis. The sequence continues at coordinate 541,518,628 of CM076578.1, read as the reverse complement.
CAATTTAATATTTAATATTCTAGCATCTTGTTGACATTCATGAATATTTTAGTTACATATTATAAACTTAAGAAATAAATTTAAGTTTAACGTATCAATTGTTATTGTTATTTTCTTGTACAACTTTTTTTATTTGAAATAAAAAATTAAACCCATAAAATATGTCATTCAATATTGTCAAGTGTATTTAATTTATAAAATTCTAATTAAAAAATAAAAATAACTTTATCAACGAATTAATACAAATATAATAAAATGTACATTTATGATTAAAACTTATACATTCAACCTTAAGTATTATTGAATGGCTATAAAGATGATAGAATATAATTTTAAACCTAAAAATATTATTGAATATTTTAATTTATAACATAATTTTTTAAATATTTAAAATTTATATTAATTTTTTTTAATTAATAAACACTAAATACTTTATTGTATTTAATTATTTATAATTTAAAACCTTTTAATTAAAATAACAAGATTATTTGGACCACATCAACTTTTAATGTGATTAAACTATTTTAGAGATATCTTATGAAGTAGCGCACATTTAACCACTTTTGGCACCCCGAAGAAGAAAGCCAGAATTCCAGTCATATTAACTAGCAAACTTTTCTTTAACCACTTTTGATACACTGAAAAAGGGAGAAGTCCAATCATATTAACCTATCAACAATACCAGTCACAAGTAACTAATTAAATTAACGTATGTTCTACACATTGCATTGATGCACTTCTTGATCCGTGGGTTGGACGCTTACCCATCAAACATGAGCGTGTTTGAGCATGTCGGCTCTTCATCAAATTTGAGCTTGTCGGCTTGTTTATGATAATATTTATATTGGTTGGTTATAGTGTTGTTTACTATCATCAATGCGAGTGAAACTAGCATTGTGACTTACCTTGTTTGGTGGCGAGGCGGGTTTCTCTGTTGAATTACATTGTTTTGTCGCGGAGCTTCTGTCTTCTTAGAGCATAATGTCTTACGCCAGGGGACAAACCAGCGATATTCACTACAACTAAGTACTCAATGACTCATGTTTATTTAGTAAATCTCTATTCCTGAACGACAATCTTCACTACAACGAAGTACTGAATGACTCATGTTTATTTAATAATCTCCATTCCTTTCGGAATTGCTTGATATGCTTGACATTACATTTAAAGCTCAATGAATATTATTTTTTCATCATTAACCAGCAAGTTACACCAATGATGTATTTTTCTTCATAAACCAACAAGTTACAAACAATGATCTGCTGACGGTCTATCACACTATATGTTATCCTTAGGTTGCTCGTTTGGCTTCCCAACATGGGAATGATCTCTTGGCGATGCACACATTACTTAGTACTTTGCATATGAATGATGACATGACCCAAAATTCTGGTCTCATAGAACTGTATCGAAAGGTACTGAAGAATTTGTATTTATGTTTACAATACTAAGGATAAAAGACATAATGTTATACATTCTTATGAGAGTGATGGAGTCATTTTTGTTTCAGAATTGTCGTGATTATGAATTCCTTAAACGGAATTTCAAAAGAAGTTCTACATCCGATTTTTTCGACTAGTGTAAAGTTTGTTAAATTTCTGAAGGTAATAGACGTGGGTTTTTTATTTGTTTCAAATTCCCTTAATATTCATTTTATGCACAAATTTGTTTGACTACATTGATAATTATTGCATCACTTGTGATAAATCAACTTGGAGGGTATACATAAAGTGTGGTCTAGTGTCGAAAAATTTCTGACATGAAATAGCACAACAGAATTTGACGTATTGCGAATCGTTTCGATTATAATATTTGTTGTTCATATTCATAAAAGGATGCAAGTAAAACATGGATACCATTTCGTGCAATTGTAGAGATACGCAGTTTTAGTAATATTTGAATTCGTTGGAATTTTGCAAATTCCAGAACAAAATTGGGGAATAAAACTCCCCTTCTTAACACAGAGAAAAAATTTTAAAATCTCATTCACAGACAGAGTTTCAACTTAAAAAAAAATTATATCCATATAAAAAAAAATTGTTGTTACAATTCTTCCTCAAGAGAGGGATTTACAATTGTGACTGTTGTTGTCACAGTGCACAAATAAAACTCTGTTTCACTAAAAATAAACACTGCTGTGTATGCTCTGTATTTTTCTAAAACACTCTGCTGTGTGTAATAAAAAAATTATAGCTCTCTGTCTCTCTGTTTTTAAAAATACACTGCTGTGTATATAAAAACATTCTCTGTCATTTTCAAACTGCACTCTGTTTTCTGTATATAACAAAAATATCTCAAAATATCTCAGCCCTGTTTAATGTCATTAATTGACACACCCAAAAAAATTCACCGCTTGAATAATTCTTAATGGCTTCAATAACTTCTGTCAGCACCGCTCTAAAATGCATTGATCACAGCTTTGACTTGGTGGCACTATGATATTTCTTCCTTCCCGCACTGCTGTGCAATGAAACTGTTCTGTTGTCTTTTCCTTTTTTTATATATGTACACTGCTATGTAATTAAAAAAAATTACAATACATGCCTCATGGGCTTTTTAATATATATGTCACATATATTAAAACAAAACAAATAACATATAAAATATTTAAAACCAACTATTGTTTTAAATCATGTGCGATGGGCATAAAATTAAACCCCGCAACTATTTGTTAAAACGGATAACATGTATGGGCCCCGCTGCTGATGACGTCAGCAATTTCGATGGGGTTCACACCTCCGCCGATCTGGCCTCATCGACCCCCTCGAACTTGGCTCTACCTGCGCTGTCCTTTTCACTGTCCGGTTATGCGGCAGTTGGAAATTAATTCCAACATTCCCCCTTAATTTCAACTGGTGGGTTTTCCTGCATACCCATGCATTTCCTGAAATGTTCAAAGCTTTTCTGCTGAAGTGGCTTTGTGAGGATATCTGCAAATTGATCCTCTGTTTCTGCAAAACAATCTCGCCATTGCTAACCAATTCCCGTATGAAATGAAACTTGGTGTCAATGTGCTTTGTCCTTTTATGAAAAACAGAATTTTTAGACAATGCAATAGTAGAGCTATTGTCACAAAAGATCACTGTCCCTTTTACCTGTTCTTGACATAAGCTTCTCAAAATTTTTCTCATCCAAACTGCTTGACACGCTGCTGCTGTAGTTGCCATGTATTCAGCCTCTCCTGTAGACAATGCTACAATGGGTTGTTTCTTAGAAGCCCATGAAATGGCTCCTGAACCCATGTGAAAAACATAACTGGAAGTGCTCTTCCAATCATCAACACTTCTAGCCCAATCACTGTCTGTGTATCCAACTAAATCTGAACATTCTGAAGAAGTATAAAAAATACCAAACCTTTTCGTACCTTTAACATACCTCAGAATTCTTTTTGCTGCTTGCCAATGTGCATCCTTTGGCTTTTCCATGAATTTGGAAATTAAACTAACAACATGCATTATGTCTGGCCTAGTTGCAGTCAAATACATAAGGCTGCCAACTATGCTCTTGTACAAACTAGGATCAAAATCCTTGCTACTGTCCTCTCTGATGAGTTTTAATCCCATCACTGTGGGAGTGATTGCTGCTTTGCTTTCCTGCATGTTAAATCTTTCAAGAACCTCATTAACATACTTTTCCTATGAGATAAAAATCCCATTTTCATCTTGTACTACTTCTATTCCCAAGAAGTATCTCAACAAACCCATATCAGTCATCTCAAATTCTTCTTTCATGATTGTTTTAAAATTTTCAATAAGGCAATCATCATTACCTGTAAAAATAACATCATCAACATATAAAACTACGATCAAGATTTTACCATCTTTTTCTTTGATGTGGAGGGTGGGTTCTCCCTCACACTTTTCAAAACCATTTTCCAGTAGATATGAATCCATCCTACTGTACCACGCTCTTGGCGCTTGCTTCAGCCCATAAAGAGCTTTCTTCAACTTGCATACTTTGTGCTCTTGGCCTTTCTTTTCATAACCGAGAGGTTGTTCAATGCAAAACTCTTCCATTAAAACTCCATTCAGGAATGCTGACATCACGTCCATTTGGTAAACTTTCCATTTTTTTTGTGCTATTATGGACAGCACTGCTCTCATGGTTTCCATTCTGGCAACCGGTGCAAAAGTTTCCTCATAATCTATGCCATCCTTGTGCTTATAGCCTTTGACAAAAAGCCTTGCCTTGTGTCTCTCTATTTTTCCTTCAGCATTACTCTTGGTCTTGTAGACCCATTTAACACCAATGACATCTTTACCTTTTGGGAGTTCAACCAAATCCCAAGTTTTGTTCCTCTCTATGGCATTTAATTCCTCATCCATAGCTTCTATCCATTTCCTATCCTTGATAGCTTCTTCGAAATGAATAGGATCATCAACATGACAATATAAAGAAAACAAAGAATTGATACCTTCATTTGTTAAATCTTGTTCATAAATATCTTTCAAACTTCTGAATTTCTTACCTCTTTCTGTAGGTGTACAAGTGCTTGAAGAAGCACTTGAATTTCCTCCTTGTGGTTTGTTTGGAGAAGCACTTTCATTTCTCCTCAAGGGTGTGTTTTTCTGCTCTTTTGTTGGTGTTTCTGTTTGGGGATGTATTTCAGCCAACTCATCATCATTCTCCTCATGAGATAAACAGTGTTTAACATTCACTGTTTTCTCTATGCTTCCATCCCAAGCTTCCTCTTCAATAAACTGAACGTCCCTGCTGACAATAAAATTCTTGTTGGATGGGTTATATAACCTGTATGCCTTGGATTCCTCACTGTATCCAATGAAAATACATTTCTCCCCCTTGTTGTCCAACTTCTTCCTTAGCTGATCCGGAATGTGTGCATAAGCCACACATCTGAAAACCTTCATATGTGTGACATCTAGCCTTGTGCCACTCCATGCCTCTTCTGGTACTTTGTACATAACTGCTTTTTTAGGGCACCTATTCAAAATATACGCTGCATAATGTACATATTTTTCCCAATAATCATTAGGAAAATTCTTTGCCTTTAACATACTCCTCGCCATGTCCATTATGGTTCGGTTCTTCCTTTCGGCTACTCCATTTTTCTGCGGAGTATATCTAGTTGTAAACTGATTTTGAATACCATTTTCTCTACAAAAACGTAGAAAATATTTAGATATATACTCACCTCCTCTGTCATTCCTTAAGACTTTGATATGCAGCCCACTCTGGTTCTCAACAAGTGCTTTGAAATTGGAAAATTTTTCAAACACTTCACTTTTGTTTTTCAAAAAGTAAACCCAAGTTTTTCTTGGGAAATCATCTATGAATGTTAATACATAGTGGCTGCTTGCAAGCGATGGAGTTTGCATCGGTCCACATACATCTGAGTGGAAAATATCTAAGGGTGCTTTTGCCCTTATGATTTTCCCGGAAGGAAAACTTTCTCTGTGTTGTTTACCCAAGATACAACCTTCACAAAGGCTGTCCGGTTTCTCTATCAATGGTAAACCACTTACCATCCCTTTTCTATTTAACAGATTAAGACCTCCAAAGTTGAGATGTCCAAATCTCAAGTGCCATAACCAATTATCATCTTTTGGTTCGCTTTGGAATGTCTCTTGTGCAACTGCTACTTTCTCTTCACCATTTTTCAAATCTGCTCTCATTCTGAGAGGGAACATCCTGTTCCTTGTCATCTTCACTTTAGCAATAAAATGTTTGCTGGGTGGTTTATCCATGATGGTACAAACATCATTATCAAAGAAAACATTATACCCCTTATGGACAAGTTGTCCAATACTTAAGAAATTACACTTCATTCCTAGAACATAATAAACATCTGCTATGGATTTCCTTTCACCTAATCTTTTTAAAACATTTATATCTCCTTTTCCCATAACAGAAACTTTTCTATCAGTTCCTAGTGTGACTTGTGACTGCACACTTTCATCTAACATAGAAAACATTGCTAAGTTTCCTGTCATATGGCTACTACAACCGAAGTCTAGAAACCATAAATCCTCATTCTTTTCTTCAGCCATATTACAAGCTAAAAACAAATTACTTTGGCTGATATTTTCCTTAGTGAAATTTGCACTAGTTCCACTTCTCATATCTTGTTTCTTCTTTCTACATTCATTAGCATAATGACCATATTTTTTACAATTGTAACATTGGACATTGGATTTGTCATACCTTTGTCCTTGATCATTCTGTTGTCCACTTTGCTAGCTGCCTTGGCCGTGGCTGTGATTTTGACTATTGCACCTTCCATGTGATTGTGAAGGGTTGTTCCTTCCACCTCTGTTTTGGCTTCTGCCTCTTCCTCTCTTGTTTCCTCTGCCTTGCCCTCTTCCTCTTCCGAAAGACATCTGGGTCTTGAAGGCATGCTCAAGAGATGAGTTTTCACTCCTTCCCAATCTCTGTTCATGGGTCATCAGTGATGCATGTAGTTCATCCACTGAAAACTTTGTGAGATCCCTAGTCTCCTCTATGGTGGTGACAATCACATCGAATCTTGAGGGTAAACTTCTCAAGAGTTTTTCCACAATCCTCTTGTCTTCAAGAGTCTCTCCATGAGATCTTATTTGTGTGACCATTCCAATCACATGAGTGAAGAATGAGTCAATAGTGTCGGACTCTTTCATACAGAGAGTCTCAAAGTCTCTCCTCAGCAACTGAAGTTTTGTTGTCTTCACTTTCTCCATACCCTAATAGGCTATTTTGAGAGTTTCCCATGCTTCTTTGGATCTGTTAGCTACTGCTATCCTCGGAAACACACTCTCATGTAATGCTTGATACAAGAAGAAAAGAGCCTTGGCATCTTTCTTCTTATTGCTCTTCAGAATCTCTCTTTCTGCCTGAGTTAACATATTAAACTCAAGTTTATCTGTTGGCTCTTCAAAGCCATCCTCAACAAATTCCCATAAGTCTTGGGAGACAAATAATGCCCTCATAGTTATTGACCAGTAGTCATAATTTTTCCCATTAAATTGTGGGAGATGGATATTTCCCATACCCATACCAGTGCTGGAGCCAGCCATTCTACACTCTTAACTATGATTCAAAAAACAACACTTGACTGTGTATATAAAATAACTCACTATTCTGCAACAGTAACACAAAACTGTATAGAGAAATACCTTTGGATTCTTCTTGGCTGAGTCTTCACACTGCTGGAGAAGCTGCTGCAACAAAGAACTCCTTTCCTTCAGCTTATTTGACCTTCAAATAGCCTGGACTAGCTCTGATACCATGTTGGAATTTTGCAAATTCCAGAACAGAATTGGAGAATAAAACTCCCCTTCTTAACACAGAGAAAAAATTTTAAAATCTCATTCATTGACATAGTTTCAACTCACAAAAAATTTATATTCCATATAAAAAAAAACTGTTGTTACAATTCTTCCTCAAGAGAGGGATTTACAATTGTGACTGCTGCTGTCACAGTGCACAAATAAAACTCTGTTTCACTAAAAATAAACACTGCTGTGTATGCTCTGTATTTTTCTAAAACACTCTGTTGTGTGTAATAAAAAAATTATAGCTCTCTGTCTCTCTGTTTTTAAAAATACGCTGCTATGTATATAAAAACATTCTCTGTCATTTTCAAAATGCACTCTTTTTTCTGTATATAACAAAAATATCTCAAAATATCTCAGCCCTGTTTAATGTCATTAATTGACACACCCAGAAAAATTCACCGCTTGAATAATTCTTAATGGCTTCAACAACTTCTGTCAGCACCGCTCTAAAATGCGTTGATCACAGCTTTGACTTGGTGGCACTGTGATATTTCTTCCTTCCCACACTGCTGTGCAATGAAACTGTTCTGCTGTCTTTTCCCTTTTTTTTATATATGTACACTGCTGTGTAATTAAAAAAAATTACAATACATGCCTCATGGGCTTTTTAATATATATGTCACATATATTAAAAAAAAACAAATAACATATAAAATATTTAAAACCAACTATTGTTTTAAATCATGTGTGATGGGCATAAAATTAAACCCCACAACTATTTGTTAAAACGGATAACATGTATGGGCCCCGCTGCTGATGACGTCAGCAATTTCGATGGGGTTCACACCTCCACCGGTCTGGCCTCATCGACCCCCTCGGACTTGGCTCTCCCTGCGCTGTCCTTTTCGCTATCCGGTTATGCGGCAGTTGGAAATTAATTCCAACAGAA